>JAWNMY010000003.1:16170000-16715000 GCA_035043505.1 Drosophila setosimentum | reverse complement strand
GTTGATTTCTTGTAAAAAAAAACAAAACAGAACAGAAAATAACTAATATAATTAATCTAATAACTAATGCATATTGCTTAACGATTATTATTATCGATTACCGATTACCAATTAAAAATTACAAATTACCAATTACAATGTAGCACTTACCATTTAGCATTTAGCAGTGTGTATTAATTAATCCTTATCTGTGTTGCGAATGGAGCCAGCGCGATATTTGCATCTAAAAGACAAAGGGCGCGCCCATTCTTATATCTTATGTATGTATGTGTCTACTATTCGTATCTGTAGATTCTCTATAAAAACAAAAAAACAAAAACAAAACTGAAAAGATTATAACATAAAAAGCACATTTTACTTTGTGAATTTTAGGCTCCAGCAGCCGCCACTAATTTAAATGTTTCTAAGTATCAAACGTGTACTTTAAATATTTATAAATATATACGTATATATATATATATATATATATATATGTGTGTATATATACATATATGTATGTATATGTATTAATGTATGTGTATGATATGATGAAAATATAAGTATATGATATGTGTAATTTACATTTATTAACTAGATTGTGAATGTAAATGTGAAGAAGGTGGATGTGTGTTGTAGTTCACTAGCCGCTTCATCATAGACTACACGCGTGATTTAATGGCACTTAATGTTTTATAGCCTAAGCCCCGACAACAAATAAAACAAAAACACAATTCTTTAGAATTTATTAATAAAAAACAAAAGAAAAAAAAATCAAAGTATTGCATGTAAATATACCTTAAATCGAGTCTTTTATATTGTAAATTAGTTCGATTCATTGATAAAAATACATACGGCATGTGTGTGTTATAAACACTAAAGCAACATATTCAAGTATTGTACATTCTAATGGAGGGGATTCCAATACAATACAGTATAATAAAACACTACAACATTTTGAATATCATGACAAGAGATTTGTCCCCCTTTTGTTGCAAATTTCCAGAACTGTTGGGCAACAAATTAACTCAACGTTCGTAGTGGAATCAGCGTAGCTACACAAACAATTAAGCGAGAAAAACAAACGCAAATTAACAGCTTAGTTTATTCAATTAAATGGTACAAGCGCAGGACTTTTTAAACGATATTTATGTATTTTAAGAAACAAACAACGCAAGAACAAACTTATTGACATTCTACACAATGAAATTGTACGTTATCAAACAGCAGACAGCCGGAATCCGGAAACAGGATGCCGGATGCCGACAAGTGTCAGCAAAACGAAGCAGAAGCGATGAAACAACAAACGGCATTCAAATAAAATAAATCAAAAACAAATTATGAACAAAACAAACACATAACTAGTGTGTAAGAAATTTCAAAAGTATAAAGTACACATATATAGATATATATATATATATGTATATATATATACATATAAAAAAAAAATAAGCTTTAGATGTGAATAAAAAATGTATTTAAAATGTGAAATTTTTGAATTAACTTGGAATCATGTAGTTTGAATTCATGGCATTATTCTAAAGCTGAATACTACCCCATTAAAAGGGTGCTGGCTCTGGCGATCGTCTGAACTCGTAAAAATAACTACAAATAGTAATTTTCATGGCAAATCAGAGAATACAGTCAAAAGAACGAACGCCAAATCAAGGCGTGATTCTTGCGAATCTGAACGAGTTATTTTTGAGCATGCAAAAGAGTTGATTGATGAATATACAAATTATATATTTATTAGCATACGAATTATAATAATATCAATCGTTAAGTAAATCCCTATTAATGTATACAATTAAGCACTGCCCAGTGGTATTATGAAACTAATATAGTCTGCAGTAGCCCCCCAAGCAGCGCGATTCGTCTGGAATATAATAATCCAGCTGATGAGGGCAATTGTCCAGAGAAGTGTGCCTACCGCCGAGTAAATAACATCTATTTGGAAAATAAATCAATCAGTTGCACTTTAAAATTTAGTCCGATATCTTACAGCGTTTAATCTGGGCCTGTTCGGGATAGGGGGGCTTGCGGAAGGCCTCCTCACAGAACCAGCAAACATTTATGGCCCAAACAAAAGGCAGAAGGGCGAAGCCAGCTGAAAGCAGTTTTATGAGGCAAATTATTGGCTAAAAATGCTGTAGCCGCCGCTTACTCATAAAGTAGGTCCGACAGAGTTGCAGCTTGCGTGGATTTGGCGCCTTTGAGATGTCCATTTTAGTAATTGTTATATTTGGTTTTCAGTGAAATGCAAATATTGCAAGCGTTGGCTTTGAATTTAATACTTTCGTGTAATAAAGTGTTTTATTTACTATTCATTTATATAGTAATTTTAGCAGTGCTCTAATGTGACAGAATGCAAGAGTTTATGAACACTGAAAACTGTCAGTGTTGCCAGACATTTAAATTCAGTTAATTCGCTTGAGAATGAAAGTGTAAATAAATGTTCGATAAAGTTGACCAGATTAAAGTAAAGAACGTAAAAGCAAAATAAATAAAAAGTGCAGTTGTGCGTACAGAGAGAACTGACAAGCGACTCCTCGTAACATTGCAGGCCTGTTAAAAGTTATCGATTGTTCACTATCGCTCATCGCTAAGCAGCATTGCGCCGCGCAAAAAAAAGTGACGCCTAACTTCTTTAAATTTCAACTATTTGTGAAAAGCGAGTGACGAAATCTGCGATTATGGCCGACACTGACAATTTAGATTCGCTATCGAATGCCGAATTGCGGGCACAGATGATCGCCCAGGGACTGCCGAATATACCAGTAACTGACAGCAGCCGCAAAGTGCTCGTCAAACGTTTGCGTACCTCACTTGGCGGCAATGCCGCATCGCCGGCAGCCGCCAGTCCCAAAAAAACCGGCAATCGTCGTGAGACCATGCAGCCTGTTGCTCCCACTGCCGCTGCTCAAGTGGATAAATCGGATGGCTTGACAAAGACACGCCGCAGCATTGCCTTCCCGGCCAGCGACACCAAAGAGGCCGAACGACGCCGCAAGCCGGAAACTGTTGCAGCTCCGCCCCGTGAGTCCGACGCCGCTAAACCAGTAACTGAAGCAGTAAAGGCCGCGCCCATACAATCACGTCGCACCACCAATACGGAGCACCGTGAGGTGCACATCGAACGTGTCGTAAAGAAGCCAGAAACTATAGCCGAGGAGATAACGGCAACAACAACAACAAAAGTGACAAAACAACACCAGGGGGAAAGCACTTTGGAAGTCAACTCGCTGATCATATTGGAATCCGATGAAGAGATAGAGGAGCAGATGTCGCGGGCGCTAAAGCGTGCTGAGGAACAATTGGTGCCTAAACAGAAGACAGTTAAGCCCACATCTAAGCTGACCGCAACCACAACAAGCACTCATCAATATATTGCCGACTCGCTGTATCCCTCTCTGGAGTCTACTCGGGAGCGAATAAAACAGCAGCCGCTGGAGCGCCCTAGCTTAAGGTATGAGCAGGCGCCAACCTCTTACATTCAGGCGGCACCAACAACCACAAGCACCCATCAATATATTAGCAGCGAATCACTGTATCCCACTCGGGAGCAGAAAAAGCAGCAGCTACTGGAGCGCTCTAATCTGAATTATGAAGAGCAGGCGCCCATCTCTCATAGCCAGGCGCCGGGGATTAGCTCGTATGCGTCAAGTGGACGTTACAGCAACTACTTGAGCCCACAGGCTCAAGGACGCGAAGTCCCAGCTAAATCCACAATTTCAGCTGCTGCTACCGGCTATCGTCGCTCACCGCCCCGCAACTATGCCACTGAATTTAGCGATGACACCGCCGATGACGAACCTCCCTCCCAGGGTGTTAAGTTTGAGAGTGACTTCGCCCGCAATTTGGCACGCTTGCGAGCCGAACGCATTGGCGACCGCGGCAGCTCCGTCAATAGGTGCATCACTGGTGGTCGTCGCTCCCTACGCCCAGAACATGAGTCGACATCCGTTATACTGGGACGCTGGTGTCAGAGCCTCGATCGCAAATACAATCTTAAGTCCAAGTTGTTTATGTTCATTGTGGCACTGCTGCTCTATGTCGCTTATCGCGTCTACTACTGAATGAGATGAATCAGACTGTGCCATTGCGAAGAAAAATACTTTAATTGTCAGAATTTCGTTAGTTGTTGCAAGTTCAAGTTCAGTTTCAATTGATTTACAAAACAAAAATATTAAGTGTATGTAGGCATTTTTCATTTTATTATAAATTGGAATCGCCTTTAATCCAAATTCTAGTTTCTTACATTGTTAACAAACTTGCTCATACACAATACAATACAATACTTAAATCATTAATTTGTGATTAATTGCATACAAAAATAACACTATCATATATTATCAATTAGACATAGTTTTGGAACCAAAGCGATCGGGCGATCACCGTATGTATCTGTTATAACATCTTAATGCATATGTACACGTCATGTTTATATTACGACATGTTCCAATTTATTTTGTCAAGCACTGTGTGTGTTTTTTTTTTATGTATCCAAGTATCAATAATAAAAAATCAAAAGAACGCTGTAACTTAAATATGATCAAGATTTTTCAATGTCGTAAGTAGAGAATGGTATGCAATGCATTCGTGTTGCAAAAGGCCGACACGAGGACCAACTACCTGGGGCAACAGTGGCAGCAGCAGCAGTAGCAGACGTAGCAGACGCTAATGATAGAAAATTATTTGGAATGCGTGTACAACACTTGTCGACATTGCTCTGACCAAATGACGGCACACACTTGCTCACTCACACACACACACACACACACACACACACACACGTACACACAGGCAAGTGTAAAAGACACACACACACACACACACAGCTGGCGGCACACACACTGAAAGAATTCTTTTTTTTTGCGATAACAATTAATAAGAATCTTAGCGGTTCCCCACCCTCTTCAGTGTCGGTCGGTGGGGTTGATTTTAATAACTGGATACCTCACATGCGTCTATAATGTTTCTTAAGGAAATTTACGCCTTATTAAGCAAGCTGGCAAGCAGATCTCGATGCAATGCACTATAATACATGGCAATGAGTTATGAAAAATGCAAACATCTAAGTGTAAAGTGGAGACGCAACCCGTCTGCCGGCAATGATGAATTCCACATATACATGAACGACATCCAGTTGGCTGGCTTGAACGTCTGGCTAGCTGGGCAAAGCGGCAGATTCCTTGAAAAACAAAGGCAATATATGTATGTAGGTATATATATCATGCGGCTAATAAATACGACGCGAATTGAAAGTTGCTCTTAATGAAATTAACTTCCAGGAATTACCTACATGGCGACTGCGGGCCAACCAGCCAGCCAGACCTCGGAATGGACTATGTAAACAATGGAGGAATGAAGCTACATCCAGCTGCAGCTGCATAGGCCAGTTAATGCATTTGTCAGCGCATGCATTGGCCATGGAAATTAAATGGAAGCCTGCAAAAAAACGTTTCACGCGATGACTTTACACCGTTTAGCGAGGCTCCACGCCAATAATATAGACGTAGTCGGAGACGCTGCTGCTGCTGCTGCTGCAGTTGTTGCGGTTGCTGCACCCACCAGAATACAGCGGCTCAAGTGTGTGACATTCATGGAAAACAGAGTGGAATATGACTTTTATGACCGTGTCGTTTCGTTTGGCCAGAAACTGTCAACCAACTGGTGGACCAACGCCTTTGTCTGCATCACGTACCATGCAAAGTGAGGCGTTGAGTGAAAAATCCACAAAGCCAACTTACTCTCAGTCTGAGAAGGAGTCTCTAACCTCTGAGCTGTTTAGCTGATGCTGCTGCTGCTGGTGGTGCTGCTTGTGCTGCTGATGGGACAACGACTTCCTCGTTGGGCCAATTAAAGTTGTTGTCGCCATTGTTGTTGCTGTTGTAAGTGCACAGAAATCATTTGTAATGCAACGTTTGGAATAATTCACGCGCAAATTGCTCCACTCGCAAAATATTGCAACATTCCACAGCAAATTTTACGATTATGCGTTTCGACAGCAACCAACAGGCAACAAGCAACAAGCAACAAGCCACAACGATGGCGAGAAATGCCAGAGCCTGCAACACTACTAACATTCGTAGGCGCACATCAAATCAAATCAAATTGTAAGCGACAGCGGTTGTTGCACCCATGCTGCTGCTGCTGCTTCTGGCATCAGGCGGCAGGCTCCACGCGAGTCACGTTGCTTTAACCATTCCGTTTAAGTTGTTGTTGCAAACCATTCGCCATGTGCTGCTCCAAATCGATAAATCAGTTAGCTAATTGTTCAACTCACCAGAGCCGCCAACTCTTGACGAAATGTGAGAATTGAGAATTGTGTTCCTGTAACCAAGTTGAACTCTATCTTTCAAACTGCACCATATCTGCTCACCCCATCCCTCTCCCCCTCCCCCTCACGAAATGTTAGTCGTATGTGGCAAAGGAGTCGCTTGGCATTTAAAGTACTGTCAAATGATAGGTATTTGATACCACACACAAATACTTAAATAGTATTTATTTCGGTTAGCTGTATTCATTAATCAGCACAGCTATAGTTGTGCTTAAGATATACCAATTTGTCTGTAAAAAATGAGAATAACGAAGAGCTAAAAATCTATTTAAAACTTGATCTTGGAAACATATCAAATTGTTTGCTACGTTAACAAAAATTGGGTTTGTCCAATGTCTGTCTGTCCATCCATAGATACTTATTTACATATACTCGAGTCGAAATAAATGTTTAATCAAGAATATTTTTGAAAGACATTATACAAAGCATGAGCTCCTATTACTCTGTTAACAGAGTATGTAGCAGTCGGCGGCTTAAGTCTTATTTATAGATGTTGCTTCTTTTATATATATTTAAAATATAAGAAAGCGGCCTCGAATTTAAATAATCACTTAAAACTATCGTCAATAGATTTTAGTATGCATATGTATGCAAATATGTACACAAATGCAATAAACTTCAAAGTTCACATCAATTCAGATTTCTGTTCGAGTTAAATCAAAATAGTATACCTTAAATTTGCGAAAAACTCTTGTATTTATCTTGCATATATCAGAGGATTTTAATTCTATTGTTGCCAAATATTAAATGTTCTGCGGTTTTCTCAGAAAGGGGTTTATTTTATATTCTAAAAGTCAAACGGCTTTCGTAATATTTTTAAATAAATTCATATTTAAGGATATTTATGTACAATTTATTGTAAATTAAAATGCTTGACAGAATCATCATAAACCTGCAGTTTATTTTAATCAGGCCGGAGGCTAAATATATAATGGAATTACTTACAAGTTATCAACATAATTAATCGCATTGGATGATATTTCTGAATGCAAAAGGTCAAATCTGAGGTGGACGGGTCTCATAGAAGAGCTGAGTTTAACAATTTAATTCCATAAATAATGACAGTATGTCTATAAACAGACAACTCGACAGTTTTGGCTGCCCACTTATTCAGCTATTTGCATTTATGTGCGTACGTTTGCTATTTAAGTATGTGTGTGTGTTTTCCTCACAGACACACACACACACACACATACACAGACACATTTAAGTCAAAATTTAAAACTGGCAATGCGAACTGACGGGGACTACTCGTTGTCAAATTGTGGACCACAGCGACCAATCAGTGTCAGATGGAAGTGTCTCTTTTAGTGGCCTAAGTGATGAGCTAATCAAGTTCGCCGCTGGCTGACCCGGCTTCAGAGATTTGAGAGCCCAAATCACATCGTGTGTCTATTTTAATAACATTATTTATGTGCATGTATTTGTTGTTGTTATTGGTATCTTGTTTTCTACCTCCTAATTTTATTGGAATCAGAAATGAAGCGAAACAAAGCCTATGGAGAGAGAGAGAGAGAGAGAGAGAGAGAGTGAGAGAGAGAGTGAGATGGAGCGAGAGCCGATTTTGTATACTTATTGTAATTTGAAATTTTTGGTGTTTTAGGTGTCAATCGCATTAGACGGAAATCAGTTTTGTTTTATTGTACAAATTTATCGCATCGCGTCTTATTGGTTTTTGTTTTCTCTGTGTTTTTTGTTTTGGCTTTTCTTAACTTGTTGTCTTAACTCTCAATAATGTGCTTGTTTATGTGTTTCTGTTGCCACAAATGTGCTTTCGTCTGTCGCCGTGCGTTGATTTTATGTTAAATTAAACATTTTAAATTGCCTACGAGATAATTTGTGAGCTGTGTGTGGTCGTGCGTCCGTGCTGTTTGAGTGGCTATGTGTTTGAGGCATCAAATAAATTATAAACTCATTTAAATTAAATCGAATGGGATATTATTTTTTTCTTCAATTCCCTCGCGTTTCGTTGCCTATGACTATGTTGTGGCTACGCCTCTGATTATCAAATTAGCAACACTTTCAAAGCGAGCAAAATTATGGCGTTTATAATTAATTCTTATTGCAATTAGGCAGCACACTGCAAACGTGCAACAAATTGCTGCTGGGCCACATGCAAATGGAATCAAGTCATGCCCATAATCGGATTTGTTGCTTCTCGTATATTAACTTGTCACAGTTTTCTATGTGTGGAACATAAACACAATTTGTGCCTAATCCGGTCAACGGCTGCTCAAGTGGCAGAGAGAAGGAGGGGGCAATTGCAACAGAAGCTGCCACAGCAGCTTGCAGCATCGCTTGTCGCTATCAATTATGACACTTTGTTGCTGTTTTGTCACTTGTGCCACTGGCTGTGGCACAACCAGCGCTGCCGCTGACAGCGTCTCTTGCTTTTGATGTGGCTGTGCGATGCGCAATGCGATACTATTGGGCGATTGAATTACTAAACCACAATTGCTGTTCATATCAGCTGACAATCAATCAACATGTTTTACAATTGAAATGAGCTCCCCTGCCACCTTATCCAACTTCACCCCACACTAAACACAATTCGCACACATGGCGCATGAGTAATTTGGCCCAGATTGGCATTGCACTTTGTGGTTATCGCAATTATTTAGAATGACGCCTGACCATCAGGAAACATTGTCTGTGTGCCGCAGTAAATAATCGCCAGATTAATAACAATAAAGTTGAGTGCACCTAAACAAATTGCAGCTACTTTAGCGTTATTTATGACAAAATTGCAACGAACTCAATATCGATTGGCTGGCCCCACTGTGCAGCTGTGCAACTCCAATCTAGATTGCATATGACGGAAACTTGCAATGCGACTAATTCACATGCATACACTGTACACAATTTGGTTGCCTATACTATATATAAAATTAAATTCAAATTTTAATTTGAAGTGTAAAATAGTTAAAACATATTTTATTCAAAATCGAATAGCAAAATTGATTTGAAAAACTCTAAAAAACTTTATTAGAACTGTGATTGGATTGTATGGGAAAGCGAACTCAGAACAATTTCCCTTTACTATTAAAACACAATCATATTGGAAGATAATTAAGGTATTAATGGTATTGGGTAAATAGCAAAAGAAATTTAATTCATGCTGAAATTTTTTACTGTGCATACACATGAAATGGCACCCACGAGAGTGCTTTGGGCTGTGGCATATGGTTTCGGTCACAGATGTGGACTGTTGCCTTTTTTTTCGCTGGCGGGGCTGCTGCGCTTTCTGGGGGTGTGGCTTTGGTTGGCTGCAAATTAGGCGCGAAAATATGCAACAAAGTGAGACAAACAAGCGAGCCGCTAAAATACTGAAATAAAAAAATGAGTGAAAAATAACATAAGAAATTGGAAAAACTTGCCGCTGGTCAGCTAATGGTGTTAAAATTTTGTGGCAGCGATTGCATCTCTAGCTATACAAATTGCAGCGGCTGCACAAAATCGACAACAGCACTTGAGCAACACGGCAGCAGCAACACCAACAACAACAGCAGCCACATGAGCAACAGCAACAATAACAACAACGGCAACAACAGCAACAGCAGCAGGTCAGTTGTTGCCTCGTTTTGTCAACACCGCGAATGCTTAGCCGCGTTTTCCCAGGGGACACTTAACGCGGCTGCTTAACGTCTAAATCTGTCGTCAAGACGCGCTCAAAAGGCTAAAATGTTTGCGTTAACCAGCGACGCAGATGGAGTTGCTGTAGGTGACGCGCGGAGGCGACTCAAAGGGGTGCAGCAAGACGCGCCAAGTGGCCAAGAAGGCTGCAACAACAACAGCAGCAACAGCAACAGAAACGGCAACAATTTGTATGCAACTTTATTTTTCGTTGTCGTCGTTCAAGTTGACCAGTTGAGATTTCCTTTTACCCCAGTGTTTGGTTGTTGTTGCACGTTCTTTGGTTGCTGGTCTGCTCGCTGCCTTGTCTTTGCCTGAAGTGCGTTGAACGAGTTAAAGTCAAAGCTGCAGCTAAATTTATGAACCGTCCCAGTTCGACCATGGCCATGGACAAATAAGAAGCCCGACAACGGCCAACGAACGCGTGTAAACATTCTCCAAGTACACACGGGCAAACAGGCGACAGGCAACCAGCAACTGGCAACAGGCAACTGGCAACAGGCAACTGGCAGGGAGGGGAGCATAGGAGATTGGAAGAGGGAGGCACGCTACAACTCTAAATGCTGCCACGGAATTTATATGCAACATAATCAGCATAAATGCCGCCATGCGCCATCAAAATGTTGCGACTGCAATGCGACGCGTTCTGCTCTGCGGTCAGCGGCATCATTTGCCATCACTTGGGTGGGTGCCATTGGCAAATGGCGAACGGGCAACAAGCAGGCAACAATGTCTTGTTGTTGTCCTCTCTTTTGGTCGCCTTGGCTAATTTACGCAATTTGCAAATTGAGAAATTGCAAATAATTTACAATTTAGCCAAGTGACTCGAAATACTCGCAAGTGTTAACTGCTAACCATAAAATGTTGTCCTAATGATGAAAAGTGAATTTCGCTATATGAATCGGATGGCAAGCTGTAATTTGAAGCCGGCATATTAAGTATTTCCTTTTGTAATATTATCATTAATAAGCCATGTCTGTGTACATACCTTAATGATATGCATTTGTAATTCTCTATTTTCTGTGCTTAGTTTTAATTCATGATTTTAGCTAGGTTTGATTGCATTTGAGGCACACTCAGTCGCTCTCTTTCGCTTGCTCTCCAATTTACTCTGTTTCTTTCTCTTAATTTTTCTCTCATTAGTTTTCCAGTAGAACTTAAGAGCTGCGAGTCGCACTCACATTGCATTGCTTTACATTGGCTCTCTTTCTTTCTCTCTCTCTATCTGTCTTTTACTCAGTCACTTGCCTTTTTTTGCAGTTCTACTTCATGCTTTCTTCTCTCACACACTCGCTGCCTCCTTCTACTAAATATCGCCTATCTGTGCGATCTTCATGATTTAAAGTAATACTTACCGATTTTAATGCTTTAAGTAAAATTTTAAGAGTTTCTTTTAGTAGCTTTTCGTTAGTATATGTTCTTTTAGTATTCTTAGAAAGACATCAAAAATTTGTAGCAGGACCTCTGTCTTCCAATTGGGGCCAAACAGTATTTAAACACGTTGAGTGAGTGGATGGAAGTGCTAGGAAATTTGAAACCCGCTTGGGAAAAGTCGCTGTTAGCACCACAACAAAAGGCTACAAGAAAGCTCAGTGGTTTGCATTTGCGCTCCACTGCCTCCCACTTTCCTTTTGTATATATATATATATATATATATATATATATATATACAGTGAAATTTGAATAGTAAAAGCAGCTATATGATGACAGCAAAGTATGCAACATGCACCCAAAAGCCAATGGCTACAAAACGCATTTCAAATCACTGAGTTGCGGTTTGCCCCGGGCAGGGTGAAAGGCAGATAGCAGCAGCCAAATGAGACAGCAACGAGTTAATTAAGTTTGCAGTGAAAACTGTTTTAAATTACATACGCTGGCTACCAACAGCAGCAGCAGCAGTAGCAGAAGCGGGCAACAAAATCAGAGCCCGAGTTCGAGTCCAAGTCCGTAAGGGTCTGACAAACTGAGACGCAATTGTGTCAACTTCTGTGACGGTTGTCCAAAACAAATTACTGCCATTTAATGCGTCCCAAATAAAAATAAATAAAAAACTCTGAGCTAAGACTTAACTGACGGCGTAATACTTTGAAGCCAATAAAAGGACTGCACTAAAGTGATTTGCAGGGATGGTGAATATTTTTGATCAAGTTCTTACTTGTACTTGTTGCCGATAAACAGTTATCTCATTTTCAAAATTGGTCACTCTAGCTTTTATGAAATATAAGAACAAAGCTCAATCTGTCTAACGCATACTTGAATTCCAAGTATCAAGATTCTTAACGTTGCCAATATACTCTGATGTCTTCAGGGTTAGAGTATACAAAACAAAAATAAATACCAACAACGATACATAAATGCAGCCAAGCAACGTGTGGCAGCTGAGGTGCAGCCATTGAGAGACAGAAACAGAGACAGAAACAGTCCAGGGGCCAGGACCGCGTCTGCTGGCTATGACAAATTCCTCGAAGTTGTTACCATATAAATTTCTGAATTTTTCGCTTTACTTTGCTTTTATTTGAGTAGCCACCGAGAAGAGGCTGCAACTGAAACTGACTCATGGTCCCAGATTATTGATCGCTTTCCGACAGCAGCAGCATCTTCATCATCATCATCTTAATTATCAACTGCATGTTTCGACTGACTGCGTGGACTGGTAATTAGGCGCATTACATGTGCTTGGATGTTTCAAAAATGTTCAATGTACGGTTTACCATCTTAACTTGCTCAGGCAGCTTTTATGTAAATAAGTTTCGTTTTCTTGCCTTTTTTTTCAAGATTTTTGTTTATTAAGACAAACGACAGTCACGCCCAACTCTAAGCGCAAAGTAAACACTTGCCAAATGACCATAATTATGAGTACGTGTCCACTCCCACCAGTTGAATTTTATTAATACATATCTCACATATATACAAAAACACACATAAGTTTTCGCACGTACGGATATTTCTGTGTGAGCTTCAACACGAGCTGGAGCTTAGAATAAATTATTAATAATCCAAATATAATAACAGATAATTAATTTTTAACGCTGATTTGTGCGAGTCTCATGCTCCGAAATAACTGAGAAAAAACTGGGCGGCCAAAATATACAAAAGGAAATCACAGCCCAAGACCAGAATATAAATTTAGCGCATTTAAGGAGCAGTGACTACAACTCTGGCAGTGGCAGTGCTTGTCAGCATCTTGTGGCTCTTACCGGGTCTTGATCAACAACACTGGCTGTTTATGTATGCGCAGGCAATGGCAATGGTATTGCAGCGCCAACACGTCGTATGTCATTTGGTTTAAGTCCAGTTGCAGCAGCCAAATGAGGGGCAGCAACAACAGCAAAATATGCAAAGAGCATTTTTACATTTTACATTGGGGATTTTTGGATTTGAGAGTTGCGAGTGCCAAGTGCAGTCTTATCGTACTTATTTATGTATATGCAGGCAACTCGCCTTCACACACGCCAAAAAACGTGGCAAAGCAGAAAAAAAAAAAAACAAAAAAAAAAATTTCAATTCATAAAACAAAAGACTTCGGACACGAACTTGTTTGTGCTGCATGTGTAGGGCATGGGTGCAGTCGATGCAACGCAAAAGTAGCACACGCAAAATGGAAAATATAAACATACACACACTCACACACAAACAGAGAATGAGCAAACGCTGGCGATGTATCACCCAGTGCCAAGGCAGGCAAGCTTATCAGTAACCTACACTTAAAGTTAATGCATGCCCGGCAGGACCAACCAAGAGTTGCGCAGGCGCAACCAGTGATCGCCGTCGTCATCAGCGTCAGCATCAACATGGTGCGGGCTTTCTGCCAGCTGCTGCTGTTATTGTTGTTGTGGTTGTTGTTGTTATCATTGCGGCTGAAGCCTTTTAGCAACGCCGACGCAGCAGTTGCCGCATCTTCAGGTCTTTGCCGTCAAAAGGCAGGCAAAATAAAATCGAAAATGAATGCGACCGTAGATAAGCAGCGAGCGCATTTTGAAATGACACACCGACAGTTGACAATTGACTAGAGTGGGTAAGAAGGAGAGAGAGAGAGAGAGAGAGAGAGAGAGAGAGAGAGAGAGAGAGAGAGAGAGAGAGAGAGAGAGAGAGAGAGAGAGAGAGAGAAAGAGAGAGAAATAAATAGAGTGGGAGACAATAAGAAACTGGAATAGGGCATAAAAACATCTTAACATGTTAGTCTAAAATCAAATTTGGTGTGCATCTATCGTAAAAGCCACGCCTCATAATTTGAAATATTGGCATTCTGAATCATTAGTAAGTAAAGTCATTACTACTCTCTCAGATCTGGGTGAAACCTTATGGAGATTTGTCTTCTTAATTCAATGGAAGCTTACTACAATTGAGTTTGGAACACGTTGGAAATTAAATAAATAATCTTTAAGCTTTCTTGAAATTATAAATAAATATATTCTCTATAAACCAAACTTGAAGAAAAACATATCAGCTATATGTCGAAGTATCTAGTTATAGTGAATCAGATTAATAAAAATGAGAACAAATTCCTAAATTTAAAAATTGTGTTCTTTTAATGATACATATATTCGAAGATTGGATTCTTAAGAACTAAATTTGTAATCGCTTGCCGTCAAAAAAGGGAGTATTTATGAGCGAGGATTTATGAGCGTTGCTCGGGTCAGCAATAAGGCTGCCAGGCAAGAGATCTGCAGCCGGCGCTGTAGTCGACAAACAGCTACATTCCAGCTTCAGACAAACTTAAATGCAAATCGATGAGGCAATAAAACTATTAAGCCATTAGTAAGCCAAACACGAGTACAATGCCAAAAACAAACACGTGCAACGTTGCCAGCAACAGCAACAGGAACAGCAGCAACAGGAACAGCAGCAGCAGCCATAGCAGCAACAGCAACATCAACAGTAAAGGCAGGGCAACAGCAACAAGCAATTAATGCAAATGTGCAGCCGGCAGCCAAATCGAGGCAGAAAGGCAAGCAGGCAGGCAGAAGCAAAGCCACATCGAGATTGCAAACAGCCAGACATACATACCAGACAGCAATGCCAGGCAGTTCAAGAGTCTGCTAATGTTGCACTGGCAGCTGCCTGTTGCTCAGGCAAACTGGCAACTAGTAACATTGTCTGCACACTAGCAACAGTCACAGCCACAGCCATAGACACAGCAGCAACAGCAGCAACAGCCAGCCTGACAATACATGTGCGAGGTGCAAACTAATTGAAATCATTACACTAGTAAAAATGTTAATTCAATTAAAATGCGCGCAACACTGCTATAGGTGCAGAAGCAGCAACAACAACATCAACTCTTGCTGGCTATTGCTGACCCACAAGAGCCCGTTCCTGGTGCAGCATCAACATCACAGCAACAACTACTGCAATATAGACTAAAAGAGATATCATCGCAACATGCTGTGGCCGCCTATTCAAGCCTCAACGACAACAGCAACATCAGCAACATGTTGTTAGGTCAGGCAACATGAGCAACTCTAGGCCACTGCCAGAGCAACAGCAACAACAGCAACTTGTATGCATGCAAATACTGCTGCAGTAAGTCTTACTTCTGTATGTGTGTGTGTGTATTGGCTTCATTTTGGGGGCTGCTGCTGTTGCCATTGCTGCTGCCAAGGGCGCCAATATGTTTGAAAGTGCCTTGCATTTCATTTCCGGCTCGACAAGTAGCACCATAATAAATGTACAACCATGTTGGCCAAGTAGAAGTTGGTAAATGCGACGGCTTGCTGCCAATAAAAGGTAATAAGTTAATTTCACACACACAACAACTCTCAACTGGCAACTGCAACTTCCACTTGAAGCCGTAGCGGCTTTCTAAGACCAACAGTTTTATGGACGTGCGTGTGTGTCTGTGTGTTGCCATAAATGAAATGCGAGTCCATAAGCAGGCAACACTATCTATCGCTTGGCCAACAAGCTGTCGTTTCGAGGTGTGAAAATGTTTCCCCATATTAGGGCATACGTTAACACATTCAGTATGATTATTATGAATGTGCATTTGCATTTTTATAGCAGGCCCAAAAACAAAAAACAACAACATCAAATACACGTGTGTAATAAAAATAAGATACCTCAAATCTCAATTCGATGAGCAACGGAAGCTGTGGGGATAAAATACCAACGATTGAGTGGCTGCCACAGGAAGCATATATTCCATCAAGAAAAAAAAAAAACATCGTAAACGCAGCCATTAACGATAAATAAATTCTACGAGGTTATCAAGCAGCATGTACACACACACACTCACATATATATGTATATATATACATATATATAATATATCATATATTTAAATATATATATATATATATATATATATAAAGAGCATATCTCAGGCTATAAAATGACATATAAAAAAAACACTTAAAATATTTTCAATGAGCGATTTTAATGGGCGAACTGCGGCAAACCTTTTTTGGTGGTCTCCACATCTCGGCTGCGAATGTCTCTCTGGGGCCACGCTAATGCAAATGACGCAAACTGCGCACAAACTACTGGTGTCGATATAACAATAAAACGCCCCATGCTACGCCCTGAATCTTTTGGGGCTGCTGCTGTTGCTGCAGCAACTTTTTGGTAGCTGCGTCTGCGTCTGCGGCAAGTCGGATTAAATAAATGCCAGAGCCGCGAATGTGCAAAACAAAACAAAACTGCTAAAAAGACAAAAATGAGCAAACGTGCAGCCAGCAAAAGAGGAAACTGATCTGACAGATCTGATTGTAAGCATGCAACAAAAATGTACAACAGCAACAACAACAACAACAACAGCATCAGAAGCAGAAGCATCAGCAGCAATACCCCAAACCAATGCGCCCCATCAAAGGCCGAGCCCTGGCACCGCTGCCACTCTCTCTGCGTCTGTCACTGCCAATGCCTCAGCCACTGGCAGTACCTCTCCTGCCTTGGCCAGCAGATTCCTCTGTTCATCCTCATATTCAGGCGCGTCGTGGGCTTGCGCCGCTTAAGCTTGTGCAATTTAGTTATCAATCATAGCGGGAGCAGTGAGCGGCCCGCACAACGCAACGCAGAATTCAATTTTAGTGCGAATGGCAGTTTGTTGCTGTTGCTGTTGCTGTGTGCTGTGTGTTGTGTGTTGTGTATGTGCAACTTCGAGTTGCTGTTGCTGTTGCTGTTGTGGTGGTTGTTGTTTCTTATGCCGTTGCTGTACAGCAGCGCATCAGGCGTTTGTGAGGCGGCTGCTGGCATTGGCTTCCACATGCGACGAGAAGGTGGAAGCCATAAATCTTGCCAACATGAGAAATGACTTTAGCAGTCAAAATGATGAGCTGCCGCAAAACGCTAAACAGAAAAATGCTATAACTGTATGTACTGTACTACAAACAATTTAATATGTACACAAATAACAACAAATATATATTTAAAAAAAAAAAATTAATTTTATATTTATTCAAAACTCCTTTGTAAATATTAACTAATCATCCGACAATATTATAATTTACCAATTGAACACTCATCAGTACGTAACAAATGTAAATGTCTACGGCTTAATTATAATTTCAAAATAATAAACAATACAAATAAATACAAAATAAAATACATTTGATAAACATTCAAATATGCCCTTTGGTTCAGAGAATCTTTCTGCTGCCTTCCTGCAAAATTTGCACCACTTTATTATAATAAAATGAAATTGTGTTTAAGAACATTTGTTAATTTTCAACTGAAAACATTAGTAAAAAGATTTTTTCATATTACATTCCAAATGGCTAAATATTCTTGTGCCATAGAACAATTTTGATTTGCGTATTAAATGGCTCCAGCAATTAGCTATACCTAATGGTCTCTGATGTGGCAATAAGTAGCGATTTACAAGCTGATCTAAACTTTGTTTTGGCCACGTGAACGTATACGTATAAGTTATACATATACATATACGTCGGATGCTACGTCGTTTCGCATACGCAAGTGGTCAGTCGGCGCACAGGTCATTGTATCTGTACACCCCCCGCTGCGAATTAATCGTTTTTAGTGGCGGGGCAAGCCGCTCACTTGCCGCCCCGGTCTCCCATGGCTGATTAATATTTGTAGTTTTATTTTTTTTATTTTCGTGTGTTGTTGCAATACTCGTAGCTGTTGCCAGATCCAAGAGCCGTAGTCTTTGGTTCGCCTTGTCTTGTTAGCATATCTCGCCTCGCATGCACTTTTTGCATATTTCGTTTGTTTGTTATCGGCTGATGTTGTTGTTGTTGCTGGTTACTTGCCTGCCTGCTGTGTGAGTGTATTATTGGCGCAAAAGTCCAAGTTCAAAGCCATATTTGACTTGGGAAAAATCAATAAAACGATCGCTTGCTGCGGCACATGCGTGTGTGCCACACTCTAAATATATATATATACATATATATATATATAAATATTTATACATATGTATTTATATATACTATACATAAAAATATATATTTTTATATATACATATATATATAAATATTTTTAGGTGTGTGTGTGTGTTTATAGCTTTCTCATAATGAAATTATTGCACAGTGATTGAAATCTATTTATGCTAATTTAGGTGTGCACTCGCACAGACAGACTAACGCACAGTCTGCCGCCATCTGCCACACGTTGCTGTTGCTGTTGCTGTTGCAGTTCTTGTTGATGTCGTTGCTAGTTGCCCGCTAACAGAATTGTTCCAACATTTCCGCATTTTCCTGCAGCTGCAACGCTGCGCTGGGCATTTCGGTATTGGACGACGCCCACCAAAAAGCGTATCAAACGCAAAAGTCTAAAAAAAAAAGGAAAAAAAAAAAGAAACAAAAAATAACCAACTTGATCTTGATTAGAAGTGTTTGGGCCGCAGCGGCATTTTGAAGTTGCGGGGCCCAAGCTGTTGACAATTTTCAATTAAAATAACGTTGTGTGAGTGTGTGTGTTAATCCGCCCACGCAACGTTGTGGCAACGCCTTAGCCTCCAACATGACTGACAATTCCACAACGGCTTAAACTTCTTTTCGCGTTTGGCCTGTGAATAGATTGAATATTTTTTAAGCTCCCAAATCGAGTTGGGGAGCAAACAGAAAAATTGTCATGTAGAGCTTATGTAAAGTTTGTACGCTCTTGACATTTATTTGCCCGGCTTTCAACATTTGACGTTTAATTATAAATGGACCACAAAGCAGTGTGTTGTGTGCATGTGTGTGTGTCTGTGTGTGTATGTGTGTGTGTATCTATTGTGCCTTAATTTTTGAGCTCTGGCACGGTGAAGTGCGTCATAAAAAATCCGCACACTTCGCACAAATCGAACCATTGCTGCTGCTGTTGCCGCTCCGGCGCCCATATCGAACAGCGATTTCATATTTTGTTGTTGGGATTACCTTATCCAATTAGTGCCGGCACCCAGACACCAGGCAGCAGCCAGTCAACTAGCCAGCAAATCCCCAACAACAATCGGGGACACATAAAATGCTAAAATAACTATACATGTAGTTGTTGTTGGAAGGGGTAAGGCATAGTGGAGGGATTGCAGGGGAGGGGGGGGGATTGAAGTCAGCCAACACCATGCAACGGGAATACTTGCGTTATACGTTACGGCTGTAGGAAATCGGAATCTCTTTAGCCGTATGCGTCTGGGGTCCAGCACCAAGTGCAGTTAAGTTTTGTCGCGTTGCGACTTGGAGAAACAGGTTCCCAAACATTTCGCCTTGTGCAGTGCTGCTGCTGCTGCTGCTGCTGCTGCTGCTGCTGTGCTCGTCGTATTTGTGATATATTTTATTGTCTTTTGATGTGTTTTAAAATCCCACAGCAAGGAATCGATAAAATTTATCGATGCTGTCTGCCAGTCGCCTAGAGAGACGACAAAACACACACACACACACACCCATACACACACATTGTCAAACTGGTTCCACGGTTATACATAGGTGCATAGTCTCATGGCTGACTGGCTGGCTGGGAAAGCTAGCGCGGGCATGGCGACAATTTTAAGTGCGAAATTAAAAGTAAAACAAGCGATTAACATAAATTTTAAGCAAAGCGCAGTTAATGTTCGCCTCGCTGCACGCTTCTGTCTGACGGTCTGGCCGTCCGACCGTCGCCGTCGTTTGTAGCAAAACTCCTTCATGTTTTGTATAATTTGCATGGGCCATTTGCCAGGATGAGGCACAAAATGGCAGCGGAAATTGTGGCCGTGTTGGCAGATTAAGACATTGTGGTACGACTTTTAATGAAAACTAATGCAATTTATTGATTATTGTTATTTAATAATGTGAGAGTCCGTTATCTTAAGCTGGTTTCCATCCCAACTGACAACACAATTAAGCGTTTAAATTAACTGCCAGTGGGAAAGATGAGCTGGGGTCAAAATGAACTTGACTTGATCTCAATTGGGCTGGGGTTCATCCCAAAAGGCACTTGTTATGGTATACCGGAAGCCACCACTGACCCAAATTCTGTCCAGTCCCAGTCTGTATTTTTTTTGTTGTTGTATCTTTCTTGCGGCTTGTGGCTGCCCAGCGGTGCGAGCTCACTATGTGGTCTGTGCTGGCACTGATCGCAAAACGCATTATTTATGTAGGATTTGCCCAACTCCAACTCCAACTCCAAGTCCAACTTCAGTTTCAACTTATGTTCTTGTCCAGTCTTGTGGCCGAAAGTTAACAATTTGGCATCATGACAAGCGCGCACTTGGACCAATGATGCACGCTTGTCAGCCGACTGTCAGTCTCAGTTCTTCTTCTTTTTTGTTTTATTTCTGCTCAGTCTGTTTGTTTTAGCGCCTGTTGTGACAGCCGTCTGCCACGTTTTTGGCACTCGAAACGGGCCCAGTCCCAGTTGCACACATTTAGCTGGAGGACGGATTTTTACGGATTGGGGATGGGTTGGCAACCCAACTCAATTGGCGCGTCCAACAAGTGCCTGAGATAAAAAAAGAACACTCATTTCGCACTGATCGTGATCACAAGTTGTCAATAAAGCATAATACGGGCTCCCAACTATCCCAAGCATCTCTCAAATACTCTACTCTCAAATACTCTACTTTGACATATTTATTGAAACAGACTATTAAACAAAGCTATAAATATGGATATAAATAGTTACGGAATTATTCTTATGCACATACAAAATGGATAATTGAAAGTCGCTTTAGGATATTTAGCTTTAAGGTTTTCGAAATGGCACATGGTGTATGTAAAGTTTATAGCTGTTATTTAATTAAACAATGTTTCCCACGCATATATTCAGATCTGTTTAATCAACCAAAATGATCTTCTTTTTTATTTTTAAAATTATAGTGAACTAATGAAATTAAATAGTTAATATATCCTATGTAGTATAATAAGTTTGTTGGATAGGAAACACATATATCTCTGCAAGGGAAAGAGTATTTTGTAGCTCTTGCAGCTTTTAACAGTTGTTGGTACAAACTAGCAACGTGTTTAAGGCTCGAGTCAACAGTTGTTGCTGTTGACTTTGTTGTGATTGTTGTTTAAGTAGTTGCTAGTGCAATGTACTGCCAAAGGATGCAACATATTGGGGCCAGCAACCAACAACACCAACAACAGCAAACTGCAACCAACAAACTCTCGACAGTTCGATTACAGACCAAACTTGGATTTTCTCAGTGCGTAGTGGGTACGAACAGTAAATGTTGCAGTTAAAGCTCAGATAGCTAATGTTCGATGATGACAACAGCGACTTGAAGTGATGTGATGACAAGCTAGGTTCTCACAGGCTATGCAGCCATGCAGCCAAAAGGCAGATCCATCTGGGCCAACTGGCCACAGTTGATATTCTTTGGAGAATTGGCCACCTAATAATGTGCAACGATTACGCTTGTAGCCTGCAGCAACATTGTAGTTTTAGACAGGGCGCGGGTGCCGGTGCGGGTGCTGCAAGATTTTTTTTTTATCTATTTTTGGCGGCAATTGAAACGAAGAATTCATAATGCTATGCCAGCAGAGCCTTGCAGCCATTTGTGCAATCGTTGCCCGTGCAATTTATAGTGGCGAGGCAGCGCGGCAACGATTGTGGCACTTTGCTAATGAAGTCATTTGGCCACAAAGGCCGCAGGTTCAACGTGATTTGCGTTTGATTTACATTATGGATTATAAATTGACTATCAATCCCAGTGTCTGGTACAGAGTCGTTCTAAGTCCATTTCCAACAGCAATCAAAACCATAACAAGAGTTCTCGCTTTGGCAATACCCTGTGCACTGTCCTGAAACACATTCATTGTGTATACATTCACAAGAATTGAAACAAAGACATACATATATATTTTAAAGCCAATTTATTTCGATTCTTTTTCAAGGCTCAGCTGTCACTTCAACTTTCTCATTAAGAATATATCTATTATGCATGTATATTCTGTTTCCTTTGCTCACATTTATTATACCCTTTCCATTCGTTTTTAATGGATAATATGAACAACAACAATAGTTACAACCATTGGCAATTGTTCACGCCATTGTGCATATCAGCCAAGTTAAATCAGCTAGCAAGCCAATTGAGTATTGTTTCTCTCTCTCTTTTGCTCTAGCTCTACCTCTCACCGTCCCTCTCCTACTCTCTGATGACGCACTGCAGCTAAGATTTTGCTAGACAATGCTAGACTTTAGACTGCAGGCGCTGATTTGCTCAATTGGGTCGACACTTTTTTAACAGCCAGAAAGTATAATAAAAAAAGAGTGAGAGGGAAAGAGAGAGTTAGAGAGAGATATATATAGATGGAGAGAGTGCGTATTAGAGATAAAGAGGGAGAGAGAGAGAGAGAGAGCTATTTTGGTATCGCTATTTGGTATCTGTAGGATTATGTAAAACTTTGCTGTTGGTATCTTGATGTATCTTACAGTTGGGGTCTGTTAGCAAAGCTTAGCCACATATTGTTTGGCGTTTGCTGCCGCCCACGCAATTGATTTGATTTTTGTGACACAATTGAATTATTTATTGGATTAATGCCCAAATGGAAATCGAGACAGCTGAAACTCCGCTACGGGAACAGGCGGAAATGTTTCCACATTTTCATGTAACTGCAGACAGCTTTAGCCGTCCCCATGATGCCTGCTAGACTCTGGTCTAAACAAAACAAAGGCCTAAGAATGTTATTCATGGCAGTCATGGAGAGCCAAACAAGACAATGGCATATACAACACATACATACTACAATCATAAAAGCATATGGATGAAAGTTATGGTCATGTGTGACCGTTAATGCCACGCAGCTCCCCGCCTAGCATGTCAGTTCCTAAGCACTTGGCAATTTGTTAAGATAAGACAAAGAACAAAAAAAACAACAAAGCCAATAGTTAAAAGTGTCAAAAGTTACGCGCTCAAACAAGATTGTCAATTAAGCGAACCGAAGACGTAGCGGAAATCGTATTTCAAATGAGTTTAAAACAAATCTTTTCAAGTTAAGCCAAATAAACTCGAAATTGATTATGCAAAACAAACCGATAGATGTCGCTGCTGAATCATGCCCAATGAGTAGCCGAAAAATGTGCTCAATAATAATGCGAAGTTCCATTGCAAAATTGCTTTATAATTTAATGTTTATTTTTATTACGATTTGCTTTGGTTTGATTTGTGCGTTTCACATTTTTGAAATTATTTCGATATGGACACTCCCCCGTTTGGTCTTTGTTTGGCCATTCGCATAATAAGAACCAGAAGGTCTGCCCTCGACTTATGTATACCCTGTACACCGACGGAAAAAGCATTAAAGTGTTTGTTAGACAGAGATGCAAAAATATGCACTTTCTAAAAATATAAGAAGAGATTTGATCTAGATTTTGAGTCAAGCTAACATTAACTTAATGTGCGAGGGTAAGATTATTAAACATACATTCTTATCCAAGTTAAACATACGTCTTTTAGAGGGTATAGTTTCAGAAACATACAGAGAAGGAGCTGAAATGGGAGATATGGCAGCTGTCTGTATCGCGTCTGCAGATCTTGATTTGGCCACAATTGATTAAAAATGTAAATTGTTTATTTATTTTAAACGATTTTTCCACGTTGATTTCGAGAGAGAGTCGTCGTTGTCCGACGTCCGACGTCCACTGTCCGTTGTCCGAATTGCCATTGTTATGTTAACAGAAATATGAATGACTCTACGAAATGATTGTTTATGACGCTGAGGCACCCTAACAATGTTTCAGGCCAATACATATTTGTATTTGTTGTTGCTGTATTGATTGTAGCCTTTCGGTATGGATTAAGTCATAAAAATGCCGTAAAACTTGTCGAAAAATGCGCGCACTTGGAATCTTTGACTAGCTCAAACGACCATAGACATACTTATGGGCATCTATGCCATATGATCTAGTCTTTTGGATATGGATATGGGCATTAAAATATGGGCCCAGTCGTTTGCTGTCGGTTCACATTAAAGGCGTACCTTATACTTTGGCCCATTAAATAAAAAAAAAAGCACACACTGCCTCCGTAAATGCCATTAAGTCTCGTCCAAATCTCATAGTTATGTTACCATTTTACGACTCTTCAGCTTGCTGGCCTACAACAAAAACAAGAACAAAGAATTTCGATATAAATTTGATTACTTATCTCAGGTGGCTCTGCTTTATGCCAGCTACTGTTAAAAAACGCCATATAAATGATTTATTCTAACCATCAAAACCACGTTTCGCAGTCCACAGATCCCGCTCTCAATCTATATATTCTTGGGGTGTAATGAGCAAACGGCCTTAAGACTTCAAATCAATTCAAATTTAACGCTTTTCAAGTAACACAAATATCAAGTACGGATCGCTGTCTGACACAAGTGCAGCGGCCTAGAAAAAACAAAGCAGAATGATTTAGTCGAAAGTGATGAACTGGGAGATACTCTGTACAAAGGTGTCAAAAGTTGTCAGAAATTAAATATATATTGATATAGTTTAAGCATTAATATCTCTTCATTTAATATCTTACGTCCCTCGCATTTTTATTCCCTGAGCTGGGAGATACTCTGTACAAAGGAGTCTAAAGTTGTCATAAATTAAATATATTAATATATATTTATATTATATTTAAGTAAGTCTTCATTTTATATGTTACGTCCTTCGCATTTTTATTCTCTGAGGTAAACATATTTAATCTCTTGAAGATTTGATAAGAATTCATTTTCCAGCTTCATTGTGGTCGAATGGAAATTTGTGAGAAATGTGAATTAAAGAAGAGTTTATTTCAAAATTTGGATCCTATCAGGATAGTCAAACGTAAATGCTTAGCCAGGTTGAAAAGAATGGAAATTAGTTATCAAGCGTCTTACATCCTTTAAATACTCTATTGGAGCATTTGTCATAGAGGGTATAAGTGGACCAACAGACGACAGCTAAACAGCTGCACTGACATTTGTGGTCAGTCCAAAAAAAATCGAGGTGTGTGGCAGCCGACTCGAAGTCAAGTGGCAACCAAAATGAAATAAATTTGTGTCTTTCAACGGAAATATGATGTGGCGCATTTGAAGGTATATCTTTTTAAATATGAACATTAAGTAAACATGAAATGTGTTTAATTAAAATCATTGTGGAGAAATGAAATGAAGTGAAATGCATTTGAATACTTACCACTTGCCACACGTTTGTGTGTGCCGCGTGCGTCCATTTGTAAAGAGTCAGAAGCGCTTTAAATTCGCATAAGACACAAGCTGATGCGTTGCGACAAATGCACTCAGCGGTGCTTGGGGCTGTGGTTGTCTTCGTGGTTACGGTCGGAGTTTTTAACTTGAGCCAACACCTTAAAGCAGCAGAACCTTATGCTGACAATTTTGCAATATTGTTTCTGTCCCTGATTCCTCAATTTTTGACGCTATGTTTACCAACTAAGCTCAGCTCAGAGCTGAGAATTTTTTGCTGCTGTGCTGCGCACTTCTTGGTATTTTAGGGTTTGTGGAGGTTTTGCTTTATTTTTTTTTTTTGGCAGTGTTTGGTTACCAAAGCGCTCATCAAATTTCAAGGAGAATGCATCCATTGAACGACGTTCGGCGCCCGCAACATACTGAGAGGTAGAAAGAAAACAGAGAGAAAAATTAACATTAATATTTAATCGAGAGACAACATCATCAACATATTTACATCGAACAACGAAGTTGATCAACATTGAATATGATCAATTCAATTGGCCGGGGTGGCTATGTTTCCAGCTTTTTAACAAAAAATGCGCATAAATTAATATAGTTTATTTATCTGGCATATTAATGGCCGCAGATTAAGACATCATGAGAGTTCTCATATTATTATTATACAAGTAAAAATTAAATAAAAATGCAGACAACATTTTTGTCTTATAGTTGTTCATATGAAACTTTTTCAAAGCCATCAAAACAAATGACTGAATCTTGAGACGAGACAACAAGGGAGACAGACAGAGAGGGATAGAGAGATATAGATGTTGAGAGAGAGAGAGAGAGAGAGTGGGAGATATGGAAAAGAAACGTATTCAAACTCCTGCTGTGAATTTATGCGAAAAGAACGAGCTGACGCCTCGGCAGGGGTTGGGCCTGGGCCGGGGTCTCGGACAGAGCATTTTTGGCTCTGGGCTTTGGCCGCTCTGTCTGCCCCGCTTCATATCCATCTAAGTCTGCGTCTCCGCCTCTGCAGCGGCCAATGGATGTGGCTGAAGTGTCATGTGTCATTATGGCACCACCAGCACCACTGACAACAGTTATACGCAGTCTGTGGTTGCTTCAAAATGGTCGCTTCTACGCTGTGGCGCCATTTTGTGAACAAGTGCCAATTACTTTCTCTCCCAAAAATAAATTGAAAAAATATTTACAAAAAAATAAAATGAAGAAGACAAAAAATGGCAATGGCAGTGGCAATTTGGTGGCTTCAGTGGCAGCAGCAACAGCAGCAAAAAAGTTAATGATGTTGCCACATATTTTTCATTGGCGGCCTCAATGATGATGGCCAACTGGCTGCCGTCTGCTGTCGGTCGTCTTCGATTCTGTTACGTTCCCATTGCCAATTTACCCCCTCGCAGCAGTAGCCGCAACGGCTGTTCCCATAAACGACTGCAATTACATGCGAATAAGCTGACTGTGTGTGTAAGTGAATGGGTGAGTGTTGTGTGAGTGTTTGTGTGAGTGTTTGTGTGAGTGTGAGTGTTTGTGTATGTGATTATGAGTCTCTTCGTCTTCACTGAGGCGGAGCACCGGCAAAAATGGCGGCAGCTACCTTGGCCAGAGCAATGACGACGACGTTTTGCCGTCGGTAAAACGACATTGGCATTTAGCAAAATAAGGAAAAGCAAAAATCAACATCAGCAGTTGAAGCACTTTCTGCTCCGCATGACGGATCGGGCTACCAGAAAGTTGTCCAGCTGTCTGTCTCTCTGTCTGTCTTACCGTCTGTCTGAGCGACTAACGAGCGATTTCGATGCGCCGACAATGTCGCTGCTCTTATCTGTGGCCGCTGCCCTTGTGGCCAGGCTTGTGTCCTCACGATCGGTGGCCTCGTCCAGCCTACTTTGTGTTTTTCGGTGCTTGGCATTTGGCTGGTTGCTTGCAGCAATTGCCTCCTGCCTCATGCCTCCCGATACCGATACCAATACGAATGCGCGGATTGAACGCTGATCGCAATCGCGTATGCTGCCAAAACGCTTCTATGCAAAGTGCCGCGCTTCGATCATGGTTGTTGCCTGTTGCCTGTTGCCTGATGCTGCTGCTCCTCCTTCTATACATACAGGTCTTGCTCCTTGTGGTTGTCTTGCTTGTTCTTACTGCAGTTTAACAAACTTTGTTTCGTTTCGACAAGCGAAGAACCTGTTGCCACTGCCTCCTGGCTGTTGTTGTTGTTGCTTCTGCTGTTGCAAGTTGAGTGAGTTGGTTTGGGCTGGTCCAAGAGTCTTTGGCGAACGCGCCTATCAAGATGACCAAGGGGTGAACAAATTCATTCAGTCATTCATCGAAACAAATTGGTTGACTGATGATGACGACGACGAAGACGAAGACGACAACGAAGACCCTGACAGCGAGGCAGGCGGCACCAATTGCAACTGCAAGTGCAACATCCGCACAGCTTGTCAATCTGGTTGCCGGGTTACTCTGCATCATCTCATCTGCATCATTCAATTTGCTGTTTGCACACATTTCCAATCCTGCGTGTGGGCAGCACTGATCATCCATCTGTCTAGTCACCACTCCCTTTGCCTCCCCTGACACACACGTTTGCCTCTTTCTGCCCATCAGTTGCGTGTCAACGTTTGAACAATTTTATTTATTTGTCATTAGACGGCGAACGCATTCGGAATGCAAATGCCTGTGCTCCACTCGTGTCATCTGATACGCGAGCAAAGTATAACAATTACGGGGCATAAATAAATGTTTAGAAACAGAAACAGAAACGAAATCCACAAACAACAATCCACAATCTATGATTGCCACACACGCGCAGCGGCGACATTACAAACGAAATGAAATCAATTTGTTTGCAGACATTTTGGATAACATATAGTCAGCGTGAAGTAGCTCGACTTGATGGATACCCAGTGGTTAATTTTTGTGATATTTGCGAGAAGGTACTAATCAGGTTAGCTTAAGCTCAAATTTTACACACATTTTGTTTGCTTTCTATTTATCCTTTGATTACCAACATATTGAATATAACTCTGAGCGAGGCATTATTAAGAAACATGATCAGAATTTAAATAAAGTCATTTCGATTTAAATTGAATTTTAAAATATCCGTCAATTTACAATTTGTACCTGTTCATTGATGCAATTTTCCAAAAAGAATTCATTTAAATTATGCGGACAACTTTGCTCATGGCATAAGCAGTTAAATAATATAGCAACGCCATAAATATATATTTAGCTCCGCGTGTCGATCAAGATTAAATCATAAGTTAAGCAATCGGTTGATGCAACTCTCAAGCTATATGTTAATTTAAAGTAATAAGTCAATCGAATAATAACTGAAGAAGGAACTCTAAAACCATCTCATGTTGTGAGAAGGCATCTCGTGAAAACTCTTCTTGATCTGCAAAAAAATAATACACCTTGCTTGCCTAAAAAGCCACACATTGATATACTCTACCAAGTGGTATGGTATACGTGGTATATTCAATATGTATCGCTGGCGGACAGGTCGAGGCGGTAATCGAGTTGGCGGCGCTGACGCTGATGCGGACAGCTGGACATGCATACGGAGACCAAGACGGGTTGAGTCCGAGCTGAGTCCGAGCAATTTACGCGCGAAACGCATGCGCGTCCCGTGCGCCAGCAGCGTCAATATCGCAGACCAACAGTTGGTGGGTGGGGTGGCAGCCACCATTTGGGAATGGTGGGGGCTTATAGGGGTTAGTGTATTGTGTGGCAGTTTAGTTAGGTGTGCAAAAAGACGCGGTGGGTGTGCGCCAGTTTTTCAGTTTTTCAGTTAGTGCACGCCATGCGGATCAGCAATCATTTCAGCTGCAGCAATAGCATAAATTGCGCATTTTTATGACTGATAGTGTAAGAAATGGGCGTGGCACATGTGAGATGCCAACTATTTGAGCTGTGCAGCAGCTTCATGCCGTGCAATTGAATTTCCAGCATGCCAGACATAAATTGCACATAGCCGCAGACACAGGCACAGAGCCAGTGGTTACTGCCTCTGACTCTGCCACAGTTGCAGTCGCTGTTGCAGTCACAGTCGCTGTTGCAGTCGCAGTCGCTGTTGCAGTCGCAGTCGCTGCTGCCGCCGCCGCCGTCGCTGCCTATCGCCACGCATTGATCAATTGGGCGTTGCCCAGGCGCTGCGACTGAGTAATGGCCAGCAAGCGCTCGCGGACATCATTTCCATAATGTCCTTCACAGGGCAGCTTCTTCGCGGCACTCAGCTGCAGGTTGCTTGAACTATGTTGGCAGATAGAGGGCATGTTTTCAACTTGGTTGCCTTCTTTGCTTTGGTGCATGTAAGCAGATTTGTATCGATCGCATTTTATGCCACAATTTTCGTTTGATATTTATGTCGATAATAAAATTAAGATGATGAGCGAAATTGCACTCAGAGCGGTGCATGAAAGGGGCGGCTCACTTCCGAAAAAGGGCCGACAAATTGGGCAACCAATCAGACAGAGCGCAGCTGTCGACCAGATCAATCTCCCATCATTATTTGCCGGCAGATGTGAAAGCAGGCAAAAAGAAAACCAAAAATTATATATATATATAAAATAAGAATAAATAAAATGTATAGTAAAGAGTGATAAAGGTGAAACAACAAAATTTGAGCTCTAACGGTTATCGCAGCCATTTTAAAATCTACATATGTAAATTGGTCAAACATTTCTTAATGTGTTTTATGACAGCCAGTGGATTGTGCGCTTTTAGGTCTTTATGGTGCCGCGCGCGAGGGCAGTTTCGCTTTCTTAAACCAGTCTGAATATAACACAAAGGCTTCATCAAAATGTGATCACATGTGACTCTTTAAGTGTCTTCTTCCACATGACTCCCAAGAGCGCAGCCACAGCAGCAGCAACCACAGCGGCAGCAACAAGTCCAGCCATCGATTTTGATGGAAGATTAGCAAAATGCTTGCAGCCAAATAAGCATGCACTGGATGAATACTTGTACCGACTAATAACAACAATCAGGCATGGCGACTGCAACAAGTACACAATGAAAATAAGGGGCAAAAAATATTCTAAATAATGGAGAAAAAAATAAAATCGACACATCCGCAGGAGGGTAAGAGTCAGAGGAGGAGGAGCAGGCAGAAGGGGAGTAAGCTGAGGCAGCGACAGTGGCAGCAGCAGTCATGCGAAGCAGCAACAGCTGTCAAACCCAAAGATGAAGATGATGAACAACAGCGACAGCGACAGCGACAAAAGGGAACTTACAACAACCAACAATGACGACAACAACAACAACGTCGACGGGTTGTCGCTGCGCCTGTTTAGCTAGCGAAGGCAAGCGGCAAGGAATTTAAATCGCCTCGGGTGCAAATTACCACGAAAACAATTTGAGTCTGGCCGCTTGCTGTGTTGCAAGTGCAGCAGCAGCAGAGCTGCAAAAAAAAAAAAAAAATGGCAACAGATTGCCAGGATAAAGTATACATGTTGAAAGCATGCGTCACACAAAGGATGAGTATAGACAGCCAGAGCGAGAGCGAGAGCGAGTGGATGCCACATTCTGCCAGATCGGCTTCTGTTTGTTGTTGTCTAGGCTACTCAGCAGCTTGCCACATCTGCTAGCTGCTGTTACCGCACTGTCATTGATGAAGCATAAAATTATGGGAGGCAACATGATGGCTCACATTAAAATGGCCGTACGGCTGGATTAAAGCTGCTGATGCAAGAGCGCTGGTTGGTTGGCCGGCAGCCAGCAAGCTGGACAACGAGGGGCAGACTGACGGATGGCTGGTTCTGTATGTTCTAAGTATGGCGGCGGAGTTTCCAACTACAACTGCAAGCTGCAATATACTGTGAACGCATAATTAAGCCATGGCCAGCATATTTTGCATGGCCACTTGCAAACGGCGATTGGCTGCCGTGATTGGTGGCAGCCGCAACCAGCACCACCAAGGCAACCTCCGGACCACCAAACCGCTAGCCACTAAGCTTGGCTCATAGATCATTGCACTTGCCTTGGCGCATTCCAGTTGCCACTTAAATTCTTTTAATTTTCTTGCCATTTTCAATTGCAATTTCTCTTGGTGAAACGAAAGACTTAGGCAATGAACGTGGTGCAGTTAGTGTCACACCGCATCAAATGTCAGGTCACTGCATTGTTCAATGAATTTTCGAAATTTGCTCATGACTCCGGGGCCAGAAAAAGTACAATTTCGATAACTGCTGCAACACCTTAAAAACATGCACGCAACGTTCAGATTCGGGCTGCTTCAATTCCTCATTGGCACTGTGTGTGGCTCAAAGCAACAGCAACAGCAACAAAACAAAAGAACGCAACTTGACAACTTGACAAGTAAAGTGCGTTAAGAATAGTACAAATCTCAACAAAAAAAGGAACAGCAAAATCAGAACACACTTTCCACTTTCCACACGCAGTTTAATATACGAATCATTTGCATTGCTTAATAATGTTGGATGAATCTCCCAAATAAAATTAGATGTGTATTTATTGAATAAATATATCCCATATTTTTTCCAAGCCCATCGGCCCTGCTCCTCACGCTTTCTATTTCGATTCTTATCTTATCTTTCTTATATATTTATTTCGGTAAAAGTTTTAAGAATTATCTTTCGCCCTGTTCATGCTGGAGCTATGTTTGAGCGCCATTTTGCTGAAAAATGAATGAAATTCATTAATTGAATAGAGCATTTGGACATCGGTGTGCTACTAGTACTCTACCTTCATCATTCTGGTTGCAAATTGCTGTCGCATTGCGTGCACATTTTAGCCACAATCCTCTCTCTCTCGGCTTCGTATCCTGCGGACGTTCATAAACATGACAGTTTGGGCAATTTCCATCAATCACTTTTTTTCTCATATCTTTTTTCTTTTTGGGCACTTTTTATTATTTTTGTGAGATTTCGTGACTTTTCGGGGCACGAAACGAAAACGCCAAGTGGATGGATGCTGTTTGCTTGGGCCGGTCCGGCAATCAAAAAGTTTAGCTCGAGTCCAATGAATGAGAAATTGCAAGTTAAATATTTTAACTTTATTATATAAATGTTGGCCATGTCAGATCGAAGAGCAATATAATACAAACAAACCAGCAAACTACAAAGCGGCTCCGCATGCTAATGAATGCGCAAATACAGCAACATAATTTAAACGATACTCAAATGCTATCAAGGCGTAGCCGAAACTCTCACCTCAGAGCGGGTCAGATCTGTTCCAATTTTTTTTTTACAACTTTGACACCAATCAATTAGCACCATAAGCAAATAGTCCAGGCTGCCAAGCACGTACAAGTAGAGATAAATAGAGAAAGCGATAGAGAGAGAGAGAGAGAGAGAGAGAGAGAGAGAGAGAGAGAGAGAGCTGGGATGAAAGATGCTATATGGCATATGTTCGCACCTTGAACATGAAAGATTTGTTTGGGATATGTTGCTGATCACAGAGCTGGAGGCTGCTGCTGCATCGTTCGTTAAGTTTTCACACGCTGTCGCTAAGTGCAGCAAAGTGTGTGTGCGTATGCGTACGAGTGTGTGCGTGTGCGTGTGCGTGTCCATGTGTACAACTATATTTTCGTAGAAATGCGCACCGAAACATCAAATTGCAATTAGGAGAATCCCAAAAATATTACAAGTGGCCGCTAAGCAAAGTCAGAGTCAACCTCCCAAGCCAATGCCCAAAACCAAAACCCAACTCGAAAGCCAAACCAAAAGCGAGCGCCGGCTTGGCCAAAAACTGGTTTTGACTTCTGCGCTAAGATTTGGGTATTGGGTCTGCAGGTTTTGGGTCTTTGGCTTTACGGCGGCGTCTTTCGTCTAATCAACTTTGCAATCGATGTTCATAAATTTATTTCATTTGGACACAAATTACAAGAGTGTAGGGTGTTTAACATTGCGTTCAAGTTGTAAGATCAAATTGGTGACCAGCAACCTCCCAAACGGTCACAGTAGCCAAACAAATTTGTTCAATCTTCGATATGGTCGAGTGGATATACACAAGACGGAACTGCATTGTCAGGTAATAAATATAAATAAGTATTTATATTCATATGTATTTGTACATAATTGAGGATATGAACTGCCATGATCTACCACAAATTTTATGGTCAATTGTAAAATACAAGATTATGTTTTTTTTTTTACTATGGAAAGCAGCTGGGGTGTGTATTGCCTTGGGCGAAGTTCCATAAATCATGATTATTCACATTTTAAAGTCAAAAACAATTGTTTTTATTGAGAAAAATAATATGCAAAGCAGCTGTTATTAAAGTTACAGTCAAAAAAGTAAGGTAGTTATTTTTCTAGGTAACAGAAAACTTTGAAAATCGAAGAAAAATTAATTTTTTTTCACTGCTGCTGAAACTTATTGTAAGTTTACATTTAACTAAATATTTCTATTGAATCGAAGTTCAAAGTGAAAGAATCTTTAAGGCTTAATCTACATAGGCGAACATTTGGCACTGCCATAACTCAGTCAAAGGATTATTCGACATTCTATTAGTTATGGCAATACATTTGAATTTAGAAGCTCCATTTTTAGTCAAAAGGAATATTAAATTCCTACCTTTTCTCATTATATTTTACTGCCAGTACTCAGTTACTCAGTTATGGTTTGAACAACTAAATGAATTTGCCGATTAGTGCTTGTTCCAGTTCAGATCTCATAAACTTACAGATATATCAATAAACATATATATATATATATATATTTCTATATATAGATATATATTTCTATATATATATATGTATTTGCAACATCGAAGCCCGTGTCACTTGCCAAGTATTTCATGTTGTTTTCACAAATATTTTTGCCAATAAATAATGTGGCGCCTTGGCGTTGCAATATCAAGCCATTCCAATTTAGGAAATTAGCTAAATCTAAGAAATACGATAGCGAGCAAACTAAGCCAACTGCGAATATCTGTTGGCAGTTGCGCCTGCAGTTTCTCTGCACTTGCCACTTGCAACTTGCCCCAGAAACTGATTACAGTTGCAGTGGCGGCGGCGGCGGAAAATTGTACAATAATTATCAGCGTCTAATTAAATCGTTGCTTTATGCGATATCTAAGCCACTTGTCGCTCCGACGGCCTGGTTAGCTGCTGGCCAAGATTGGCCAAGTTGACACAGATTTGTGTACTGGACATTTTTTCCGTTAAATAATAATTTGCTGTTCGCTATTGATTTTATTTTTATGGACTTATGAGATTTTCACACTTGGCAAATTTGTCGCAGCGGCTTAATTAGATAGATGCAAAGGCCGTTTTGATAAATTGCTGTTGGGTTATGAAATTGTCTGGATTTATGGGCAGGCGGCAACGTTGTATGCAGCGTGCCACAAATCAGTGGCTTTCATCGCCGCCTGCCACTACCACAAGGATCTGGCCAACTGGATGGCTGGTTGGCTGTCTGCCTGACTGGCCAGCACATAATTTACACTTAAGCATGGCTTTTGACCAAAATCAATAAATCCACATGGTATTCGCACAACAAAAGAACATTTGCTAGTCAAAGGCAAATCCACAGCTAACCAGACTGCAGACACTCTGCTACGCACTGGCTTTAAAGCTTCAACATAGACTCCACTCTTGGCCATATCAACATTGCCGCGGCGTTGTGGCTGCTGCTGTTGCTGCTGTGGCTAACCTAATATCGTATGAAATTTATGGTTTTGAACTTTTTCAGCCAGGTCTCTCTTTTTTGGCCGTGTGTGCTGAGGGGCCGAAAGTATTTCTGTGCTTAAAATATTTACAAAATTCCTGCGCTTTGATGAACTGGCACTGAGTTGAGTAGCCTGGCTGATAGGCAGCTGAGGCGAGTGGGCGTTGCAGCGGCCCAATTTATTTTACCCATGCAGAGGATATATCTTTACATATATTCGAGATCTACCTACAGCCGATGCGATATAGGCTCTCACTTTTAGGAGCTGCAGCCAGTAGATTTGTCGTAGTCAGACGGATTAGTTTAGATTAAGTTCTTGTTTAATCAACATTTTCGTCCCACAAGATATCTTAATCAAACTTAGCTGTTAAGATTATTATTATCCATTTGAGTTTATCAACATTGGACAAATATTAGATTCATCGGTCTGGCAGTGTATATGAAAATTGGCTTGCAGAATAAATCTTATTGTTATTTGGGCCACTTATGTGTCCAGCAAAATATTGGCTTAACCCAATTTGTACGTGTTTGTGCCAGTGTGTGTGTTGGACGGGCATTGACGTCTTTGTGGTGGCCACTAATCACAAGAGCTGCTCAGATTTATAGTTTGTAGGAGTTGCTGCCCAGCAGTGCGTGTGAGCCAGAAAATAAATGCAAAAAAACGATTGAGAAAAACCGGCTGCGTACAAGCAGCAGTTGCAGTTGCAGTTGCAGCCTGGGGGTCTGAGGCTATCGCCAAGAGCGCTGCGCACTCATCTTAGAATGCAGTTGCTTATCTAATCGTCTGACATTTTAGGTTTAATTTGGCCAGCCACGCTGTTAGGCAGGCAGCTCAGGTCTGCTAATGCCGACGCCCCTGGGCTAGTCGCGAGTTGTGATCGCCGTTGCAACTGCGCATTGGCAACTAAGTCAAGGCCTTTTGGCGATTCTCCTGCCCGTACATGCGTAGACAGTCGTATAGTCGTCGGGGCTGTCATGCGGTCCGACAGGCAGTCAAGTGACAGGTTAACCCACTTTCAAAAAATAAACCGCCTCACGCAAACCGAAAACCTATTGAATTAGTTAGCATTTCGTGGGTATTTGCTGACCGTAAAACGATGCCAAAATATTTCCGCTAGTCAAATCTCTCTCAACTCTTTAGCCAGTGGTTTATTTAACATTTTTATTTTATTTCTTTTTGAAATGAATAGGCACGACCCACTTGACGTAGCCAATTTGAAAATTCTCAGCACCTCGAGGCTCTAGTCTCAAAGCGCACTCAAAAACTGATGAATAGAAAACGATATTTTAAAGACTTTTAATTTCCAGATAAGTTGCCATGTGAAAGGTAGGCAAGAGACGCGGATGAAAAGCTAAGATCGAATATGGCTACTTATATATTCTGGTATCGTGTACGAAATTCTTATTAATTGGCTGCGTAGTTGCTGTTTGCAATTTTGAGCTTGATTGATTATTGCAAATTTGTTGCATATACCGCCAAAAGCGTCAAAATGCTAATGTTTTGACGGTCTTTGCTTGTTAGCTACGTTATTACCATAAAAATAAAAATCTAGCAAAATGCGTAAAATATACAATACGCTGTAGCTACTTCGTAAGTGTTGTAACAACGCTTAAAATATCCAAGTACATATAAAAATGGGTATAAACAACTGAATTTGCTAATATTAAATCGAACGTGGGGAATAAGGACTGTTAAATACTTTATGTTTGAGTATGGTATACAAGATTTTATATATCAAACTAAGGATGTTCATATCTTATTCACCTCAAAAGTAAAACTCGAGAAATTGGTTTCTGTACAGATTTTCAATTAATTTTTAGCGAGGTGCAATTTTTCAACACTCGAGGATGTGTACGTATTGCTCCTAAGAATTGAGAACTTGAGATTTGAAGAACCTGGTTAAATCGATAGGGCAAAAAGTATAACTTACCTTCAGTTGCAAACCGTGGCAAGACTTTAATATACCCAGCGTTTGAAACCAAAATCAGCATTTAACAAATTTGCGATTGGTTTTCCTTGGCAACGCTAAAAATTGGTTGGCAAATATTTGCTAAAAAGTTAGTTTTCTGCAACATTTAAACATGGCATGGCAATTAGCAAGTGAGCCATATCAAATAAAGTTTTAAAAAATCTCACATCCTGATGTATAATGAGTTCCCACACTGGCAGTCAACACCATGACAAGTCAAATGTTCCAGGAGCACACATCGTGAGTAGTAATTATGCATAATTTAATCATTTAAAGAAGCCGCTGCAGACGAATAGATTAAGATAAATCGAGCGTAGTTTTTTTTCTTTCATTTTTATTTAAATTACATTTTGCGGCGGCCTAACAACAGCATAAGACTTGCAGCAAATTCGCCAAATGTTTTAAATGCACATAAATCAATGCCATATGTTGGCTAAAAAGCTAACTAAACCCATAAAAAGTCAACAGGAGGAACAGCAAAGACAAACAACAATAACAAGAATTTAAAAAAAAAAAAAAAAAAAACAAACAAACTACAAAATATATCTCAAAGCCAGCAACAAAATAAAAAAGTGATCTGAAAATGTTTATTGCCATGGCGGTGGAATTTTCAAATCAAATCAAATCGAATCGAATTCGCCTTTTGAATTTTGTTTTTCCGTTGCGGGTTTATTTGTTTTTGCTAACCTGTCAGTATGGGCACAGCTAGCGATCAAGCAAAACAGAGAGCAATAGCAAATAGTAACAACTGCAACAACAAGAGCAACAACAAAATGCCGGCGTTTGAAGTAGCAACGGCTTTCATTGTCAATATGATCTGAAATCAGGCAGCAGCCAGCAGCCAGCAGGCAGCAGGCAGCAGGCAGCAGGCGGCAGGCGGCAGGCGGACTGCACGCAGTGTGGTCGGCAATGAGCAACAGCTACAAATGTTGTTAACAATTTCATGCTGGCAAGCAGCCAAGAGCTACAACAGCAACAGCAAAGACAACAAACAGCATTTGACAGTTGTGCATGAAATAGAAACATTGGCAAAAGCTGCAACAAAATGCAGCTGGCGCTGGGCGGCCCAGGCCAGTGAGGAAATGTACAATTGGCTCAAAAGCCTAGACAGACAAGCGGCACAGACAGCATGACAGTGGACAGTCAGACGGAGCGTCAGATAGCCAGTCGCACATAGACAGTTGTCGAGCAGTCGTCCAATCGACCAATCGAGCAGTCGGCCAGTCGGCCTGTTGGTCATGGCTTGAACGTGTGTCGTGTGCTGCTAGCTGGGGCCCAAATGCAATTGAAAAATTGTGAGCTGAACAATAAATTCCTTCTGTGTGGGATTGCGAAATGTTTGAGCTTGATTGAATTATGAAGTGCGTACGTTTTGGCCAGAGGGAGAAACAAGTACAGAAACAAACATATATATATACGTACATAAAAAAAAAAAAATGCCATGTCTTTCGCTGTCTGTCACAGTGACACAGACAACAACAACAGCGTCCGCGTCGGCACACGAAACAAAAGGCTTAGGCAACAAACGCGACGAGACACGTGAGTCACTTTCCATGCAGCCAACTTGAGCTGCCTAGACACATGCAGTTTTCTTCCTCTTTTATACAAGATTGCCTTTTATTTTTGTTTGCTACAAATGCAAATCATGGCGAGACGTACAAGCATTACGCATTTGTTAACAGCCGCGACAGCAGTACCAACAACAGCAATGCTGGTTGGCCAGCACTGACAATCAAAGATTTTGGCTGCCTGTCGCCGCTCATAATTTCAGCTTAAATGCGTTAACCGTTAAGCGCGACTAGAGAGTCGAGGCGGGTTATGACATTGTCAGTTAAACTGTTGCCAGTTACCCAATTCAAAGTTCCCAGTTCCGCAGACTCACTCTTAGCCCATAGATGGGGCTACTGTTGATGACGTGCTCAGATACTGGCAGCAGAAGCAGCGACAGCTGCAACTACATTTGCATATTGCCAACTTCAGCGTGGTAGACATCTCTATACTATGTACATACATACATGCATACATACATGCTATGTATGTTACTATAACGCGTGTCAAATAAGTAACGAGTTGAGCCAAGTTAATGGAAAGCAGACCTCTGCATTCATTTTCTCTTTCAATTTTCCATTTGTGACTGCAACACAATTGACAAGCAGCGTCAATTACTGTGCCTGCCACAAATGTCAACTGCCGGCTGCGATTTTTATACTCTTACTGCTGGTGATAAAATTGTGATGCTAAATTTGAAACGCATTGTAGGAAACATCGCCAACACATACAATATATATTTGATTTATTGGCCAACCATTTCCGTTTGTTATTGAATTAATTAATTATCTACATATATACATATATATTTATATACTTATTATTATTTATTAATTACTTCGATTACTAAATTTAAAATTGAGCATTTGTTCTGCCAGAGTATTTAATGTTCGGCAGGCTGCAGTTAGCTTTTTAGTTTCTTTTGTTAGTGGCTGCATTTTCAGTTTGACTGCTTTGCTTACAAGTATATTTCCATTTTCCAATTTCGATTTCCATTACCATGGCATAACCTATATCGCAATCTTTTGCGTGGGCATCACAGCCGCCTTCAGACGACAGCCGAACACATATTCCCCATATCCCCTACCGATCCTGGCATCAGCTGGCGATGCATGTGATAAATCACAGTCGGGGCATTATATAGTATTTCATTGCTTAATAAGCTCAGGTCGCTGAAATTGACGCCCGCTACAAAAGCGAGCCAAATGCAGTTTGGCCATTATTATTTGGCAGCTACCGCTGGCCTAGCCTGGCCAACAGCAACATCAATAGCAGCAACTGGATTGTCTGGTCCTAATGCCAAGCGGGTCAACATTATGTTTTATTTTATCTATTTCATTTGGTTTAGAGCGCGAAAAAAGCGAAACTCGTGACTTTTCATACCACAGCAGTAACTGGCAGCTTTTTAAAGGTTTTTCTATTCCTATTTTTTTTTTTTTTGCCAACTTGTAGCTGCTGTTGCTGCCAGACAAAATATTTCATTAAAATTATATTTGAGTTTTAGGGCAAGGTTCAATGTCGCAATGCAAATTAAATAAATTATTAGTTATTATTTATAATATGAGCTAATTAGCAATAATATAATTTATTTATAGAATTATATTAACATTATCATTTGTGAAAATAAAATTTTACGTACATTAAAAATTAACTGCAATTAATCTTCATCTAGATAGACTGTTTCGGCTGTAAAAAAGGTTATACATTTTGGAAGCAATGATTTTAGTAGCTAATCATTGGCATGCTTAAGATATGGCTAAGTCTAAATGTTTTTCTTTGTTTTTAAGTTAATCTGATAGCTAAGCAATTAATTGATAAGTGCTAAAACTTGTATATGGACAGGGCCACACCTCAGCTGAAAGTTCTACATATCTTATTACTATCAGTAGTAACTAAACATATAGCACCATATAAAGATTGAACTACATATCTGTAGATAGATTCTTATGAGCATCGATAACATTTTACATGTTTCAAATGCTAATCGAGCAGGCAAACATGTTGCTACTGCGCTTACACGCGTCCAAAACGAAACGAAGTCAAAGTTGGTGCCAAACCGGGCGCGTGCACTGGACAAAAAGGGGGAGGGGGGGGGGGGCGCTGTGGCTGGGGCTGGGTTCGTGTTGGGGCATGTTCACGCAAGTGTAAGACAAGTCGACGTGACCATAAGAATCGCCACTAGACCCAAACGCCAGACAAAAATTGTTCGTAAATATTTTTTTATAGTAAATACGAATATATATATATTTTTTTCGCTTGCGATCAGTGCGCAAATTGTAATCAAACACCAACAACAACAGTGTTACTGCTGCAGCAAAAACAAAAACAGCAACAACAACAACTACAACAACTGAGGCTACTGTTTGACTAGACCTTGTCGATGCTGCAATTTGTTGTTGTTGCTGCTGCTGATCTTGTGAGTTGTGTTTAGAGGCGTGCGTTGCTGTTAGTGCGGTCACGCCCCAAAATAGGCAATAAGTCAGACTTTGCTTGTGTTGTTGTTATTTGCTGGCGAGTTAGCTGGTTGACCCGCATGTTAATTATAAACACATTAGGCCGCTAAAGGAATTAGAATTAGCTTATCTCACACACGCACACTCCAGCTAAATCAGTCTGTTGCCATATACAAACAAAATGCTAACAAGGCTAAGAGAAATAAATATTGTAAATAGAACGCAGCGTTATCTATGCAGCTCTGACGCCTTTGCCACAAAGAACAACAACAACAACAACAAACACGAAAACAACAACAAATGCAATGACAGGGGATGATGCAGATGCAACCTGCTGATGCAATTAATCACAGTACCCAAAAGCAATTCAAACACAAATACCAATACCAATACTAAAACCAAAGCGAGGTACCCAAAAACGTAAAGATGATTAGCATAATTTGATGAAGAACAAACTGGCGGCTTAACTCCTTATACCCTTGCTAATGGTATTATGATTTCTGAAGACTTTCAGGCCTTCTAACTTTCTACGAAGTAGTCAGACGATTCAACAAATACATCAATGAAGACACAAAGCTCGAGACTGGAATTGTTTAATGAAACCTTTATAGATAAATCCACCAATTCATATTTTTATTGTATATATAAGAAGTCAGCAGTTGAGATTCCTCTCCAAAAATTATTGACAATATGATGGAAATGATTTTAAGACCATATGGCTGAGTAGAGTGTTAAAGCTTCGGTCACTCAAAAACAAAAGTTTTTCTCCTTTTTGGATGGGTTTTTTTTATTTTATTTATTTTTTGTAGTTGTCTATTTCGGAACTGGGACAACGCCTGTCTAGATTTGGGCATTGGCACGACTGTGGACAATACACAGAGAACTGCCGAAGATTTTGATTTGGATGCGCAAGATTAGACACGCGTTGCACTTGGTTGCTCTGCTGATCTGGTGCTCTGTGACTTTGTGGCTTTGTGCCTCAGTTATTGTGCTCCCATTTTACAATTCTAATGAACTGGCAGACGAAGTCAATGCATCAAGTGCCAAGCACCACGAACCGAATACGATGAACTGTCGTTAAAAGATTTATTGCAGTTCAGGCGCAGAGCACAGAAAACGGAGATGGGCAGACATTTTCTAAGTTTGGCTATTCTTTTTTTATTTTTATTCTTTTTTGACTATTAAACTAAAATGCAGCTGTTGTAGATTTGAACTTTCGACACCTTTTTGTTGGCCACAGAGTATCAGTGTCTGTCTGGGTGTGTGTTCTCCAATTGCTTGAGCTACAAAAATAACGATGAGCTACAGTTAGCAAATTTTATGACTACACAGAGCATATTGGAATGCGCACAACTCAGGACTTCTTTGAATACCCTGCACCCGCTTTAAAAATTGTTCAAAATGGGTGTAAAACGAGTATTGTCAGAATGCAACAGAATATTTCGGTTAATCAGCATCGAGCCAAGAGACGACATAACCATGTCTTGCCTATCCCTCATTCAGATGCTTAACTCTTAGAGCTTCTGATCTAACGTAATGCAAACTTGTTGTAATGTATAACACAGACAACAAAATGTTTTTTTGGTTATATATCTCCGAACGATATGACCTTGAAATATTGCAGCGACTAGACAACCATCACAGAAGATAACTCAGAAAACATTTTCAATTGTGTGGAACTCAGATAAATGGAAAACTATACACATTATCTAAAGCACATGGTATCTCTAAGTCGGACACCCTCTGAAACAGTACTCTTGCTTCTAGGTGTTTCCATTTCTAAAGAATGATGTTGTCAGCTTTAGCGATTGCGGGCGGGTTTTTTCTTTATCGTAAAAATGAATTAAGTAATTAAATGGACTCATGTAGGCTGACTTACCAATAAAACAGTCCAAAACAGTTTTAGCTGCTGAAATTAGCCAGCTAATTGGGCAGACTAAATCGAAAGACTCAAGACACGAACTTACGCTGACAACAGTTGCTTAACAAAATATTCACTCCACGGTGGCCCTCCCATTTTGACAAAAGATGGCTACCAAAGGGCCGCCGCTTCTGCACAGAGCGCCAAAGCCATCAACCGAAAACAAACCAAACAACATGAGAAACAACAACAACAACAACAGTAACAATGACTTGCGACCAGACACGTTTCAGCACGTTTGTCAAATAGACCAATCAGAGTAGCGTAATTTTGGGCTTATTACCATTAAATAAGCTGCGGCTGCGGCGCAGTAGCGAATAATTTGCTGTTGATTTGTTGGTAATTGGACGCGCCAAACGCCTGGCGCCTCTTCGGGCCTAATGATGGCTGTTAGTTGGCCGCCGAAATTGAGCCACGTTCGCTGCCAGCGTCATGAATAACATTTTAATTGAGTTAACAAGTGGGCAGCAATCGAGTGAAACCGACAGAGATAGACAGACAAAGAGAGAGAGAGAGAGAGAGAGAGAGAGAGAGCGAGAAGTAAATTGGACATTGGGCAAACATTTGGCTGCGGTTGGCTGTAATTTGACAGCTCAGTGATATTAATGCGATTTGACAGCGACAATGACAGTTGTGTGTGCACTCAAATAAAACAAGACAAATAAACAGGCAGACAAACAGACGGACACACATTGCGTATGCTTGATCAAGTCGGTTGTTTGGGACGCTCCACTCTGCTCTGCCTGTGTCAGTCATCCATCAAAGCGAAACCAACAGCAAAACACCAAAAAAAAAAAAAACACACACACACCACACTCCGAGCAGAAGACGAAGAAGCCGATGTCAATGTTGTTATTGTTGTTATTTCTGTTGTTGCTGCAAAGTTTGATCAACGAGCGCGACACTGGCATAATGAGCACTATGGATGTGAATGTGAATGTACATGTGGATGCAGCCAAGATCTGCAATGCGAGTGTCTGCGAGTGTCTGCGAGTGTGTGCTAGTGTGTGAGTATGCGTGTGTGTGTGTGCGTGTGTTTGTGTATAATTGTCAATGAAACTGGTTTTGGGTAACATCATTCCGTCACTCACGCGCCCAGTCAACTGGCCAAATACGCACCGGCGACATCGAAGACGATGAAACAACAACAACAACATTAGTTTGACCACAGAGACATCGGCAAACGCAGCAAAAGCCGATGCGCTTCAAAGATAATAACCAATATATGCCAAACAGCAAGAAGAGCCACAAGCAAGAACAACAACAACACCCAGCAGAACAACCTGTGTAACGACCACGCCAACACCAAACAACAAACAAACAACAAAAAAAAAAATAAAAAAAAACACAACACACACAAGCAGCAATCGGGGGAATGTAACAAACGAGTGAAAACTAATGGAAAATAATGGAAAAATATTTACAATAGACGTTTGCTTGTGGACGTGTGGAATTGAGGCGGGGGGCCAGAAAAATAACCGTAAGCAGAACTCGAGCCTAAGCCCAAGCGGGAAAATTAAAGTGAAAGAAAACTTATAAAGAATTGAGTGACAGTAAAATGAAATGACGATTGGCAGGCGGCAAGAGACCAAAAACCACAGCGAGTCCCCAAGATAGAAGCAAAGGCAACAAAACATTAGAAAGCTAATGAAAGTTAACACAATGACAACAGTCCAGACATCAACAACTGCTAGCCGTCGATACAATAAATGTGTGCTATATAGAAGCTGCATTTAAAAGAATCAACGAATAGCTGGAACCAGATTCAGATACACACACAACAAACACATTCATAAAAGGCAATCACGCTTCAGCTGCAGTTGTTATTGTGAGCATTAGATCTGGCAGTTGATAATTATAAACAGCGTTTGAAGGTTGTTAATATTTAACGGCTACAGACATTTGCATGCAATATTACAACAACCATGACAACGCCAAAAACAAAAATAACAAAAACAACAATTAGAATATGTTTATGTACATATTGCCTGCAACAACGAGAAACTGCAGCATCGCCCACGCAAATTCAAGAATGAGCACAACGACAAGAATGAGAAAAACGAGTAGGAATAGTTCTCTATCAGTTTGTATAAGTTAAGATACTCTTGCTTTATATGTTTAAATATACATATATATCTATCTATATATATATATATATATATATATAGAGCAATATCATTTTAAATAAAATCAAAAATCGCAAAATTTATAAAAAAAAAAACATATTTTCGACACATAGTCGTACGACAGGTGATTATTACATATTCTAATAAGCTTGGCAAAAAATAATAGGATAAAATTAGGTATCTTATTATTGAGCCTAAAATGCATCTGACCTTGACGAATAAAAGTTTCAAAATGTTCCTATCTATAAACATATAGTTATATCAGATACTTCAAAAATACCTGGGACATATGTGTTACAAAAACTGCGACGTATTGAAAGCACCTGCAGCTAGAGTATTTTGAGAATGAGAAGGGGCCAGATCAGTAAACGGCGCCAAAACGACATTGAACAGTTTGGAAATGCAACAGATATATCTGTGAGAACGCGACTTTAAAGTGTTTTAAATATGTTGTTGAATAACAAGCGCTAACATGCATTAAAAAAAAGCAAACTTTGTCAATTGGCGATGCAATTAAGTGGCATTTGTCGCACTGGCGCCGCACAGACACATTTGCTCGAATTGCGGCTATTGGAATATTCTATTTATATTCTATAGGTATAAATCTATCATAACCAATCATAAATTTTCATTATGCAGATTATAGGCACTTGAGTAGTTTGTATTACGCTTGAAGTGCGAGTGCTTGAAGGTCAACAGCTTCACATGATTGGGGTGCGACCCCAAAAGAGCTAATTAAACTGATGTTAATACTGATCCATGATCAATGATTAGATCTAATAGAAGGCACTTACATCAGCCAGCTGCGGGAGGTCTTTAGAACTCAGGTTCAGTAACATTTGTTAAATACATGCGACTCATGTGTTGTGTTCAGAATTGCTATAATTACAGAAAAAATGGTAAATGGAAACTGGAAATAATGTGATATGCACAATAAGATAAGTATCTGACCATTGAAGTTTATTACTACGTATGGAAATAATGAATTAATCAAAATCTCATTACAAAAAGAAATATAGAGTATTAAATAAGATTAGACAGCCATGAGAAGATTTAGTGTCAAGATTAAAGACAACCAAGCTTAAGTCATTAGATTAAAAATCTTATTTCAAAATAAAATTCGAAATTCTAACAATAATAATATTTATAGATTTCTGTTATATCACATACTGAGTAATGATATTGAATCAAACTAAATCCAGTTTCAAACCACTCAGACATTTTCTTAAAATATTTATAAAGAAAATATTCATCGAATATTATTATTATATGCTTATCTTCTGTTTGATTTCTCCCACAGTGTACGGTGGGTAGGCTACGTCACGCCTCTTCTCATCTAATTCGAGTTGAATTTTTGAAGTCAATCTGTTTTGTGGTGTTCATTTGATGGCTGTAGCTTTTAATTATTGGAAAATGGGCTCGCCACGAGTGAGCAGCAGCCCGCATACGATCTGAGAGAGACAGACCTATGTGGCTTATGTTCGCTTTCAGGTGTTTGTTAATTTGTTGTTGGGCCTTGTTTATATACTTATATACATATATACGAAATGTATCAGAGTGACTGAAACTCGTCTTAAAGTTGCCCTTCTTGCTGAGTAAATGTTTGTCTTGGTGTGCCATGGTGTTAAGGTCCGTATTAGTGTTTTGGTCAGCCACAGCATTTTACATGTATGTGTGTGTATGGGTCAGTCTAAGCGCTTTGACTAGGCTGAGCTTGTAGGCTTATAATTTATTATATGTATCTTTGACGGTCTCGTCTGCCTGCTATTTCTATGAGTTCAGACGTCTGCTTTTGTAGATTGTTTTCAGATTTGGGCCGACGCATGTCTGATTTGGTAAGCCGGCAACTGATTATGTGGCACATTAGTTGATGCAGGGCAACAATTTTCAGCTGATGCTGGCTCTGCATGTATTTATAATTCAATCACGAGCAATTAACCAGGCCAAGCAGCAAGGCGCCATGGGCGACTCTCAACTGCACTGCACAGCAAGGTCAACAAAAGCAAATGTTGTGGTAAATGAGAGAGATGGAGAGAGTAAATAAGAGGAGCTGCGATAGTGAGAGCGAGTTCAACCACAAAAACAAAACACTTGGGCAACAAACATAAATTTCATTAGTTTTGCATAGGGTTTGTTACCCTCACGCACTGTCGATGGCTTTAGAGGTCTTTTTTTTTTGTTTTTTTGACAAATTCGTTTAAGAAAATCTCAAAATTGAAAAGATTCATTCATCAGCGTGCGCATCATCATCATCAGCAAAAGCAGCAACCGAAGTCGTAGCCAATGCCGCAGCAGGCACAGTAGAGGCGGTGTTTAATGGGTTCCAATAGCCCAGCTGGTAAGACAGTCAGTCAGTCAGTCAGCCATTCAGTCAGCTCTGTCAGTCTGTTTGTGTGTTGGGCAGACAGTAACAACAGGCCAAGCTCAAAGGTCCATGTGCGATCTGACCCATTGTCGTTATAAATTAGCGCAATCAATCAACTCACTTCACCTGATTCGGCCAAAAAGATTTCAAACAATGTGAGTAGACAGGCAGACAAGCAGAACAGGTTCGACTTAGTGTTGGAGACGGACAGCTTATGCGGAGCGCGACTGAATTGGAAAGAATATTGGGGAAAGCCGCATGTTAAACATCTTAAACGTAGTTTGAAACAACTTAGAGTGCTCTAGTCACTTGACTTAGAAATACCCTGTTAGCAGACATTAATTGAATCATTCTAATAAACTTTAGGAATTTTAAGATAAGCATATTAAAAATATCAAGCGAATAAATAAAATATTAATATTAAATGTGTGCTTATTGATTATATTTAAGGTTTCCGAGTTCTGAAATGAATTTATTAAAGTATGTAATAATGCCATGACTATGTATGCTGCAAATATATTTAATACCTAACTTTTGTAGTTTCATTAATTTGAAAAACATATGTATACCTCTTTCATTTATTTAATGGGCATACTAATTTTTGTATACGCGTATTTTGAAACCATAAGCAACGCAGACAAAGTTCTGCACTTCGTCAATGTCAACCCGGATAGGGACAAAATCATTGACCAGTTTGTTAAATTAATCAGTAATTCGTAAAATTAATTAACTCAGAATAGCGTCGGCCGCTAAGTAAAAAGCCGCTAAAGTTTCAGTCTGAGGTGAGGCCATGTTTAGTAAAAATTTTGCTTGTTCCCAGCGTGCTTATCAAATCTTGTGAGCAAGTTCGTTGCCTAAGTCTTCTGTTTTCAGTATCTGTAGCGTATCAGCATTTTATCTCTTTCTTCTTTTCCGAGCATATGTTAACAAGAAACGCAGTCACCAGCCGACCAAAGTCGACTCGAAGACTCCCGAGAAAAGCAGTTAAGCATCTCTAAAGATGTTCGTTCGTTATTTTGTTCCTCTATTTTTCAGGTGTAAAAAGAAAGAAGGTTTTTCATAAATTCAAATCCAAATGCCGATCGTAAATTTCTTTTGAGCCTGCTGCACATCGCTGCCCTTCCACGTAATTTCGTTAGCGCCCAAAGGGACGCGCACTTAAAAAGAAGAATATCAAATGGGGGAAAAACTGGCAACAACAGAAAATATAGGTGTGTATAATAACTTTGTGTGTTTTGGTCTCTTTCTCCATGTTGGTCGCACTTACCCTTTCTTTTGTAAATATTAGTTTATGTGTGTATTGTTATTGCTAAAGTTTAGTGCCATCGACGGTGCCATTGTCAGGATTACGATATGATATGGTATTATATGCTGAGGGGCCTATTCTCCTCTACCACTTTCTATTGGCCTGGGAAATGTTTTATTTTGATATGAATGCGTGTGTTTTTTTATTTGGAGTGCGGCCTCGGAAAGAAAATTGCTGCACAGGTGTGTATGCAGCTAATTTTCCCATGTGGCACAATGCATTTTATTATGCCCATACAAAGAGATCAACTATACTATATAATTCTGTAGTCCATGGTCTGAGTCGAAGTTGAAGTCGGAGTCAGAGTCTGGATCTCTGGTTGCCTGCCACTTTGTGGATTTTTGTATTTTGCATTGATTTTCTTAGCTGCAGGTGCGGAAGCAATTTGTTTAGAATTTTGCTGTAAGCGCAATAAGCAAACTAGCCACAACAAAAACAAAAACAACATAAGCAAAAGAAACAGCAACAAGTGCTGCAAGACCCTGGGTCCGGGCAACATGGACATTAAATAAAAGCGAAAAGAGTAAACACACAACACGAGAAAATATTGCATGCCCAGCTCGCCAAAAGGCAAATGCTGACCGTGTGTGTGTGTGTGTGTGTGTGTGTGTGTGTATGCAAATTATTGTGCACACGGAGACGACGCCACAACAACTGGCCAAGTACTTGAGTCGCGTTGTCAGCTAAAGGAATCGTTTCGACTGCTTGGCAACTTCATTGACCCGGCATAAAAACTGGCAAAATCAATGTAAACCAAACGAAAATAACTCATAAGTCCCTAAGAAACGAGGGCGGTTCAAAAATAATGTGAATACCCTTATGTTTGATAAAAATGCCATTATTAGACTTTAAATAAAAAATTAAGAAATGATTATGAAAAAGATGTAAAAATTAAATGAAATAACAATTATATTTTATTCTGTGCAGTCAAGAAAAATATAAATATATTTAGTTAATTATTTGCTATACTTTTATTTTTAGATGTTTCGGAATATATTGGAACAATATCATATAAATGTAACATTGTATACAAAGTAAAGATCAAGTTTAATAATAAAAATGTTAATAAAGTATAAATATTCATCTATAAAACACAAATTTCCTCTTTTGTTCCTCAGGCTTTAATAAATGCAAACATATACACATCTAAAAAGCCATCAGAGAACACAATCTATCTAAAGAATGTGGTAATCTGTGAATCTTTTTGGTGGCATCTGACTTGGATTATTCACTGAGCACCCCTATGTGTATCATATCTAGAGACATATTATGCTTTATTGTTGGCTAAACCTTGTGGCACATGTCCATAAACTTTTATTAATAACCCCGTAAAAAATGATCATAAAATGTGTGTACTCTTGTTCTGCTAGTTGTAGTTGTTTGTTACGGTAATTTTGACCATATATGTAAAGCGTTTTTGCAGACAATTTGAGTGTTTTAGTATCTGTATGTATATGTGTTTAAATAATGGCACAGCTGGTGGGCTGACTTCCCTCAATCTCATTTCAAACCAAGCATGAAAACATTTCTATGTATCGGTATTTTTTTTATGTATGGAGAGTTAGAACTCAATTATATTGTTTTATGGTTTCCCACTTAGCTAAAGGAAATTTCTTTTGATTTCAGCTAAGGCAGCAGTCCAATCTATAAAGCCTTAGCTACAACACATTTCGTTTGGAAAAATGTAAAATGATATGCTTAAAGACTTCATAGCAAGTTCTGAACGTGTTAAAGTCACAAGTTCCCTAACACGTTTTAAGGTTATTTGATATATTTATTAAACTAGCATAACGATTTTTATTAAGCTCTCCGAGATACAACACACACACGCACACACACATAAACAAATTCAAACAGAGCAGGAGTATTGTGGCCGAAACGGGTTATCTAACCATTAGGTGCTCTTCATGTTTTAAAGCCATACGAATTTCTTATGCGCTTTGTAGCACAATCCAGTTGAAAGTCGCATAAGTCAGGTAACAGTTCTGATAGAGCAACTCGAATATATAAATTTCTGTATATGTATGCATATGTGTATGTAGCATACATATAAATTTCAGTCTCGTTTCAGTTGCAGCGACGTGAACTACTCTGGTGTCCAATAAAATATACGCAACGAAATCAGATGCAAAACTCCAGGCAACGAGACGAGCTGCTGGAAGATGAAACTCAAACTCTCACATACGCACGTGAGAGAAGGAGGGAGTTCGAGCTCTGGCATAAGCTAAAGACAGACAGAGAGAGAGAGAGAGGGAGAGGGAGAGAGAGAGAGAGAGAGAGAGAGGGAGAGATAGAGATAGAGAGAGAGAGTGCAAAGAGAGTGAGAGTGCGCAAGATTCTCATTCTCAGCATCTTGTCGTTGAGACACGCGGACGCACTTAATGAGCAGCGATCTTAAATCTTAAAGCAGACGCACAGACAGCCGGCCTGGACCTGAGGACCGGGACTTGAGTCTGGCCCAGGCTATCTCTGTAGAGGCAGGGCTATATATATATATATATATATATATATTTTATATATATATATATATTTATGTATATAAATATATATGCATGCCTATGTGTGTGAGCGACGAAAGTATCTTGAACTGCGCTTTGCCTCATTCCGGCTTCAGCTTCATCTTTCTGCTGGCTTCGTTGCTGCACTTGAATTTCAAACTCACACAGCGACAGAGAGACAGGGCAGGGTAGGGTAAGAGACGCACGCAGGCGAGACAGGGGGACACTTCAAATGCTTATGAAGATATTATGAAAAGCACAGGCCGAGGCCGAGTCGGAGTTGGAGTTTTGAGGCTGCGTGACAACTCGAGAGGCAGAGAGACTATGGCAAGCAGTTTTGTGGCAAGTTACTGCACTGCTGGCAAGTTGACAAATGCAGCGCAGCGACAGACAGCCATGGGAGTAGTTAACCAAGTTGCCATTGCCATCGCTATCGCAGCCTGCGTCGCAGTCGCAGCTGCCGCTGCTGCTGCAGCAGGCTTCACCTGCAAAAAAAGATCAATGACAATTTATTGTCATGACTATGTAAGTTCTCACTGGCGCAGGCGTGCTCATATGTGAAGCAACAAAAATATGTGGCATCTGCATCTGCAACATTCGCATCTGCATCTCCATCTGCATCTGCATCTGTAAGCAAGTGTATGGAGAGTGGTCATAGTTGTGATTTGATTTTGTATTTGTTTGTTTTTTATTTGTTTCGCTTAAGGAAAATGGCCCATAAATTATACAAAACTGATATCTACTTATATATTTATAATTAGCTTTTACTAAACTGCTTAAACAAAATATCACAATAAGTATCTCAAAAACTAATCAAAAATAAAAACTAAGTACGAAATATGCGATTATAAACAATTTTTAAAATGCTAAGCTTAGGTCAAAGTCTAAGTTTACTGCTCGCTTAATACTCGCTTTAGATAATTGATCTGATGTCCTGCTAATACTCGTACTTGGCCCCCGAATAAAGTGGAATTGTTAAGCTGCTTCTATTGACTAATTGAGCGGGCCAGTTGTGAACATTTGGCATTTGATTAAGGTTAAGTTTAACTATAGTGAAGGCAATGTTTAACAAGTTTTCTCTCAGTTATGTGGCTTTTGTGTGTCTCAACGATATTTACAACTTATCAGTCAAAAAGAAAACAAATAAATGAATACACGAAAAGTCCAATCGTTATCGATGCGTGGATTGGATTGGATATCGTTTCATTAGCTGCTCTTGTTGCTGTCGCTGCACTTGTGGACCTGGGCCAGCACGCGATCGATGCGTTCCGCCAGAATCTTGATTGATTTATCCGGCAGAGAGGGCAGCACATCACGCACATTGGGGCTGGTTGTGCGCTCAAACAGATCGCGCAGTTGTCGACCCGCGCCCTCGGCACGCAAACGCTGCAGCGCCTTAATGGTGGGACGACGAAAGATGCACAGATTGTCCAATAGCAGACTGTGATAGGCCTCATACTTCTTGAGCAGCCGATACCCGTGCAGCAATCCCGACTCGTTGTCCAGGAACACAAGCAGCTGTGTATCGCTCTGGCGCGCCAGATTGTGAGCGGGCGCAGCCATAATGTCGGCATTCCATTGAAAGTTGTACAAGTTATTAACGACACGATCAAGGTTCGCGATCAGGTAATCGAAGACGATTAAATCCGACCATTGTGCCAATTCAATTAGTCGCTGAAGCAACGCCGACGACGACGATGACGATGTCGAGGATGCTGCCGCAGTTGAGGACAACTCGGTGTTGGAGGACGACTCCTCAAGCATGCGTGATTGATGAGCGTCCGTTTGGCTGTTGGCAGCCTCCAACCGTTTGAGTAATCCCCGCGTCATGACCGTTGTCGTCGCATCCCGCTGCATTTGTTGCGTTATATTCCAGACATCGTACTTATTGAGATGACGTTCCAGTGGCTGAAACGGTTGCGGTATGCCAGCTGGCTCCAAGTCAGCCAACCAGCGCGTTAACACCACCGGCCTATGTTCTTTCCATTGCGCCTGAGTAATGTCCCCCAGTGCAGCCGACCAGTTTGGCGTCGTTGTGTCAATGACTGTCGCTGCACTCGGCGCCAGATTGCTAATGTTCAGCAGCTGTCCCAAATAATAGCTAAATATTTCGCCCTGTATCTGATCCGTGTTCTGTCGATAACGGGCACAAGCTCGTGTTCCATCGGCAAAGATCACCAGACGATTCTGCATGCGTCCACAGCCATGCTCCAGTCTCACCACTTGACCCTCTTCGGTCACATAGCGCTCCCAGCTGTGCTGATCCTGCCCAGCAAAACCTTGCGGCAGCGCCTGCTCCACCAGTTCGCCCCAATAGATATCTTCATCGATGATTCCTGCCGCTTTCAGTTCACTGTCACGAGGTAAATGTAACTGTGCCAGCGGCTTGGCCAGCTCTGCTCTGCTGTTTTCCGCCTGTGCGGCCTTGGTTAGCCGTCGTTCAGGACCTTTGCGATAGCGCCCGTTGGGTGTGCGTTGAACATGGAACTCCTTGATGCTGCCATCGTTGGTGTCCAGTTTCTTTACTATCATCGAGTCGGGCGCATTCTTATCCTGCTCCAAATGGAAGGCATTGCGAAAGACCTGTTCCGCGCTGAGCTCCACTTGGGCCAACGCCTGTGGCTCATCCCGTATGAAGGACACACTGTACGGCAGTGGCGGGCTCGGCTGCTCCTCGCTCATATCAAGCGTAACCGTTGCTGACTCAACGCTCCCGAAGTAGTCGGGCAGTCCAAGCATGGGCACTATGACGCCCAGGGCCATCCCAAAGACAAAGGCGGCCAATATGCTGAGCAGGCAGGCGCGACGCTGGAACGCCCGGCGACGGCGCAGCGTCAACAGTGTCATGTGTGTGGCTTCCAAGTTGTTGGAGCTTATGTGACAGTTGCTTTTGCCCAGCTGCGTTGCTGTCGTTGATGTTGTTGTTGCTGTTGGTGTTGTTGTCGTCGGACTGTGATGCGTGGGCGTTATAACGCTGCAGGTGAGCTGTAGCGGCTGCAATGCCGCAGACCCGCACAGACGATCGTTTAAAGTGTTGCCAATTGAGTGTTGTTGTTGTTGTTGTAGTTGTAGTTGTAGTTGTTGTTGCTGTAGTTGCTGCTGCTGTTGTCCGGCTTCCAGGCGCTTGATGTCGTACATTTTGCTGCTGCAGTCACCAAAACGGCTGAAACTGCCTCTACTGCTCCCTCTCTTTCTCTCTTTCTCTCTTTCTCTCCCTCTCTCTCTCTCTCTCTCTCTCTCTCTCTCTCTTGCTCAAACTGACTGCGAGTTCAAGCTGCGCATAAAGAAGCCGGGACGACACAGGGATGAAGAATGAGGAGGGTGGGCGGTTTGCACGGTTTTTTTTTAAGCCAGATGCAACTAAGTTACAAGCTCGTCGTCGTTGTAGGAAAGTCGTGAAATTAATTTCTGGCTTTGTTTAATAAATATTGCGCCTGATCCCAGTGCTTTACTGTAGCTAGTTCTATCGTCTCTGGCTCACTCTTTCTCTCCCCTGCACTTCTGATCTCTGGATGTTTCTCTGACCGGTTCGTTTATTACGTTTACGTTTAGGTTTGCCGATTTTTCGCCGATTTCCACAATTGAAATTGAAACAGCAACAAAAACAAAAAAATTGAAACGTGCCCAACGCCGCTTTATTTATTTTTTGCTGCTTTAATTCTGTTCCTTTATTTTTAAAATTTTTTTTCTTCTGTTTTTGGTCGGTTTATCGATCTATTTTCTGCACGATCACTTGTTGTAATTTTTTATTATACATTTTGCAATGCCGTCGCCGTTCTTGTTGTCGTTGTTGTCGTTGTTGTTATTGTCTGTATCTGTGGGCCGTTGTTGCACATGTATGTACATAGCGAATATGCCTTTCGGGTAATATTTTAGCAATTTCCGCGCTCTCTGGCCGCAGTTTTTTGGAGTTTATCGCGGCCTCCACGCGATGCGCTCGCTGTTGATGTTTTTCTTTTTTTTTATTTTAACTTGGCTAAGGGCTCAAGCTGTTTCTGGTCAGCTACAGTTTAACAGTTTTTTTTTGCGCTTTGGTGTTCTTTTTTTCAATTTTCCCAATTGGCGATTTTGGCGCGTCGATAAAAACAATTTCGTGGCTTTGAGCTATTTACCACACACATAAACACAAGCGCATAAACACACACACAAATAATACACACGTTTGTATGTATATATATAAGTATATATATATATATATATATAGATATATATATAGTGTACATGCGACTTGTCTAAAGTCGCTTTGGCATTCCCAGCCAGATGCAGTGCGCTTGATAATTGCCACAGCAGCGCGACAAGTCCAACTCGAAGTCGAAGTCAAACTCAGTGGCCACCAAGTCCTGCCAAGGCTCTGCAACTCTAGGCACGTTCAAAGGGTTCGATGTTGTTGTTGTTGTTGCTGTTGCGTTTGCTTTTGCTTTTAGGTTTATCAATTTAATTTCTTGTCTCGCACCTTTGCTTGATTTTATTTTGTATTTTTTTTTTTATTTTTAGGTCTTTTTGTTGGCTTGACCGTCCACAACATTCAACGTTGCTGCTCGCCGCACACCGAACGATCTCAGGAATTTTTATGCTTTTTATTTTTGTTGTCTCTTTTTAGTTTTTTTTTTGTTTTTTTTTCGTTTTAATTTTTCCGTTCGTTGTTTGCGCGTTTGCGTTGTCTTTCATTAGGGCACATAGCTATACGATATATAGATCTATACATATTATTTGTTTGATCATTTTTTGCTTCTCAGAATTTGTGTATTCACATAATTGTTAACTTTTGGTGCACATTTGTTGGTTCTTTGAATTTGTATCTGATGGATGCAGAACGTGCGTGCATGCGTACCGCTTCGCTCGAGTGTGGATGGCAGACTGTCGGCTGGAGAGCTGCCGCCAGGCTTAGTTAAAGACCGGACCAGCTAAGATTCGACCAGGCTCAGCAAAAGCAACTACTCAATCTCTCTCTTGATCTCGCTCTCGCTCTCCCTCTCGCTCTCTCTCTCTCTCTCTCTCTCTCTCTCTCTCTCTCTTTCAATCTCTCTCACTCTCTCTCAGCTGCTCTTTGTATCTCTCACCGTAGCTCAAACTCAAAAGTCATGCCGGTTTTTTTAAATAGTTTTATTTGAGTGAAACTCGTTGCTTCGCGCTCTTGCTTAGCATTTGGATACATTTGTTCGCACACTGTATAAATTCACTTAGCTCAATATTGATACATTCATGTCGCTGATCTGTTGGCTTCTGCTCCAGTGCAATCAGCACCGATATTACAAATTGTACCCACGACCCGAACATCAAAGAGATTCTCGGTGTGCGCAAAGAACCTCCCAAAGAATTCGAAATTATAATCATCGACATATCTAGGCAGGAACTTCGCATCGAACTTCAGATGACGCATTACATACGTGGTGTTCTGTAATCGATTAGTGGCAACAAAAGCCTTAACACCTGTTAAAGAACACGCCCTACTGTCTGACTCACCCTCATGAAAGGGCACTTATTTGGCAAATTATTGTCCGACTGGCGTACACCATTGCTTATTAGGGTCAGCAGGGAGGGAGTCCTGCCAGCTTTCAAAATCTTGCACAAATCCAGGGGGAATCCACGAATATGAAATTCTTGATTTCCTGGTATTACTGCTAGATGCAGATCAACAGTGCCCACCAACTTTTTAACCAGGTTGTCGCTGTTAGTCACTTGAAGCGTGAACGCGTTCATGTTCTCAATAGCACACTCAACCGATATAATTTGCTTGCTCTTCAATGGACATTGAACTTTCTTTAAGGTGATTACCTTAAAAAAAAAATACAAAAAATTGATTAAAATAGTTGCGTGAATTGTGGATAAGATATTAACCAATACATATACCTTTTGGCCCGAGGTAAGAGTTAGCATGCCGGCAATAATAATCAAAATGAAGTTCCGCTTCTGTTGCATTTTGACAAGTTTAGGTCAACCACAATTTGACTACAAACCAAATTTTTGCCTAAGCTAGCCTCCTATAAACCAATTTTAAAACATAAATTTGCATTATACGCATGAACACATAGAAATTTTTGCAGCTTATCAAGATCAATCAAATAATTATTATTATCGTAAACCAAGTTTTGTTCCCCTTGTTAAGTAGGGTTAAAAGGTCATAATTATCAGATCCCATTAAAAATGGATAAAAATGGTATAATGGTTTTGTGCAAATGTATGTAACAGGCAGAAGAAAGCATCTTAGACCCTATAAAGTAAATATATTATTAAGCAGGGCCAACAGCCATATCCGTCTGTTCTTCCGTCCGTCCGTATGAACGCGCGGATCTTAGAGACTATAAGAATATAGTAGGTTTTCGTATAGCCGGCGCAGATCAAGCTTACTTTATTTTATGGAAAACTGCCTTTGTTTCTCGAATATCGATACATTTCGATTTCCGATAGCAATAAATGCTACAATTTAAAGGGCAGAATCTTCTAATTAATACATAACATGCATATGCATACTATTGATCAACTGCCGAAATTTGATAAAGTTGCAGAAATATGCAGCATGTGTAAGAAAGATATATATATATATATATATATATATATAGCATGATTGTCGACGCGACCATCAATATGTTTTTGTTCGCATTCTGCAGAACTCCGATACCTACGACTGCGTGTACATACATATGTATATATTTGTATGTCTATGCACGTGTTTGTAGCTAGCCAGTTCTGGGCAGCTCGAGCTTTTCCCTGTGTTTGCAAAACTTTTTAAAGGGAAATTCGCCTAGAAGACTATAATATATGTACAGCTGTGTTAAGGGTATATCGTAGTCGAGCTCACTCGACTTAACCATTGTTATATGTTTTATTTAATATCATTGTTAAAGGTACAATTAACTCTTTTAGCCATGCATACAAATTATTAAAAATAGTTACACACAAAACTCATTGAAAATGGTTATAGGTAAATATATATATGGTTACACATTCCTATACAACACACACAATATTTTGCTCAATATTTCTAGAAGTTCTGCAAAACAATATTAAAATTTTTTACTTTTAATTTCGAATGCTAATAAATTTAGTACACATATCAGGACTTTGTGATTTTTTCAGATCCAGTGCAATCATGATTCATATTACAAGCTGAGCCTTCCAAATAAATATCAAATAGATTTACGTTATTTCCCCAAAATTTTACATTGAATGTAAAATTACACTCTGACACACTGGAAGGGAACAGATCTGCACTAAATTTCATGTTTCGCAATCTATAAGTGGTGTTCTGCAAAATATATATATGAAGAAATTAAAATATAAATATCGTAAGGATGCGATCAGTTAGTCCAAAATTACCTTATGGAAGGGACACTTTTTAGGCAAATTGTGATCCGCTCCTAGTATGCCCTCATAAATATACGTCAACAAGGAGTGACGCCTGGTGGAATTCAGGATCTTGCATATTTCGAGTCGTAATCCTTTGAAATTTACCACTTTGTTGTATCCATACCGATATATTTTCAGGTCTGATAAGCCCGTCAAATATATGACATCAATATTGCTTGTAGTTACTTGAAGCGTAATCGCTTTGTTATTCTCCAAACTGCAATCAACATTGCTTATTTTGTTGCTTCTCGTTGGGCATTTAATTTTGGTAAACATTAGGGTCTAAGAAAGGTATACGGATATTAAGCAATATTATATTTAATTGATTATTAAGAAGCATATACAAATACCTTTTGAGTATTGCTAATACATAGCATGCAAAAGAATAATGTCCCAAGTATACAGAGCTTTTGTTGCATTGGAAAATTAAGATAGAACACAATCAATCCTGAAATACTGATTCGGATGGATTTTGCGAACTCATATATATACTTTATTTTAAATAAAAATTGATCACTTAAAGGTAATTTCATGGATAGACAAACAATTGTAAATAAGCGATTAAGTTTTCATCAATTAGGAAATAAAGCTACCCATGCATAAATTTGTATTTATATTATTATTTTATTTATTTTAAATACATATATATTTATATATAATATTTACATATTCATCTAATATTTAGTACAATGTATTTAACAGAGTTAAAAAAGCAATTTAATTCTCAAGCAATTGATGCATAGATGTATATTTATTTGATTTATATTTATACAGTTCTGGATTGGCATCAGTTAATAGTTTTGAGTTACTATTCACTCACAGAGTCGTTGCTTTCCGTTAAATCAGATCCTGCGCCAGTGCAATCATTATTGACAAAGCATATTGATCCTTCTACTCGCAGCAGGAAAAGGTCGCCATTATCCGTTTGGAATTTGCCCATAAATGTGAAATTATATTCCGGTAAATATCCGGGAAAGTAATTCCCATCAAACTTTATGTGCCGTATTGCATAGGTGGTATTCTGTAATTGTGTGCAAGCACAAAAAACTTAGCACCTACACTTGCTAAAATAGTACGTAACTTTCGCTTCACTCACTCGCTTTAAGGGACACCTTCTGGGCAGGCTGTACTCCGCTTGTTGTAAGCCCTTTTGCAAAAAATTTGTCAAGGAGAGTCCCGGACCAATACGCGCATTGCACATGTCTAGGCGAACACCCTTACAGCGCAGTGCATTATTGGGTTTGCCATTTACTATGTATAGATTCAGCTCCGCTATGCCAACAACACTTGGTATGTCATTGTTGCCTGTCGTCAATTGAATCGTTAATGCTTTGGTGCCCTCTAAATAGCATCCCACCTTGGCCAATTTGTTGCCCTTCAGCGTACATTGAAGTTTTGTGAATATAATTTTCTTAACATAGCGCAAAGCAATTAAATAATCGTTTTATGAGCTTTGTATACTAAATAGTCAAACGCATACCTTCTGGGCAAAACAAATGTTTAACATCCAGGCCAATATGATCCATTTAAAGTAATGTAGTTGTTGCATCTGGACAGCTTTCCGTAGAAGACAACCAGGCTATTAGTAATCGTAAATAAAATTTTTATAGACCTGCCACCCTCTCTACACAAAGCGGATACTTTAAATGGAGATTGGGAACTTATTTATATAAATTCACTGCAAATCAAGATCAAATAAATAATTGTGCAATTGAATTTTAAGCACATTGCACAGCAATAATAAACATCCAATTAAATGCTTTATCAGCCCATGACTGTAAACTTATTTTATCCACTCTTCTGAAAAATATATTACAATTCATAGAATTTGCTTATATTTTGACTTACAAATTTCAATACATAAATTCTCAGCAAATCAAGACCAATAAAATTTTTATGCATATAACTTTAAATCACATAACGCTGCAATAATCAAGATCCAATTAGGTCAAGATCCCATGACTATCGAAAAAATGTATTATAATTCAAACAATTTACTTGTATTTACTCAAATTTAAATTGCATTGTTTACTTGTGCTTATCTCCCTATTACGATTATTATTGATATTACGGGATCCCTGGTGAAATATTTGAGTGTGCCATAAGTTAATTGAGTGTATAAGCTTTAAAGAAGATAAGATAGTTCGAAATATTTTGATAAATTCTTAATAACCGAAACAGCGAAAAGTTGATATCGAATTGTTATTATATTCTGAAAAAATAATTTAATATATTTTTTGTTTCTGACGAATATTTTCGATTTGTTAGGTAAAATATTGTTTTCGGTATTTAAATGGATTATTGCTTCTTTTTATACCCGGAACCCATTAAAAATGGGTAAAACGGCTATAATGGTTTTGTGCGAATGTATGTAACAGGCAGAAGGAAGCATTTCCGACCCCACAAAGTATATATATTCTTGATCAGGATCAATAGTCGAGTCGATATTGCCATGCCCGTCCGTCCGTATGTATGAACACGCAGATTTCAGAAACTGTCAGAGCTAGAGACTTCAAATTTAGAATATAGGTTCTCGTATACCAGGCACAGATCATGTTTGCGTTAGTTTATCTATAACTGCCTTCGTTTATCGAATATCGATCAATTAAATTTCCGATAGCAATAAATGCCACAATGCATATGCATACTGTTGATCAACTGTCCAAATTTCGTCAAAATCGGATAAGAAACATCCAAGTTATAGTTGAAAATGTATTCTCATATTGATCTCATTTCTATCAGCAGACGCAAGCATTTTCTGTATGCATAAGTATGCGAGCGCATGTGTGAGAAAGAGATGGCATGATAATCGACGCCGGCCTCAATATGTTTTTTTGTGTATTACGTGTTTCACGTATATGTCGGCAGAGGGCGCTTGCAGAGCTGCTCGCATTTTAGTGCAAATCTTTTTATAGGGGAATTTGCCAATAATAAAATAATATATTTAATAACTGGGTTCAGGGTATATCGTAGTCGAGTTCACTCCACTACAGCACTCTTACTTGTTATTGTTGTATGTTTGATTGGATAATTATAATAAAAATATAATATTTAGGGGCGTGCCCAGCTTTTCTTTAGCCGTTCTTGTATTGAATTATATTAAATACATTATATTAAAATTGAAATTTCCCAAAGAATGTTAAGTTGAAGTTACGAAATAGTTGGAGGGGGGGGGGACCCCTTCTGCGTACGACCTTGATATTATTTAAAAAGAAAAAGATAGTATTTCAGGCGATAGTCGTCTTCTCAATATGCAAAGCCGACAGCAAATTGTGCCGGGTATATCGTAGTCGAGCTCACTCGGCTTAACTATTATATGTTTTATTTAATATCATTGTTGAATGCACAATTAACTCTTTAAGCCATACATACAAATTATTAAAAATAGTTACACATAAAACTCATTGAAAATGGTTAAAGGAAAATATATATATGGTTACACATACATACATACATATACAACACACACAATATTTTGCTCAAAATTTCTATAAGTTCTGCAAAACAATATTAAAATTTTTTACTTTTAATTTCGAATGCTAATAAATTTAGTACACATATCAGGACTTTGTGATTTTTTCAGATCCAGTGCAATCATGATTTATGTCACAAGCTGAGCCTTCCAAATAAATATCAAATAGATTTACGTTATTTCCCCAAAATTTTGCATTGAATGTAAAATTACTCTCTGACATAATGGAAGGGAACAGATCTGTACTAAATTTCATGTTTCGCAATCTATAAGTGGTGTTCTGCAAAATATATAGATGGAGAAATTAAAATATAACTGTCGTAAGGATGCGATCATTTAGTCCAAAATTACCTTATGGAAGGGACACTTTTTGGGCAAATTGTGATCCGCTCCTAGTATGGCGTCAGAAATATACTTCAACATGAAGGGACGCTTGGCGGAATTCAGGATCTTGCATATTTCGAGTCGAAATCCTTTGAAAGTCATCACACCGTGTCCATCCCGATATATTTTCAGGTCTGATACGCCCGTCAAATATATGACATCAATATTGCTTGTAGTTACTTGAAGCGTAATCGCATTGGTATTCGCCACACTGCAATCAACATTGCTTATTTTGTAGCTTCTCGATGGGCATTTAATTTTGGTATAAATTACGGTCTAAGAAATGTATACGGATGTTAAGGAATATTATATTTCATTGATTATTAAGAAGCATATACAAATACCTTTTGAGTATTGCTAATATTTAGCATGCAAAAGAATAATGTCCCAAGTATACAGAGCTTTTGTTGCATTGGAAAGTTAAGATAGAACACAATCAATCCTAAAATACTGATTCGGATGGATTTTGCGAACTCATATATATACTTTATTTTGAATAAAAATTGATCACTTAAAGGTAATTTCATGGATAGACAAACAATTGTAAATAAGCGATTAAGTTTTCATTAATTAGGAAATAAAGCTACCCATGCATAAATTTGTATTTATATTATTATTTTATTTATTTTAAATACATATATATTTATATATAATATTTACATATTCATCTAATATTTAGTACAATGTATTTACCAGAGTTAAAAAAGCAATTTAATTCTCAAGCAATTGATGCATAGATGTATATTTATTTGATTTATATTTATACAGTTCTGGATTGGCATCAGTTAATAGTTTTGAGTTACTATTCACTCACAGAGTCGTTGCTTTCCGTTAAATCAGATCCTGCGCCAGTGCAATCATTATTGACAAAGCATATTGATCCTTCTACTCGCAGCAGGAAAAGGTCGCCATTATCCGTTTGGAATTTGCCCGTAAATGTGAAATTATATTCCGGTAAATATCCGGGAAAGTAATTCCCATCAAACTTTATGTGCCGTATTGCATATGTGGTATTCTGCAATTGTGTGCAAGTGCACATTGCACAGCAATAATAAACATCCAATTAAATGCTTTATCAGCCCATGACTGTAAACTTATTTTATCCACTCTTCTGAAAAATATATTACAATTCATAGAATTTGCTTATATTTTGACTTACAAATTTCAATACATAAATTCTCAGCAAATCAAGACCAATAAAATTTTTATGCATATAACTTTAAATCACATAACGCTGCAATAATCAAGATCCAATTAGGTCAAGATCCCATGACTATCGAAAAAATGTATTATAATTCAAACAATTTACTTGTATTTACTCAAATTTAAATTGCATTGTTTACTTGTGCTTATCTCCCTATTACGATTATTATTGATATTACGGGATCCCTGGTGAAATATTTGAGTGTGCCATAAGTTAATTGAGTGTATAAGCTTTAAAGAAGATAAGATAGTTCGAAATATTTTGATAAATTCTAAATAACCGAAACAGCGAAAAGTTGATATCGAATTGTTATTATATTCTGAACAAATAATTTAATATGTAAATAAATCATCGCTTAATTTAATCAGCATTATCAGTCTATATTTTTTGTTTTCTGACGAATATTTGCAAGTTATTAGGTAAAATATTGTATTCGGTATTTAAATGGATTATTGCATCTTTTTATTGTTTTATGGTTTATTGGATAATTTTAAAATAAATATAATATTTAGGGGCGTGCCCAGCTTTTCTTTAGCCGTTCTTGTATTGAATTGTATTAAATACATTATATTAAAATTAAAACTTCCCAAAGAATGTTAAGTTGAAGTTACGAAATAGTTGGAGGGGGGGGGGACCCCTTCTGCGTACGACCTTGATATTATTTAAAAAGAAAAAGATAGTATTTCAGGCGATAGTCGTCTTCTCAATATGTAAAGCCGACAGCAAATTGTGCCGGGTATATCGTAGTCGAGCTCACTCGGCTTAACTATTATATGTTTTATTTAATATCATTGTTGAATGCACAATTAACTCTTTAAGCCATACATACAAATTATTAAAAATAGTTACACATAAAACTCATTGAAAATGGTTAAAGGAAAATATATATATGGTTACACATACATACATACATATACAACACACACAATATTTTGCTCAAAATTTCTAGAAGTTCTGCAAAACAATATTAAAATTTTTTACTTTTAATTTCGAATGCTAATAAATTTAGTACACATATCAGGACTTTGTGATTTTTTCAGATCCAGTGCAATCATGATTTATATCACAAGCTGAGCCTTCCAAATAAATATCAAATAGATTTACGTTATTTCCCCAAAATTTTGCATTGAATGTAAAATTACTCTCTGATACAATGGAAGGGAACAGAACTGCACCAAATTTCATGTTTCGCAATCTATAAGTGGTGTTCTGCAAAATATATAGATGGAGAAATTAAAATATAAATGTCGTAAGGATGCGATCATTTAGTCCAAAATTACCTTATGGAAGGGACACTTTTTGGGCAAATTGTGATCCGCTCCTAGTATGGCGTCAGAAATATACTTCAACATGAAGGGACGCTTGGCGGAATTCAGGATCTTGCATATTTCGAGTCGTAATCCTTTGAAAGTCATCACACCGTGTCCATCCCGATATATTTTCAGGTCTGATACGCCCGTCAAATATATGACATCAATATTGCTTGTAGTTACTTGAAGCGTAATCGTATTGGTATTCGCCACACTGCAATCAACATTGCCTATTTTGATGCTTCTCGATGGGCATTTAATTTTGGTATACATTAGGGTCTAAGAAAGGTATACGGATATTAAGCAATATTATATTTAATTGATTATTAAGAAGCATATACAAATACCTTTTGAGTATTGCTAATATTTAGCATGCAAAAGAATAATGTCCCAAGTATACAGAGCTTTTGTTGCATTGGAAAGTTAAGATGGAACACAATCAATCCTAAAATACTGATTCGGATGGATTTTGCGATCTCATATATATACTTTATTTTGAATAAAAATTGATCACTTAAAGGTAATTTCATGGATAGACAAACAATTGTAAAAAAGCGATTAAATTTTCATCAATTAAGGAGTAAAGCTACCCATGCATAAATTTGTATTTATATTATTATTTTATTTATTTTAAATACATATATATTTATATATAATATTTACATATTCATCTAATATTTAGTACAATGTATTTACCAGAGTTAAAGAAGCAATTTAATTCTCAAGCAATTGATGCATAGATGTATATTTATTTGATTTATATTTATACAGTTCTGGATTGGCATCAGTTAATAGTTTTGAGTTACTATTCACTCACAGAGTCGTTGCTTTCCGTTAAATCAGATCCTGCGCCAGTGCAATCATTATTGACAAAGCATATTGATCCTTCTACTCGCAGCAGGAAAAGGTCGCCATTATCCGTTTGGAATTTGCCCGTAAATGTGAAATTATATTCCGGTAAATATCCGGGAAAGTAATTCCCATCAAACTTTATGTGCCGTATTGCATAGGTGGTATTCTGCAATTGTGTGCAAGCACAAAAAACTTAGCACCTACACTTGCTAAAATAGTACGTAACTTTCGCTTCACTCACTCGCTTTAAGGGACACCTTCTGGGCAGGCTGTACTCCGCTTGTTTTTTTTTTTTTTTTTTATAGGTCTTTTATATTTTAAACATTAGTCAACCTACTAAAAGGCTATAAAACATTGATTTATAAAGGTACGAATAATAGCAGTGAATTTAAAATCTATAACATAAATCTGGTTTCAGTAGATAATACATAAAATTAAATATAACATTTATATCTCATTAATTTAACGCCCAACAGTCCAAAGGTCGCTGGTGTGGAGGCACTTCAACCTTCTGCGTGTTGTATTTGACCCAAGTGTGCAAGCCAAAGGGTTGACGTGGTTATGCAACCGGTCATTGTAACGACTCGTATGCCGATTGATTTCTTCCATAATGGTTGGAAGGCCGAAGTCATTGTGCAGCGTCCTATTTCTGACATAAGGTGGAGCCCCAGAGATGTCTCTGAGCATCTTGTTTTGCAAAACTTGAATATGCTTAATCCAAGGTTTTGCAGCTGTGCCCCAAAATGGAATTCCGTATGTCCATGTGGGCACAATGATGCTCCTATACACGAGCAGCTTGTTGCTCATGCTGAGTTTGCTAGATGGCTTCAGCAACCAATTGAGTTTTGCCCTTTTGGATCTACATACTGCCGCCGTGATCTGAATGTGTTTGCGCCATGTAAGTTTCCTGTCCAGGTACAAACCCAGGTAGCGAACATGGTTCTCATGAGGAATGACCATGTTGGTTAGTCGGACAGCCGGACAGTTACCATTCTTGAGCGCAAAAGTGCAGTGCTGAGACTTGGTCCCATTGACGCAGATGTTCCACCGATTGGCCCAAGAACTAAATCCATCCAAGAACCTCTGCGTAGCCGCAGCTGCTCTCCATGCAGATGTGGAGTTAGCAAGGAATACAGTGTCATCTGCGTATGTGGCAAGCAGCGTGTTTCTGGCTACTGGGATCGGCAAGTCCGCGGTATACAATGTGTACAGGGCAGGTCCAAGGACACTACCCTGCGGTACACCTGATCCAATGCGGCGGATGTTTGATCGCTCGCCCCTAACTTCGACCATAAAAGAACGGCCCAGTAAGACCTGAGCAGTAAATACAGCGCCGATGGTAGTAGGGACTTAATCTTAAAAAGCAGGCCATCATGCCATACGCGATCAAATGCTTGCTGGATATCCAGGAAGACAGCAGAGCAGTACTGCTTATTTTCCAAGGCCTCGAGAACATGATGTACTACTCGATGAACTTGCTCTGGTGTGCCATGGTGATGCCTGAAGCCAAATTGATGATCAGGAATGGCCCTCTGGAAGCCACTAACTTCCGACAATCTTCCTAGAAATATTTTTTCAAATATTTTAGAAAAAGTGGACAGCAAGCTTATCGGTCGATATGACGAGACAAGATTATCCGGCTTGCCAGGTTTCGGAATCATCGCAATCACAGCACACTTCCACGGAGTGGGGAAGTGGTGGATGCGAACCATGGAGTTAAACAAGTAGCACACAAGAACATCACTCCCTGATCTCTGGGAGGGCCTGTAGCAACTCATGCCGTCGACGCCATCTAAGCCAGGGGCCTTAGTGGACTTAAGCCTGCGAATCTGCATTAGCGTTGATTCCTCACTAGGGTGCGATAGGATGTGAAATTACGGTCTGATACACTGGATCGAGCATCTGCACTTGTACAAAATGCCTCATGTATCGCTGTACCATGAGCTGGTGTGATGCAAGATGCAAATATGGCGTGAACCGGTCTATGCAGCTCATCCGCAAGGATGCCGATGCAATCAGTCTGCAATTACCGTATCGACACCGACAGTGTTATCCGGTCGCATAATGGGGATCCGCTCCTGAGTGGCTGCCGTCTTGACACAACGCGTCAGCCTTCCACAAATTGAATCGCATGATTCTTATTGGGATCGTGCATATGTCGCAGTCATAATCCTCTAAAATATTGGCTCTTAGTTGTATCCAAACCGATGCAGCTTCCGCAGCTCGTGATGCAGCCCGCCTAAAGTCCCTTGAGGTCCAACGGATTTCGTGTAGCGCATATATTGAAGCGTAATCGCTTTGTTATTCTCCAAACTGCAATCAACATTGCCTATTTTGTTGCTTCTCGTTGTGCATTTAATTTTGGTAAACATTATGATCTAAGAAAGGTATACGGATATTAAGCAATATTATATTTAATTGATTATTAAGAAGCATATACAAATACCTTTTGAGTATTGCTAATACATAGCATGCAAAAGAATAATGTCCCAAGTATACAGAGCTTTTGTTGCATTGGAAAATTAAGATAGAACACAATCAATCCTAAAATACTGATTCGGATGGATTTTGCGAACTCATATATATACTTTATTTTGAATAAAAATTGATCACTTAAAGGTAATTTCATGGACAGACAAACAATTGTAAAAAAGCGATTAAATTTTCATCAATTAGGAAATAAAGCTACCCATGCATAAATTTGTATTTATGTTATTATTTCATTTATTTTAAATACATATATATTTATATATAATATTTACATATTCATCTAATGTTTAGTACAATGTATTTACCAGAGTTAAAAAAGCAATTTAATTCTCAAGCAATTGATGCATAGATGTATATTTATTTGATTTATATTTATACAGTTCTGGATTGGCATCAGTTAATAGTTTTGAGTTACTATTCACTCACAGAGTCGTTGCTTTCCGTTAAATCAGATCCTGCGCCAGTGCAATCATTATTGACAAAGCATATTGATCCTTCTACTCGCAGCAGGAAAAGGTCGCCATTATCCGTTTGGAATTTGCCCGTAAATGTGAAATTATATTCCGGTAAATATCCGGGAAAGTAATTCCCATCAAACTTTATGTGCCGTATTGCATAGGTGGTATTCTGCAATTGTGTGCAAGCACAAAAAACTGAGCACCTACTCTTGCTAAAATAGTACGTAACTTTCGCTTCACTCACTCGCTTTAAGGGACACCTTCTGGGCAGGCTGTACTCCGCTTGTTGTAAGCCCTTTTGCAAAAAATTTGTCAAGGAGAGTCCCGGACCAATACGCGCATTGCACATGTCTAGGCGAACACCCTTACAGCGCAGTGCATTATTGGGTTTGCCATTTACTATGTATAGATTCAGCTCCGCTATGCCCACAACACTTGGTATGTCAGTGTTGCCTGTCGTCAATTGAATCGTTAATGCTTTGGTGCCCTCTAAATAGCATCCCACCTTGGCCAATTTGTTGCCCTTCAGCGTACATTGAAGTTTTGTGAATATAATTTTCTTAACATAGCGCAAAGCAATTAAATAATCGTTTTATGAGCTTTGTATACTAAATAGTCAAACGCATACCTTCTGGGCAAAACAAATGTTTAACATCCAGGCCAATATGATCCATTTAAAGTAATGTAGTTGTTGCATCTGGACAGCTTTCCGTAGAAAACAACCAGGCTATTAGTAATCGTAAATAAAATTTTGCCACCCTCTCTACACAAAGCGGATACTTTAAATGGAGATTGGGAACTTATTTATATAAATTCACTGCAAATCAAGATCAAATAAATAATTGTGCAATTGAATTTTAAGCACATTGCACAGCAATAATAAACATCCAATTAAATGCTTTATCAGCCCATGACTGTAAACTTATTTTATCCACTCTTCTGAAAAATATATTACAATTCATAGAATTTGCTTATATTTACTTCCAAATTTCAATACATAAATTCTCAGCAAATCAAGACCAATAAAATTTTTGTGCAATATAACTTTAAAACACATAACGCTGCAATAATCAAGATCCAATTAGGTCAAGATCCCATGACTATCGAAAAAATGTATTATAATTCAAACAATTTACTTGTATTTACTCAAATTTAAATTGCATTGTTTACTTGTGCTTATCTCCCTATTACGATTATTATTGATATTACGGGATCCCTGGTGAAATATTTGAGTGTGCCATAAGTTAATTGAGTGTATAAGCTTTAAAGAAGATAAGATAGTTCGAAATATTTTGATAAATTCTTAATAACCGAAACAGCGAAAAGTTGATAGCGAATTGTTATTATATTCTGAAAAAATAATTTAATATGTAAATAAATCATCGCTTAATTTAATCAGCATTATCAGTCTATATTTTTTGTTTTCTGACGAATATTTGCAAGTTGTTAGGTAAAATATTGTATTCGGTATTTAAATGGATTATTGCATCTTTTTATTGTTTTATGGTTTATTGGATAATTTTAAAATAAATATAATATTTAGGGGCGTGCCCAGCTTTTCTTTAGCCGTTCTTGTATTGAATTATATTAAATACATTATATTAAAATTAAAACTTCCCAAAGAATGTTAAGTTGAAGTTACGAAATAGTTGGAGGGGGGGGGGGACCCCTTCTGCGTACGACCTTGATATTATTTAAAAAGAAAAAGATAGTATTTCAGGCGATAGTCGTCTTCTCAATATGCAAAGCCGACAGCAAATTGTGCCGGGTATATCGTAGTCGAGCTCACTCGGCTTAACTATTATATGTTTTATTTAATATCATTGTTGAATGCACAATTAACTCTTTAAGCCATACATACAAATTATTAAAAATAGTTACACATAAAACTCATTGAAAATGGTTAAAGGAAAATATATATATGGTTACACATACATACATACATATACAACACACACAATATTTTGCTCAAAATTTCTAGAAGTTCTGCAAAACAATATTAAAATTTTTTACTTTTAATTTCGAATGCTAATAAATTTAGTACACATATCAGGACTTTGTGATTTTTTCAGATCCAGTGCAATCATGATTCATATTACAAGCTGAGCCTTCCAAATAAATATCAAATAGATTTACGTTATTTCCCCAAAATTTTGCATTGAATGTAAAATTACTCTCTGACACACTGGCAGGGAACAGACTTGTACGAAATTTCATGTTTCGCAATCTATAAGTGGTGTTCTGCAAAATATATATATGGAGGAATTAAAATATAAATATCGTAAGGATGCGATCATTTAGTCCAAAATTACCTTATGGAAGGGACACTTTTTGGGCAAATTGTGATCCGCTCCTAGTATGCCCTCATAAATATACGTCAACATGGAGGGACGCATGGTGGAATTCAGGATCTTGCATATTTCGAGTCGAAATCCTTTGAAATTCATCACATTGCTGTGTCCATACCGATATATTTGCAGGTCTGATACGCCCGTCAAATATATGACATCAATATTGCTTGTAGTTACTTGAAGCGTAATCGCTTTGGTATTCTCCAAACTGCAATCAACATTGCCTATTTTGTTGCTTCTCGTTGGGCATTTAATTTTGGTAAACATTAGGGTCTAAGAAAGGTATACGGATATTAAGCAATATTATATTTAATTGATTATTAAGAAGCATATACAAATACCTTTTGAGTATTGCTAATACATAGCATGCAAAAGAATAATGTCCCAAGTATACAGAGCTTTTGTTGCATTGGAAAATTAAGATAGAACACAATCAATCCTAAAATACTGATTCGGATGGATTTTGCGAACTCATATATATACTTTATTTTGAATAAAAATTGATCACTTAAAGGTAATTTCATGGATAGACAAACAATTGTAAATAAGCGATTAAGTTTTCATCAATAAGGAAATAAAGCTACCCATGCATAAATTTGTATTTATGTTATTATTTCATTTATTTTAAATACATATATATATATATATAATATTTACATATTCATCTAATGTTTAGTACAATGTATTTACCAGAGTTAAAAAAGCAATTTAATTCTCAAGCAATTAATGCATAGATGTATATTTATTTGATTTATATTTATACAGTTCTGGATTGGCATCAGTTAATAGTTTTGAGTTACTATTCACTCACAGAGTCGGTGCTTTCCGTTAAATCAGATCCTGCGCCAGTGCAATCATTATTGACAAAGCATATTGATCCTTCTACTCGCAGCAGGAAAAGGTCGCCATTATCCGTTTGGAATTTGCCCGTAAATGTGAAATTATATTCCGGTAAATATCCGGGAAAGTAATTCCCATCAAACTTTATGTGCCCTATTGCATAGGTGGTATTCTGTAATTGTGTGCAAGCACAAAAAACTGAGCACCTACTCTTGCTAAAATAGTACGTAACTTTCGCTTCACTCACTCGCTTTAAGGGACACCTTCTGGGCAGGCTGTACTCCGCTTGTTGTAAGCCCTTTTGCAAAAAATTTGTCAAGGAGAGTCCCGGACCAATACGCGCATTGCACATGTCTAGGCGAACACCCTTACAGCGCAGTGCATTATTGGGTTTGCCATTTACTATGTATAGATTCAGCTCCGCTATGCCCACAACACTTGGTATGTCAGTGTTGCCTGTCGTCAATTGAATCGTTAATGCTTTGGTGCCCTCTAAATAGCATCCCACCTTGGCCAATTTGTTGCCCTTCAGCGTACATTGAAGTTTTGTGAATATAATTTTCTTAACATAGCGCAAAGCAATTAAATAATCGTTTTATGAGCTTTGTATACTAAATAGTTAACCGCATACCTTCTGGGCAAAACAAATGTTTAACATCCAGGCCAATATGATCCATTTAAAGTAATGTAGTTGTTGCATCTGGACAGCTTTCCGTAGAAGACAACCAGGCTATTAGTAATCGTAAATAAAATTTTGCCACCCTCTCTACACAAAGCGGATACTTTAAATGGAGATTGGGAACTTATTTATATAAATTCACTGCAAATCAAGATCAAATAAATAATTGTGCAATTGAATTTTAAGCACATTGCACAGCAATAATAAACATCCAATTAAATGCTTTATCAGCCCATGACTGTAAACTTATTTTATCCACTCTTCTGAAAAATATATTACAATTCATAGAATTTGCTTATATTTTGACTTACAAATTTCAATACATAAATTCTCAGCAAATCAAGACCAATAAAATTTTTATGCATATAACTTTAAATCACATAACGCTGCAATAATCAAGATCCAATTAGGTCAAGATCCCATGACTATCGAAAAAATGTATTATAATTCAAACAATTTACTTGTATTTACTCAAATTTAAATTGCATTGTTTACTTGTGCTTATCTCCCTATTACGATTATTATTGATATTACGGGATCCCTGGTGAAATATTTGAGTGTGCCATAAGTTAATTGAGTGTATAAGCTTTAAAGAAGATAAGATAGTTCGAAATATTTTGATAAATTCTTAATAACCGAAACAGCGAAAAGTTGATATCGAATTGTTATTATATTCTGAAAAAATAATTTAATATGTAAATAAATCATCGCTTAATTTAATCAGCATTATCAGTCTATATTTTTTGTTTTCTGACGAATATTTGCAAGTTGTTAGGTAAAATATTGTATTCGGTATTTAAATGGATTATTGCATCTTTTTATTGTTTTATGGTTTATTGGATAATTTTAAAATAAATATAATATTTAGGGGCGTGCCCAGCTTTTCTTTAGCCGTTCTTGTATTGAATTATATTAAATACATTATATTAAAATTAAAACTTCCCAAAGAATGTTAAGTTGAAGTTAGAGGGAGGGGGGGGGGGACCCTTTCTGCGTACGACCTTGATATTATTTAAAAAGAAAAAGATAGTATTTCAGGCGATAGTCGTCTTCTCAATATGCAAAGCCGACAGCAAATTGTGCCGGGTATATCGTAGTCGAGCTCACTCGGCTTAACCATTATATGTTTTATTTAATATCATTGTTGAATGCACAATTAACTCTTTAAGCCATACATACAAATTATTAAAAATAGTTACACACAAAACTCATTGAAAATGGTTATAGGTAAATATATATATGGTTACACATTCCTATACAACACACACAATATTTTGCTCAATATTTCTAGAAGTTCTGCAAAACAATATTAAAATTTTTTACTTATAATTTCGAATGCTAATAAATTTAGTACACATATCAGGACTTTGTGATTTTTTCAGATCCACTGCAATCATGATTCATATTACAAGCTGAGCCTTCCAAATAAATATCAAATAGATTTACGTTATTTCCCCAAAATTTTGCATTGAATGTAAAATTACTCTCTGACACACTGGAAGGCAACAGACTTGTACGAAATTTCATGTTTCGCAATCTATAAGTGGTGTTCTGCAAAATATATATATGGAGGAATTAAAACATAAATATCGTAAGCATGCGATCATTTAGTCCAAAATTACCTTATGGAAGGGACACTTTTTGGGCAAATTGTGATCCGCTCCTAGTATGGCGTCATAAATATGCGTCAACATGGAGGGACGCATGGTGGAATCCAGGATCTTGCATATTTCGAGTCGTAATCCTTTGAAATTTACCACTTTGTTGTATCCATACCGATATATTTGCAGGTCTGATACGCCCGTCAAATATATGACATCAATATTGCTTGTAGTTACTTGAAGCGTAATCGCTTTGGTATTCTCCAAACTGCAATCAACATTGCCTATTTTGTTGCTTCTCGTTGGGCATTTAATTTTGGTAAACATTAGGGTCTAAGAAAGGTATACGGATATTAAGCAATATTATATTTAATTGATTATTAAGAAGCATATACAAATACCTTTTGAGTATTGCTAATACATAGCATGCAAAAGAATAATGTCCCAAGTATACAGAGCTTTTGTTGCATTGGAAAATTAAGATAGAACACAATCAATCCTAAAATACTGATTCGGATGGATTTTGCGAACTCATATATATACTTTATTTTGAATAAAAATTGATCACTTAAAGGTAATTTCATGGATAGACAAACAATTGTAAATAAGCGATTAAGTTTTCATCAATAAGGAAATAAAGCTACCCATGCATAAATTTGTATTTATGTTATTATTTCATTTATTTTAAATACATATATATATATATATAATATTTACATATTCATCTAATGTTTAGTACAATGTATTTACCAGAGTTAAAGAAGCAATTTAATTCTCAAGCAATTGATGCATAGATGTATATTTATTTGATTTATATTTATACAGTTCTGGATTGGCATCAGTTAATAGTTTTGAGTTACTATTCACTCACAGAGTCGTTGCTTTCCGTTAAATCAGATCCTGCGCCAGTGCAATCATTATTGACAAAGCATATTGATCCTTCTACTCGCAGCAGGAAAAGGTCGCCATTATCCGTTTGGAATTTGCCCGTAAATGTGAAATTATATTCCGGTAAATATCCGGGAAAGTAATTCCCATCAAACTTTATGTGCCGTATTGCATATGTGGTATTCTGCAATTGTGTGCAAGTGCACATTGCACAGCAATAATAAACATCCAATTAAATGCTTTATCAGCCCATGACTGTAAACTTATTTTATCCACTCTTCTGAAAAATATATTACAATTCATAGAATTTGCTTATATTTTGACTTACAAATTTCAATACATAAATTCTCAGCAAATCAAGACCAATAAAATTTTTATGCATATAACTTTAAATCACATAACGCTGCAATAATCAAGATCCAATTAGGTCAAGATCCCATGACTATCGAAAAAATGTATTATAATTCAAACAATTTACTTGTATTTACTCAAATTTAAATTGCATTGTTTACTTGTGCTTATCTCCCTATTACGATTATTATTGATATTACGGGATCCCTGGTGAAATATTTGAGTGTGCCATAAGTTAATTGAGTGTATAAGCTTTAAAGAAGATAAGATAGTTCGAAATATTTTGATAAATTCTTAATAACCGAAACAGCGAAAAGTTGATATCGAATTGTTATTATATTCTGAAAAAATAATTTAATATGTAAATAAATCATCGCTTAATTTAATCAGCATTATCAGTCTATATTTTTTGTTTTCTGACGAATATTTGCTAGTTGTTAGGTAAAATATTGTATTCGGTATTTAAATGGATTATTGCATCTTTTTATTGTTTTATGGTTTATTGGATAATTTTAAAATAAATATAATATTTAGGGGCGTGCCCAGCTTTTCTTTAGCCGTTCTTGTATTGAATTATATTAAATACATTATATTAAAATTAAAATTCCACAAAGAATGTTAAGTTGAAGTTACGAAGTAGTTGGAGGGGGGGGGGGGCCTTCTGCGTACGACCTTGATACTATTTACATAGAAAAATAGTATTTTAGGCGATAGCCGTCTTCTCAATAAGCAAAGCCGACGGCAAAGCGTTCAAACAAACGAGCAATTGAAATATGTTATGTTTCTCTTTACCAAATGTACAAATATTTAAGATTGGTCTGTGATTATTTAAAAACATAAAAATATACAGTATGAATTTAAAAATATTTATAATTGTATTTTATCAATAATTTATTCGTTCAGCAACTGCATGCTACACATCAGATTAAGAGTAGATCTTAAGAGCAGGCAGCAGTAACTCACTCGTTGCATTTCACTCAATGAGTCAGATGCACGCAGAGAATGAGAGAGAGGGAGAGATAGAGGGAATGCTTGGAGAATTCGCTCAGCTGAGCATAGCCATGCAGACTGTGGACATTTTAATGCCCATTTGAAGCTCTTGAAGCGTTCGTGTTGTTGATTTTTATGCTCAGCGCGGCACATTTGCTGCGCCACATTAAGAAACTAGTGTCTGGTGGTGTTGGTGGTTGGAGATACATTTTGCTCGGAGCGGGAGCGACCTGAAATGGCAGCAAACTCGTACACAAATACACACATTCACACACATACACATAGATTGAGGGAAAAAAGTTGGAAAAAATATGATCAAGGAATGTAGACATAACTTGACAGCATGTTTAGAGAATTTTTACTCGAGGACAGAGCGCGAATGTGCGTTGGAAACGGAATGAGTCGCTTCGAGTAGTCGTCGCTGCTCAGACACAGAGCAGGCAGGCAGGCAACTAAGGCAGCGAAGACGACAACAGCGGAGACGATAACAACAACAACAAAAACAAAAACAACGACAACAAAACACTAAAGTTGGCGCATTCTTTGGTCCAGGCTACTGCTGAGCTCGTGTGTGTATATATTTTGTGAGAGCTTTAGAGTTTGTGTGCGCATGAGTGTGTGTGTGTGTGTGAGTGATTGCGACTCAGAGTGGTTACTGGCGAGTTAGACTCACGATTTGTCTAATTGAATTTGCACTAACAATTAAAAGTTGCTCAGTATCCAGTGACAAGCATAAACATAAATTATGACCGACTCTAATTTACTGTTATTGAAATAAACAGTTTTCTTTCAGTTGGCATTAGTCGCATTTATATTTAAAATAAATAACAACAATCTTAAATTGAATCACATAAGACATCAAATGAAATGGCCATGCATATATAAGTAGTGGGAGATCAAAGAGAAAATGACACAAAGATATAGACTAGCATGCCGATAAATTTGCAACAAACGAGCATAAAATTAAATAAAATTCAACTCAAAAGTGTCAGCTGTCTGATGAAGCACTTTACTAGATATTGTTGCGATGGCTTTTTATTATCAATCGATCTAAATCTAAAATTCGAATCGAAATCTAAATCGATCGACATCGCACACTAAATGAGTTTTATAGGGCCCCACATAAATTCTCAGGCAGATGGTTTGGTGACCGTTTTGATTTGATTTTGTTTCTCTGTGTTTTTTTTACCTTTGTATGTCTCGTATTTTTATTTTTCGATTTTCTTTTATTTTTATTTATTTTTTTTTTGCCATATGCCCCGCAGTATTGTGGCTGTTGAAATCGTCAGTTTAAGTCAAATTAATTAACATTAATTTTTGTAGCTCGTTGCGAGGCATAAATACAACCGGGTGGCTTTTTGGAGATCTGCTAACTTTGATGATAAATTGTAACGCGGTTGGCGAGTTTGGAGTTGGCACTGCGTCTTCATAGTCTTATCGCTGCCAGCCTTTTATAGGCTGTTGTTATTGCTGTTGCCAATATGGTGGGAAAGCAAGCTGATGGCCGGCGCTCAAACTTGTTATACTTTAGCCAGCAGCAGTCCCGAAAGTTAATCGAATTAAACAAATACGTGTGCTCGGCTGGTGAGTTAACAGTTGCTTTGGCTTTTGACAAATGATGTTCCAAACTTACGAATTATGTATAACGATAACTAGCATAACTGTGTATGGCTTGTCAAGTTCGTTGCCAAAGTCTTTTGGTTTGTGGGAACAGCTGCGCTTTGTTTTAATTATTGCCAAAGTCATTGCCCGCGTATAAATTTCAGTGCAGTAAGCAAAAACCCCAACACACACTCTCGCACACACACATAGCTAGGAAAAACAAAACATTTTTTCGAAGTTTGTTAAGCGCAAATTCTTAAAATGTTTGCAGTGCGCAACAATTTGGAACATTTTGTTGAACACAAGAAGAGCAGCAAAAAGGGGAAAAAGCACAACAAAAAATACATACAAGACCATGTATCGGCGTGGTCAACGAAAGTGAACGACGAAGGACACACAAAGTGACAGCTTTGAAACTGGAATACTGGAGCTGAGACTGTGGCTGGAGCTGGACGTGAGTGAAGCTCAAGTGAAACTGCCATTGTTTGCATTGCTAGATACCAGACCACTCCAGTTAAGCGCTGGCGTCGCTGATGATGACGACTTGGACGTAGTAACTGGCAACAGGCCTCAAGAGGCAGGAACTCCAACTCCTTGCATGCAGTTCATCGTCGTCGTCGTGGTCGTCGTCACGGGACGTCAGCGCTTGCATCCACAAATCTTCAAGTCCACAACACATCCTAGCTGGCTGCACTTAAATCACAGGCATGGGGCACTTGCTGTTGCTTCTGCCTGGCTCTTGAACACAGAGGTTGACTCGAAGTCTTCGGCTTTAGACTATATGTCTGTCTCTCTGGCTGCCAGGCCTGACCTGAGTTAAACAAATTCATTAAAAACTCGTCACTTTGCGCGCATCACGCTGACTTGGCATAACTGCCGCTGCCTGCTTGCTTGCCTGCCTGCCTGCCTGGCTGCCTCAGCCAGCTACAACGGCTTCGTCGTTGGCGTCGTCGAGCATTTGCCACTTGCCACCATACTCATAGTCGGAGTCACAGTCACAGTCACCGTCGCCGTCGCCCTCCAGCCAATGAAGTGCCTGGGTGCATAGTCTTAAGCCATTGCCAGGACATACATTTTAAAACATTTTCTTGAGTCGCTAGTAACCTCTGCATTATAACAATATTTTTATAGCATATCCCTTCACTTTGTTTGTACTGCGCTGCAGTTTCTACTTCCTACAATACCAAGGCAAACAGAGCAAAAGAGAATTAAAGCCTTGAAGGCGCTCAGTATTTGTATTCTATTTTGAAAGGCCCTTCACTCAACTTGATCTTGGCAGCTGCCTGGAACGCAGCCTGCCGCCGCCACCAGCATCGCCAGCTCCAACTGCTCCACAGGCATTTCTCCAGACTAAGCTACAACTGAATATCATCAGCCGATAAGCAGCCCGCCTCTGATGCCTCATTGATGCAGCCTTTCCTTCTAACGGCTGCACTCCGTACTTATATGTGTGTGTAAATGTGTGTGCGCGATAAGTTTCCAGGAAGCTCGCACTGTTGCCGTCGGTCTCTAACGAAAATCTGATGCCGCCAGTTGATGTCGCAAACATGGCATTGCTACTGCCTTGCGAACAGACTCTTGTAATATGCACTAACTAACACGCATATCCAGGAAGCATTTTATGTCCAATTATTGTTAACTCTCAACTATAAACAGCTATGAACTTGTTGAGAGACAAACAAAGCTATCCAGGCATAAGCACTAAATGGCCGACGAGGCTTACAGTCATTTCCGTCTATCTCATAAAGTGTCTTCATATTAAGCTCATATATAATTATGAATGATAAAATTCATTACTTGATAATTAAGTGATATTTTTAAAGTGATCTTCTTGTTTACTAACAATAATAAATATTCATTAATTATAGACATTATCGTTTGTTTGATTTTCATTATTCTGGATTACATTAGATATAGCATTTCCAAGTGCATCAGTGTTTGGCTTTATATCAGTTATTCACATCTTGTATTCTACGGTTTCGCTTTCATATTCATCATATTCATTTCATTATAAATATGTTCTTACCGCATTAATGCATATATAACTATAATACATATGCTGCAGATGCCATATAAAACAGATCGATGCGTTTGCCTGCACACCTTTTATGGGCGAGGCTAAGGAAACAAGCATATGATGCATGAAAACTTTGAAACAGCCCTGGCAAGGGCCACAAGCAATGGCAAAAACAACAACAAAAACAACAATAGGAACATCACAGAAGTGAAAAAAAGGAGTCAGATCGCTGCCGCCATACAAACGCGCCTGTAATTTTAAGACGCAGCCCCAAGTATGACGATGATGACAAACAAGGATACCAAACTCAGAATACCAGTGAATTCTTTTGGATAATTAAAAGCACTTAAGTCGGAATTTTTAGGAGCGCGTTTCTTTTCTTTTTTTTTTTTTTAATTTAAACTTCTGTTTGTTATATCATGTGATTGTTTTTGTTGTTTGGCTGGCATGTCGGCAGAGCGATGCCAGGAGCATAGAGGGGTTTGCCTTGAAGCTAACTAATTAGCGAATAGCTAAAAGCTGAAAGTTGTACCCGAATGAATTGGTAATGGATGATGAGAAATCGATCAGCAACTGAATTGGATAATTATATCATGCATATGCATCAACTTCGGGAATCGCAAATTGTTATCAGCTCCACACATAACAATGAATGAATCTTTTTAATAATGCACATCTGTTACAAGCAGTCAATATATGATAACATACAAATATAATAACTTACTATTCGTAATCCAATTAGAAATTAAGTTATATAACATTGATAAAGTGCAACATTATTTTTTTTACCATTTTCTTATTTGATAAAAAGTCATGAAAATATACTTAAGCAAGTTGTTTGCGAATTTCAGGCAATATTGATTCATAAGTCGAGTTGTTTTTTCACCCATGTACCACTCAGAATGCATGGTTTTTCGCTTATTGTGAAATGCTTTTAGCTGATATTCAATATTTTGCAGGCGAGGCGAACTTGAACTTCACAGCGACAACATCAGCAACAACAACAACAACAATATGTTACCTGGTCCTGGCCTACCTTTGATTTGTGGCTATTTCGCGCGGAGACACTTCATTTATCACCTTCGCTCGTTGGCGTCAGCGTCGGAGTCGGCAACGGCGACACAAGCACTGACCTTGAAAACGTTTTAGCCGAACCCAAAACCCAGTCACAGTCACATTTGCCAAGCTCGAAGCACCAAGCACAGCTCGTCTCCGCCCCCGCCTTTGCCCGCTTCTCGGTCTCACTTTGCCTGCATATAAACATTTTGTAAAAGGAGCCATACATATTTTTGTCGGTTTCATTTTAACGTTGCGTTTTCATTTATAGCTTTCTGTGTATGTATGTGTATGTGTGTGTGTGTGTATATATGGCTTTATTAATGATGCGATGCGCGATAATGACGCATGCATACGAGATATGCCGGGACCAGATTCAAGAAACCCTATAATATACCCAAATGCTTATGGCAAAAATCAAGAAAAGTCTTAGGCCAATGCTAAGTGCTTCCGCTCTAAATTGCTTCAATTGCAGCCAGTGCCCGAATATGCCAAGAATGGTGTTAAGCACGATTAATTCATGCCCAAGCTCAAGTTGCCCACCAAATCCCCCTACCCATCCCTGCAGGCGATGTCGTTGGCAGCACAGTGCTAAATAAATAAATGAATTAATGGCCAACTCGAGTGCGGTGCAAAAAAATCAATTAAATAAAATGCGAAACGTAAAACATGCATAAAAAAGGCAGGCTACAGATGCTGGCGCAGGCGCAGGCGCAGAGGCAGACGCAGGCGCAGGCGCAAGGCACATGTTGCCACTGTTGGCAGACGCTGCTGTAGCTGGAACTGAAGCTGGAGCAGCTATGCAGATGCCTTTGCTTGGTCTGGGGCTGTTGTTGGTACTGCCAGTTGCATCGATATTAAATTGTTACGCTTTGGACAATTTGAACACGCGCAGGCGCAAAAACAAGACTCAACAGCGAAAGCCAAACGCAATCGCAGATCGTTTGCTCGATCAATGCAGCAGATTGGAGGACCCAACTTGCAGCAGTCTTTAACTCCAACTCCAATTCGGACTGAGAGAGACTGAGGCTCAGTGGCTCTATAAGGTCGAGGCATGTGTTGAGCCGCCGTTGTGGTAATTAACTCGTTTGCTATTGTAAATGCCTCATTGCAACACTTTTGATGCCGATTGCTGTTGCGGCAGCAACACTGGCTGTTGATCTGGCCAGTGGGTGGTCTTTGAGGCTGGCGGCCTGTTTGATGACCAATGCTGTCATTGCGCCCATAAATGTGATCCATGTGCAAACATTTCGCCAGCATTGGCAATTATGAATGGAGATGCTTAAAACTGGTTTTCCGTATATATTCAATTTTATTATTTTTTTTTGCGGAACGAGCATCACCCACACATACACACGCATATACATACGGATACTTACTGGCCAGCCAAAAAAAAAAAGCATTGTGGGTGCCAAAACATGAGCCTTACGCCAATCTGATGGCCGCTTCGTTTGAATAAGCGCGAGCATACGAGAAATTAAGAACCCGTCTAACAATGACAAATCTTCTCGCCCAAAACGCCAAACGAGGAACAGCAACAGATTCTCAGACCATGATGGAGCTAGCCGTGCAACCAGACAGTCAGCCAGCCAGCCAGCCAGCCAGCCAGCTAGCTTGGACAGTCAACTCTCACGACATCGCAGTTGTCGTTGTCGTCCTCTCTCTTCCCTTTCTCCCATCCAATACCTGTCCCGAGATTGGGTTCTGAGCGTGGCTGTCGCGCAGTTCGTGGTACCTACACCTAATGGATTTTATTTTTGCTGTTTTGCTGATTTAATTTTGTTTTAGTTTTGTGTGTTTTTTTTTTGTTTTGTTTATTTTTTGTATACTTGTTTGGCATTTCGTTTCGATGCGCTTTTTGACCAGACCGCAGAAAATACAAAAATTCAGCGGCGCATCTGTGTGAGCAGCCTCAAGGCTACAGCGTCCCGCAAGCACCACTTGCACCACCTTGCACCACCCTGCTAATGCGAATTCTATACACAGTTTTATTGTGCTTAATTCGTGTTTGTCGTTCCTGCTGTCTCTCCACTCCAGCTATGACTCAATTAGGCCCTGACCCAGCAGGCAGCCCCAGTTGGCTTTTGGGTGCAGTTACCAGTTGTCTGATTTCGTTTTTAGTTTGGGTTTGTGTTTTGGATCATTGTGACTAAGCAGGAACACCTTGGAGAGAAGTGAGGCCACATTTTGCTGTATTTATTGATAAGCTTCGATTGATTATGTTCATTTTGCATATGTTTTGAGAGATTAATATCAAAATAACACCAAAAATTAACCAAAGCTGATTTTTTATGAGATGCGCATAATTAATCCGAAATATGAATAGTATACATATTGTGTTTCACATCTGAAAAATACATTCCATCTTAAGCTTTAAAGAACAAAATTAAGATGACATTTATAAGAAACTGACAAGTCAACAAATCATTTTGGAGATATTTTCAATTCTTTATTTGCTATGGGCTCGCTGTATGTATTTGATAAAGTTGTAAACTTTCTCAGGTGTTTCATAAGTTATCATTTATCTTGTCTTGGAAACTCTGTCAAGCTACTACTTTGCCAGTCATAAACGAAAAATGCTTAAGAGTAATGAGTATTTAAGTAATTTCACTTTCATATTGTCGGGTTGTGCAGGCGTTTCTCTTGGTCCCCAAAAAATCAGCGAAGACCGACTAAGGCGAGCCAAACAAAACGAAAGACTTAAGCAAGGAACTTTGTCGCAGTAAACGATGCAAAATAAACGTTTGCAAATATAAGATGGCTGTTTGTTGTTGCTGTCGCATTTGGAGTGTTGGAGGCGCTTCCCTTTTGCCGCACTGCCAGGATAAACAAAGACCTTAAGCAGACAGCAGGATGTGTCAGACATAATTTTCATAATTTTACGCCACAAATCTGCAAAAATTTCTTGGGCATTACTTACGCCAGCCCGCACCGGCATTAGTCTGGCCAGTATCCTCGCACCCCCGTTCAACTCCGCTATCCCATTTGCGGGCTGTGCGGTTTTTTGAAATTTAATACCGCACCAGCAACAACAACAGCCGCTACAACAACAACAGCTACCCAAGCAACGGCAGCGGCAAATGCAATTTAGCAAACTTCTCGTCGCCGTCGCCGTCGTCGTCGTCGTCGTTGCTGTCGTTGGTTTGTGGCGTGAGTTCTGGCGTTGTAGTTGGGGCTCTGCAGAGGTGTGAATATTTAACCGGATATGAGTGAAACGCATCTCTCAGGCGCGAAAGGACGACGCCTTCGCCTTGGCCTCGCGTCGCGACACAATTCAAGCTAAATACGAAGCAGAAGAGGCAGTTGAATAAGACGACGACGAAGAGTTGCAGACGGAGACTGACAAACGAGTGCTGTGAAGTGGAGTGAAGAGCGTCAGGCGGGGTTGAGGGTAGGCATTTAATAAAATGATAGACTGACAGTGCGGGAGACAGGTCGGCGCTGCCAACAACAAGAGCGTCAGCAAGACGGAGACACCCCCAATGCACACACAATGTACCACAGCATTGCCAAGCTGATCGAATAAATTGTTGCGCTCCTGCTGCGCTGGCAGCAACTGAAGTGGCTTCTCAAGGCGTAACCTGCGCTCCAATGAGCCCAACCGACAAACCAACCAATCTGAGATGCCAGTTTGGCTTCATTTTGATATATTTAATTCGCTGCTTGCTGTTTGCTCCGCACTTCGATTGCGGCCTGGCTGTCATTTTGCAACAAAAACACATTTTTTGCTTTCAGAACGCATTCGCATGTAAACAATCGAATTACATATGCTCCTTTGGACTTAACACCAAACAGATTAGATGAACAGCAGCAGCGGCTATATTTGCCAGTCGCTGCCTGCATTTGATTCCCAGGCGAATGCAAAAAGTACAAAAAAATACACAGTGATTCGCTGCGTCTGAGTTTTGTTTGGATTTTTGAGATTTGAAGATGTTTTTTTTTAGTTTTGGTTTTTGGTTTTTGGTTTTTGCTATGACATGCCATGCAGCTTTGTGCAGATACGTACTCTAACAGTGATGGCGATCGAATAAAATATAAAAAAAGCACGACGACCTTTTCACACCTTCCACTCGCATTATGGGCCACAACAAAAGGCGCTGGGTATCAATTTCACTTGCATCCGCTTTTGACAAATTCCCCTGAAATCTACATTTGCGTTTCGTCTCTCGCATTTGACAAATTTCGACTCTGGGAAACTGAAACCGAACTCGTGCAGTCGTGCCGCCAACAAATGGCGCCACATTTCTACAAAACCTATTTATAACTTACTCTTACAATATTAACACAAAAAAAAGTAACAATTCAGCTTTTCCAATTCCACATTTTTATTTATAATAGATTTTAATTGCAAATGAAAGCCAAATGTCGCCGTTGAACGCCTACGAGCGTCTGCCTGAGAAATGGCGAAGGCAAAATGCCAAGCGATAAGTTGTCATAACTTTGAGCCAGTGTCCGTTCAGTTCATGTAAATTTGCCAACCAGTTGCAGTTTCAATTTCAATTGCGGTAATATTGTTGTTTGAATAATTTTTATGGCAAACGCCTGTCAAATGCAATTGAATGAATGTGGTCTGCCAACGAGCCAACTCGGCCTCGGCCATACACGGCAACAGCAACAGCATCTGAGGCATTTAGCAAAACAAGCGAATTAACAAGCCAAGCTTTAGCTAACGCGGCTCATAACGCCACTAACTGTTTAAGTTTTAGTATTCCATATTTTTATTTAATTCTGGTTGCTCGAAATATGAAGAGTATTTTAAATATTTCATTCAACATATTTTATAATTACTATAATTTAATGTAGTTAATTAGTTTAACTATATTGTAAATATCTAAGGCAATATACGTTATAATATTTACGGAAAATATAACACAGCTTTAAAGCAAATTAAATAAAACAAAAACACTACTATATCCTGTCTAGCTTAAGTAAAACGTTAATTATATTTCGTATATAATTTTGAATGCGGTGCAAATATTATTGTATCTTTATTACAATATGTTGCTTCTATAGAAACAGGGACTTTTTCTCTGTTCAGCACACAATTGTGTAAGCTTATTGAGTAAAAATATAAAAGCAAAGTTAAAAGTTATTTAAAAATATAATTGAATTTATTAAGCAATCTCTTAAAAATCAATGAGTAATAAGTATACAATAATGATTAAAATGTTTAAAAGAGCTTAGTTAAATTACTTTGTATTTGGGTCTTAGAATAATTACATGAGCAAGAATGGCATCATAAAAAATATTGATTATCTATTGCGATTTGTTCTCATAATTTTTCTTAAATTGTTACTTCTACTCACTAAATAAATTAAGTGTTTAAATTGATCAACAAACAATAAAGGGTAAATCGACATCGGTGCTTCGCTATATTATTTTCTTATGGGCTTGTTAGAAGCTTGATGCTCGTAAATTCAATTGGGTGCCTTAAGCATTCAAGTGATTTACGCCAAATGTTTATGGCAAATGCTGAGCTGCTTAGCGTTTTACCTGCCAAGCTGCCAAGAGCTGCTGTGGGCTTATTTGTCTTATGGAATGTTGGGCTAATCAGTGCATAATTAATATTAATTTATATGTAAGCTAAAGTGCATTTATCTGCAGCTCAAGAGGCTTTTATTTCAAATTTGCATTGCAACGCTTAATTTATGGGGCAATTGTCGCAAGGCGCCTATTAACATAATCCAACACATTCTCGCCTCATTAATTTATATCGAAGCGAAAGCAATGACAACAACATCACAACAAATGCAATGAGAGAGCCAACGAGGCGTAGAAAGCGGGAAATAGATGGAAATTGTAACAAGTTCAGGCCAAGTCAACAAGCACTTGGCACATTTTGTGGCCATTTCACAGAAGTTGGGCACAGCCCCAGCCCCAGCCCCAGTCTCAGACTCAAAGAGTTCTGACACTCACACACACACACAGACACACGTATTTACACACCTGTAGTATCACAGGGAGAGGCAGTGAAAGACACAAACTGGTCACAAAGACAACTGAAAAATGTTTCGTTTCGTTTGGTTTGCTTTGGTTTGGGCCATTCTTGAGTTTGTTTCGAGTTTATTTTGTTTTTTCTTAACGAGGCGCTGCCAAGTCACTGTCAAAATATTGAAATAAAGGAATTTTCAATTTTAATTTCTTTAGCGCGCATCGCATTTACTCGAAAAGGGCCAACAGTCGTGGCCAGTAGTGGCTGGGGTAGTGGCAAGTGGCAGGGGCAGCTGGGGAACCGAAACGTTAACGTTCCAAGGAAGTGACTCTGTTCTTATGTTAATGATTGTTATTTTAAGCGTTAAATGAGCGTGGGTAAATAAAACCTATAAAAATTAACAATACAGCCAACTAGAAATTGAAATTGACACATGCAACAAAACTACAATTGCTAGTTTTAAAATTTTTCTCTCAAAACTAAACACACTACAACAACAGAGCAAATCTCAGATTTACATATTATTATAATGTTAATAGATTACTGGATAGAAGGTAAGGGTTAGTTTTGTTAGTTACTTACAACAGCTTATCGTGACTTACTGGCAAACTTATTATCAATCATTATGAATCATTTAATTTTCCACTTCTTTTGAAAAGCATTCCTTCAGTATTCCTAATGTTTTTGTCTTAAAAATCAGCAAAACCCTACATATCTTGTTTTTGAGTATATATATGTTAATATTTATATGTAACCTTGAAGGCAAGCGTTTATTCACTTTCGTTCTGGCGAAGGCAATGTGATATAATCTTAGACGACTTCTAAACGAAGTCCGCCTACTTTATTCGGTAATCACTTGCCGAACAGACCCATAATTTTTGCAGTTAACGCACTCAAATATTATTATAATGTGTTTCTTAACCGCGCCTGCGAAAATGTTTTCCTTATGCTGGTAGTTAAAGTACACACGGCGGGTGTTGTTATTTTCATAAGCTTTGCCACAGCTCATTTTGTGCTTTCTCATTTTATGCAAATTTTACTCAATATGCAAAACATAATCATTTTGTTATAAGAACCAAAAACGAACCACACAAAAACTCAACCTGAAGTTAAAGTTGCAGCTTAAGTGGAAGTAGGAGTCGAAGTTAAAGTCGGAGTCGAAGTCGGAGTCGGAGTCGAAGTTGGAGTTGGAGTCTCGGGCGCAGTTTCAAACACGCCCCAGCCTGAAGTTGCCTGGGCAATAAAGCAGCCAACTAAATAACTCAAACTATCACGAGAGATGCGCAAACACAGAGAGAGGGAGTGAGAGAGGGATGCAGAGGATGAGGAGCAGTCACAGGAGGCAGGAAGCATACACAGGGCGGAGGACGATCAATCGTTTAAAAATTTAAATAATATATATGTTTGTCAGTCGGCGGGCAAAGCGAAAACTGTAACAGCCAATGTCGGAGTTGAAGTAGGTGGAGCAGCAGCAGCATCAGCAGCAGCAGCAGCAGCAGCAGCAACTTTGCAGATGGAGTCAAGAAACGAGAGTCGTGGCAAGTTCAGTGAGTTGAACGCATATCGGCGCATGCCTGCCGGCGATTTATGCTTAAAACTGTGCAGATTCTTATGTTGCTCTGCTGTTTGCCAGTGTTTTGCCGGTGCTCAGTCAAAGGAGCTGCTGCACTGCAAGAGATCTGTGGACAACGGTCCTGGAACCAAGCACCACCTACAGCTACAGGCCCAGACAGCTAGGCTGCTTATTAAGCGATCTAGTGATTTTAGAGCAGGTTAAGGAACTTTTTTGGTGCATGCCACCATAGAACGTGTGTCGCCGTGTCGCAGCCTTGACAATCAACCACTGACTCCCAGTTAAACAAGTTTCGCAAGACCGCCACAACGACAACACCTTCCCGTTTCAGTTCCAGTTCCAGTTTCAATTCCTAGTCAGTCCTAGCCTGATCTGCGCAGCACTTTGCATTTTGTGCCTATTTATTGGCAGCACAAAAACAAATTAACAGCAAAACATAAAACAACAAAAACAATAATAACAGCTCTTGCACAGCTCTGACACTTGGTATGGGCAATGGGGGCGTTTAATTGATTCAAATCGAATTCATTGGAAGTTTCGACGCGCTAATCTCTAAGAAAATAAGTAAGAATGCAATTCAATCGACAGCTGTCGACTAACAGATACTCTGCAATCATGTAAAAACTTCCATTAATAAATAAAAATAAGTGAACAAAAATGCTTTTGAAAAATACTCATAATTTTGATCTTCGAGAAAATATAGCGTCTGTTTTTCCTATTTAAAAAGTACAGGGTATAAGCTGATTGTGTGTGCGTGATTGTTATGTTTGCCCTGCCCAGCCGCTAAGCCAGCGCTAATGCAGAATCATTGAAGCAAATTAATGAAGCTGCGCGCAGCTTAAAGAGAATTGTAAATCGAGTTTGAAATCGCGCCACAATCAGTCATAAGTCCCACAGGAATTGACACACAGATGAAATCCGAAGACGCAATGAATCACTACGAGCCAAGCGAGCGCTTCACAATAATTTCTATTCGGATTTCTCAAATCGATTGTCGCAGCTAAGCTACCTCAGCCCCTTAGCCCCGCCTGACGAAGGTGTGACAGCTGCGCTTGACTGTGCCGGCGACTGCGATTGCGTCTGGGGCTTGGTTTCTGTTATCTCCCTAGCCCCCTGCCCTCCACACACCTTGTCAGCTGGTGCCCCCGCTTGTAATGTGGCTCAATTAATTGTAACGTAATTTCCAGTAGCTGCCTTACGTCTGAGCTTTCGACTTGGCCAGCACTTAGATGCATCTGTCAGCGAGCTGTCACAGCTACAACCACAATGCACAGCTCTTGATTTGAGTTTCTTTAATCGAGACAAAAAGTTCAGTTATTTAAATACATTTTTTAGAGCTACCTACATAACTATGTAGACATATATGTAGGAATAGACAAAAATCTGAACGGATGTTTGGCACTACCGCAATCACAATAAATCTCTCAACCGCAAATGTGGTCGCGCAGCTTTGTCACCACTTCTCGCATATTTATTTTTAATGAAATTCAAAATTTTGCCCCATTTGCTTTGATTGTGTTTTGCACGAAAGAAGTAAATGACAATGGCTCTGCCAGGCTTGAAAGGTTCAAAAGGTGTGTCCCGCAAATGTGCCACCGATGCTGCGGTTTCTGCTTAAGCGGTTCCCTTGATTATCTGCACAATCTGAGAAAATGCGAGGTGACGCTTCGCAAACAGCGCCGACGCCTCTGCCTGTCATTTCGCTTGGCATCTGGTGCTGAAAGTTGAACACAAAGCCACAATTGGTTGCCAAAGTATAAACAGTGTTTTAATTTATAATTCTACTACTGTGAAACTATCTCTCAATAGTTATGATCATACCCACCACAAAATTATTTGCTAAGATACTTATTCTACTTAATAACACCAAATTCTTAGCGAAAAGGAACAACATACTAACACAATATTTAAATTAAACATTCAGAGATAGCCATAAATGTCAGCGTTAACTTAAGTGTTAAACCAAGTTAAATTGAAGCAAAGGCAAACGGCTTCGTTAGGCCTCCAAAAACTGTTTGTAATTTTGCGCCTATTCATCATTGGCAACGAGGGTGTCGCTCCAAGGTCTGTCAAACATTTGCAAATGTCATAATTGCACACATTTTGATTACATTTTTGTCGCATATTGAAAGATAAAAAAAAGTGAATGTCATTTATGAATCAAATGCCGCTGGATTAATTTGGCGACACCAAGCATATACAGTATGCAATATTCACATTTACATTCGCCTTCAAGTTGCTGACGAAATCGACACAAGCGACTCTCAGGTTGCCTGCCACCTGTTGCAGCGATTATGTACAGACTTTATATATACATATATATCTAGTATCTGTTTGGTAAAGCAACATGTAGCAGCATGTTAAAATTTGCACCACGCTGCGTATGATTAATGTGGCAGTTGCAAATTGCAGCGCCCCTCTTACGCTGTCAATCAATGCGCACTGAAATTTGTGCTACATTCTGCATTAGGACAATATATTATAGAATTTATTATATGTGAGATATGTCAAAATAAACAAATTGGAACACATTGATCGATAGGGCAGAACAAGTAAGTAAAAAAAACAAAAGGAATAATATATTAGGTTCAGCGGTCTGGAGACAGTTACAAAATATATTCAAAATATCTTTTTCTTTTTTTTAAATTAAAGTGAGAGAATAAACGCTATCCAAGATTAATGAAAAACATTAAAATATAGTACGTAACGTTGTTTTTCCGGACAGACTGTCTAAATTGGTAGACACATTGGTGGCTGATGATCATCTATAAAACTAAACAGAAGAATGCTTTTGGCCAATGCTTACGAAAAATTTTATTAACATTTTGCTAAGAAATGGCCCATAGTCAGATAACAATTTCCTAAAGATATTTTACTTTAATTTACAGTCTAAGATTAGTTTACAGTAAGATTTAGTTTCGTATTGATTATGTTTTCACTTAACTGGCGCCATTCACAAGCTGCTCAACTAAATTATGCAGTCCAAGCAGAGCATTATCTAAATTACTAATTGCTAAATCTGCAGCCTGAGCATTGCAGATATTATATAACCGGCTGGTCGAATGTCTGGGAGCGGAAGTAATACTACCAAGAGGGTGGTCAGTCTGCACAAAACATTGTTTTTGTCAGCTATTTAACATGGCAAAACATGGATAGATGGAGTTGGTTGGAGAGATGCAGCGTTATGTGTAATCAGCGGATGCCAAAGCAGCCGCTCGTCTATGGCTCTACTGAATTTCCGGGAAGAAATATGTACTCGCATTGGCTGGCATGCAAAACAAGCAAACTGACAGACAGCCAACGAAGCAGGCAGTAAGGCAGTGAGGATGCCTTGCTGGCTGGCTGGCAGTCTGGCAGGCTGGCTGGCAGTCAGCGACATGCAAAGTCGACAACAAGAACAAATTGCTGCCGCTTGGCAAAGACAACAAGAAAAACAACAACGAAGACAACGACAACTACAACTTGGCCATGGCCAAGACGGCAGCTCAGTCATAACTCAGGCAATTGGCTTGTTAAGCGATTTTCCAATATCCCAACAGCTTCAGTTCTGCAGAGTTCAGCATTTTGTAATTACGTGTAGTATCCATCTATCCCCCGTCTAGGGCGCGTGCGTGCCCAGCCAGCCATATGGATATTTATTTTTTGCGTACGAGCTTTTCGGCCTTTGGCGCTTTTCGACTATAAATATCCATATGCAGTATATAGTAGTGTAAACGCAACGCATGTGGCGTCTGTCCCGACTGTCTGGGCCTGGTTATCGCCGCCGCTGTAGCCGCCGCAGCAGCAGCTGTTGGCGGTGCCGCATATTAAGCTATTTTGGTTGTGAGAACGCTTATCAAACGCATGCAGAACAAGAGAGAACGACAATCTTGGGCACGCCGGAGATTTCATACCCTTGCAGACAGGAGTTATTGAAAAATCCGGCCGATTGTTCCTTTATGAAGTATATATACATATATATACAAATATACAGTGAGTTAGTTCCACTAACAAAAATGTTTATCATACAAAACTAAGCATATTTGATAAAGATAGCTTTCAAACTGAGGGCCTAATTTGCTCAGAAAAGGATTGACATACGTCCATCTGGCTATATCGACCTGACTGGTATTCCTGCTGAAGATTTGTGGAGTCAGAGACGTTTGCCTCAATGCGTTACAAACTAGACGAGAAATTTAAACACTCCCTGCCAGAGTTTACAAACAGAAGAGACGTGTGTGAGAGTGCATCCAGCGCATGTCCATGTCGATGGTGGCTAGATGCACCAAGGTGCCCCATCCGTATCCTGCAGTGGCAGCTTGCAAATGATTTATAGAAAGCTTTCATTATTTATAGCTGCCTCAGCTCAGCGCTGTCAAATAAGTTGAGGCAATTAATTAGGCGGCCCCTGCCTTCCATTCCCCCCCTGCTTCCATTCTAGTGCCGAAAGCAAATATTGATGCGCGCTTAAAGTCTGCAGATAATAGCGGATGCTGCTGATGCTGCCATAGCTACGTGGATCAAAGAGCAACTCAATTGATCGGCAGCAAAAACATTCATATTTTTCGGATATTAGTCCATGTAGACTTACTGGACGATCGATTAAGTGGTTGCTGATTCTCGAGAACAACAACTCTTCAGTTTAAAGCTAAATTATTGTCCACTTTTTTATTAGCATCTTAGTCAAATCTAATAATAATATATTATTTTTGAGTAAACTGCTGTGCAGATATTATAGTCTTTGGCTTATGAACTGTTTCTTTGGTGCATTTAAATTACGACTCATAAAGAATGATTGTGTAAAAAGGTTCCATTACGAAAAAAATTAATAATTTTTGATATGAAGCAAACCGGATTTTGCATTATAGATTAAGTGACTATAAAAGATAAGCAATAATATTATAGACACATCACAAGCACTGAATCTTGTTTAACAACTTGGAGTAAGTATCTGTTATCCTATAGATGTTCCCACAAAACGCATACCAGCTCTTGGGCATACATAGTTTATTGTTGTAGCGCCTTTAGTTACATTTGTATGGCGAACATTTCAAATTGAAAGTCAGTGTAGCACTGTGGGAACTCCTTTTAGACTGGCGTGCAGCTAATTGGAGTAATATGTATGGCTTTTAAATGCTTGCTCATTAGTGTTAAGTAAGCATTTTAATTTAGGGCCAGCGGCCGCTTATTTGATACGCCTCACTTAAGTGAAATGGAAATGGCAATTTTCGGTCAAGTGGCGGGGCTTAAGTTTAACCATAAAAACACGTGCCAAAAAAGAAATAAAACCAATCGACAGGTAAAATCTCACAGTAAGCAAACACGAATCCAAATTCAACTTCGACCAATTCACAACAAGAAAACGAAGCTGCAAAGCAAAAACCATTCATTTGTTGTATGCGTCATTAAGGGAAGGCGCGTGTTAGCCTTTTTTGCGACTCTTTTCTGAATCCTGAGTTGGAGTTGGAGTTGGAGTTGCACTTAAAGTCGCAGTCGAACTCAAAGTTGGCAATAAAATTGCGCTGTCTGCCAAATTAGAGGTTACCAAAACTGCAATACAAAAGTTGAGGGAGTGTCGGCTGGAGAGACACGAGACTAAAGTATATAAGCAAGTACAAGGGCGGGTGTTAATAATAGGGCGTAATCACTGGTTAGCAGCAAGTCATTCAGATTAATTACTAGGCTATCAGCTTTTAATAAACTACAAACAAAAAGATTTAGATAAGATGATCAAAATAGTTAGTAATAATGTCATTAATTTTATTATTATAATTATTATTATGTAAAATAAATCCAACATCCATACGCTGGCATGGTACTCAAATCCGGAATTACGCTGATACATTAATGAATCTTTTACTCAACTTCTTCTCAACATGCCCAACTCAACTGAAGGCATAGGAAAAAGATCTTAAGTCCTCTTAACATTGCGTGATGCTCATTGCAAAGCACTTAGAACTCGCTGAAGACCCAAAGTGATATTTTATATTAGCTAAAGAGCCAAAAGAGTTTCTTTCTTCTATTTTGCGCTCGTTCTAATTGAAATAAATCAGTTTCGTGCCTCGGTTAACATTACCAAGGCCCATTTACCGTCACTAATGATGCCAAAGTAGAGAGATAATGCGAACGAGAAAGACAGAGAGAGAGAGAGGTGGAAGGGAGGGAACTGGCTTAACTAATAATTAATCGTGTCTGAGGGATTTGGTGAATTCACGACATTGCTGAAACATTGATTTGGTCAGAATAATAATAACATAATTGTTGAAATCTGCTGTAGCTACAAATCGAATTTGTTATAATTGAGCTCTCGATCATAATCAATGGAAGTGGAAGTGGATGGAAGTGGTGCACTGACGAGGCAAGAACCAGCAATTGGGGCAGACTGTAAACACGACTGATATTATATAATTGAGAGTATTAAAATGGGCTGCTCTTGCTGTTGTTGTTGTTTTTGCTGTTTGTTGTTGGCTCGTTTGCTGCGGTGATTTGCAGCACGTACTTTGGCCAGCTGGCAGCTTCTCTTTAGCTGGCGTTGCCCGCTAACAAATTAATAAATGATTATTATATTACGCAGGCCGTTAAGTAATGCGATTATGACATTAAGAGCATACACACACACACACACACACACCGCCAATTGTGTTTTTTTTTTTGGCGCTAAGAGTTAAATTGGGACTCAGACATTATGCCTCTGTGTATATAGATATGGATATGGAGAGCGCAGATGCGTTTCCGTGCAACGCGAGGCAGCAGCAGCCACAGCAGCTCTTTGCGTCAATAATTTATCCATTTAGATTGCACGCGCCTGATTGTGTGCTACGTGGTCCGCGGACTGGGTTTTAGACGGTAGCCTAGCCTACCACCACAGACGACTGGCTGTGGGGCTGGTCGTTGGGCTACATAGGGGGCATGGCTGCGGCCGCTGCCCACAGATGATTTAATGCGCCAAATTATAAAATTGTTGTTGATTTAATTTTTATGAGTGTAAAAAGCAGGCCAACTCTTTCATTCTCATCGCCAACTGTCTGACGATCAGTCAGTACGCAGCTACTCGTCTTTATTACCTGGTTACCTGTTACCTGTGCTGGAAAGTCGCGCCAAGTCAAGCCAAACCGAGCCGAGCCAAGCTGAGCTGAGCTGAGCTGTGCTCTCTTCAGCTTGTAACCATGTTCCGCAGTTTATCGCAATCTTAGCCACAACCGAAAACCGCTGCCAACACCGCCGAACGTGACATGTGAATTAGGCAGCCAAAGACATGGACATGGACACGAACTAAACTGGCATAGGAACAGGTGCTGCTGCTGCTGCTGCTGCTGCTGCTACTGCTGGGCAGCCACCACAAGAAACCACAGAAAACCGACAGCCGGGGCGCCCTCCAATTTATCGTGTTTTATTAATAAATTAATTGACGCAAATGTGTTGCTGGCATTAGACATGATCGTTAAACTGCTCTTTGGGTCATAACCGAAAGCTTGTTATGAAGTTAGATGTATTTAGTACCTAACTGTTTCTTAAACGAAGTCCTTTAGCTATTTGATGCAAGACAGAAAGGTTTGTGATGTTTGAGTACTGTTCGCCGAATTAAAGATAAGCAAATCTCAAGATTAGATATCCAATAAATGTAATGAATTAATGCTCATTTTTCTGTGTAGAAGTATTATTTATTGATATATTATTTTCTAATCTCAGATTTAATATTCTTTGAACAATTGATTTAATGATTCGGCGGTTTATACAAGCTGCAATGTGCTAAAATTAGTAAGATTCGTCGCTTAATTAGGATGCTTACAAAAATTTAACTAATTGAATTCATAGTAAGTAATAATTAATATTTTTTCCTCTTTCAAAAAAATCATATATGCAATAACAAAAATAAATTAATATTAATAAGAATGATGAATTGAATGTTGGTGAATTAGCTTAGCTCACCCTTAAGACATAATAAAACACAATTTAAGCTATCTAAATTTAAGATCACTGAGAATTTTATTTAATTGCTTGCATTTAGTTTTATAACGCTGATTTCATTCTGAGTGCTTTAACGTTTTCCAATCTGCTTTAGCTTTGTACTTTTAGGCTGCTCGGCCAGCCAATTAAAACAAGTTGTGTATTTTTATTTTTGGCCCTTAAGCAACCAGCAGCAGCAACAACATTCAGTTTCGACAATGCCACCACCCGCTGTTGCTGTGGCATGAAGAGCTGGTAGTCAATAATCGAAATACTAAACCCGCGCTTAATGCAACAGCAGAGGCAACCCGCAGGCCGGCAACGTGCACAATTTGGCGCCCTACTTCGAGGCACCTACGCAATGAGAATGCTGTTGGATTTTCGGCTCCACTGCATTGCATTTTCAGTGCCATGTTAAGTGTTAATAAATCGCAGTCCCAATGAAGATCACGGAAATTTGTTTCAAACTGTTTTTATATTACTCTTACAACTTCGTTTTTGGGCAACCCTTTTTTTTTATTATTTTTTGGTTGCCCTTTTATTACTTAACAAATTAGCCCAAATTAATCAGAAACGAAAGTAACGCCACATGCAGCACTTAGGGTCAAGACAAATGACTGGCGGCGCAGTGTGAGGGATGCCCAAATTCGAAACTGAACTTAAAACCGAATGCACTTGGGAGGCCATGAAAGACAAAAACGGACCACAATAAATACATTCTAAACATTTTACGAGGCGACATTAAGCGGTACTCGAGTGACACATCCACAACACACAGCGGAGATGCGTAAGTGCAGCGTATTCTCAAACAATTTGCAAGCTTTCAATCAAGCAAGCTTCTTGCAACGGGCAACGGGCAACGTGCAACTGGGAACTGGGAACTGAGAGCTGACAACTTGGCTCTAATCGATCAAAAACCCGTATGGCAGGCACATGTTGTGGCAGCCGCGTTCGATTCCATCATTCATACGATCAGCATTATCTGCCGTCAGGCATCAAGCCGATGCCTCGCGATGCAAAGCTTCTTCCAAGCCACACCAACCAACACAGTGGTACACTGAGGTACACAGAGGTGCCCCAGCCGCGTCTCTCGCTCGCTGTCTGTAAAACGTTCTCAAAAGCGTAATTAACGTTCGCATATTTTGCTGTCGGATTATCGCCCGTACCGCGTTCATCAGCGACAAAAGCTTCCTGTGTAAAATGAACGAATAATTGCGCGACTAACTGTAAAAAGACGCAACTGAAAAAAGAAACGCACTCTCCAGAGGATTTCACCTGATAATAGCATCTAGCTGCCTGCGACCCTGCACCCAATTAACAAATAACAAATGCCAGCAATTAATAACTCGCTTGACAAACGCTGCTTTACGAGGGTGGTCTTTCTATTTTTCTATCGTGAAATGGCAGTGAGTTTTCCCAGTCAAATAGGGTCATAAAAACTTAAAGTAAACAATACATATACGTAGATTTTTACAGTCAGTGTCAATTCTCGAGTGGTATGCCTTGTGTTTGTAAAATGATATGAGCACTTTTCAGTTACAATCTCAATCTTTTACTCTCTATATCTGTCTAACTCTCTCTCTCTCTCTCTCTCTCTCTCTTGCTTTTGCGTCTCTCACTGGCTTTGTCCCTTTTCCATTGATGGGCACTCGGTAATTTCTCAAACGCTAATCCTTCGGGTCGCTGCTTATCGCCCGCGCCCCGAGACGCTAATTTGATGAGTCATCTGTACCGACTTCGTCGTCGTCCAGTTGCGATAGTCATCTGCCTATCGTTGAAGGGCTATAAGTGAACCTACCCCCAACCCCTCGTTCCCCGGCCCAGTTCCCATTCCCGGACCTAGGTTTACCTGTCTGACTATTGTCGTAAATTTAAGGCTTGTCATTGAATGGGAGTGCTGTGAGCATCATCTAGGGACTACTATGTTTGTATTGAGTTTTCGTAGAAAATGTCACAAAAATGGGAAAAGGGAATGTCAACACACACGCACACATCGTGCACACACATCGCGCACACACGCACACTAAAGAAAGAGAAGAAGAAAAGTATGTACACAGTTAGATAGATGATTATCGGATCGTTGCTCTGAGCATATATGCATTGGGTATCTCATTTCTAAATAAAAGGCCGCAAATGAAAATGGTAACAATAGAAACTGTCTAGCGTTGTTGTGAATTGTTGTTGTTGTTTGCCCCATTGTTGTTGCCGGCTGTTCAATAATTACGTTGATATCCGAGAGCCAAAGGCATTTAAAACTTATCGACTCTGAAACAGAGCCGAGCCGCATTTATGCGCTTCATTAATTTGCTTTCAATTCAAGGATATGCTCTGTCTAGATAAACTCTGAGAAGGTCGATGGAATGTGTCTACAATTCCACCAGCTGTTCCTACCCCATTTAAGTAGTAATATTATAAGTTTCGAATTTTCCATTATAAATAAAAATATAAAAAATTGTCTGCCCATAGTTGAATTAATCGAAAAACAAACTTGTTTGGATTGATTGCCTAAATAAGATTGTTGAAATTTTGTAAAGTGTTGAACAAAATATCTAAAAAGCGTGATAAACACCAAATATGAATTTGAAAGTTAAAGAATTTAAAAATTAATTTATTGCGTAGCATAAGATGATTTTATTATACTACTAATCATAAGTTGTATTAAGTGCTGGCCATAAAAATGAATCAATTTAAAAATATCTAAGAAACTAGAAAGATATTGCTGCCATCGTTTAATCCTGCCTTTTTATAGATGTGCAGAATGTTTAACTTAATTGCGCATATGAGAAACGGAAAAATCGCACATAAACATTTATGTTTATGTAATAAAAACTTTATGCATTTTCGAATGATGGCAAACAACTTTGGAAGAGCGCCAAAAATTCATGAATGGGAATCAAATGTCGGCTTTGGCTTTCTGATTTGCCAAAATATATAAAAAAAAAAAAATAAATAAATAAATAAATAAAGAAGAAAAGGGAAAAGGCAAATTAATTGAGTTTGTGACTCTGCCGTTGTCTAATTCAGAACTTTTCGGCGCACCCTAACGGCAAGTGGCCTGGCCTGGCCTGGCCAGGCTTGGTCTGGTCTTGTATTGTCTGGACTTCGCCTTTGCCTGGCGTGGCTGGCGTGGCTGACTCATAGGCGCACAGTTCGAGAGTCCATGGTGATTCGACTGCCCCCCGCCGTTGTGCTATCATAAAAACAAACAAAAAAAACCGATGCCGCCGTCGCAGGCCTTGCGAAAGGAAGTGCCATGAAAGATTCGGTCGCCTACTCCAGAGCTGTCAGCTTATCATTTCGCTTTTAGCGCAACCTCTCAGAAACGGTGTCCTGTCTGTGTGTGTGAGTGTGTGAGTGTATGCCTGGCTCATTATCAGAGCGCGCTCAATGGAATGCAATGGTAACATCTTCTGTGGCCCATTCCATGCCATTCTTTCGCTCTCTCACATTGCGTGTTCCGACTCAAGTCTCTGTGGCGCTCCGGCATTCTGGCATCTCGTGTTATCCTTGCTCTTGTGCTCAATTTCGGCTACTTTTGGCAACCTTATAGGTGTGTCTATGTATGCATGTGTGTGACTGTCTTTCTTTGTATTTATGCTTGTGTGTGTGTGTGTGTGTGTGTTTGTGTGTGTCGTGTATTCGTGTCGCATGTCGCCCGGAATACTCGCTGTGTTGCCTTTGTCCGTCCGCCGTCACTGCGATAAGGTTTTAAGTTATGACCTTTTAAAATGTCCAAATGCGACGATAACACGTGATTACTACAAATGTATTCCGAGAGTGCAGCGACCAGAGACCAACGCTCAAGTCAGGACGCCAGTTAGTTGCAAGAGAGAGAGAGAGAGATAGAGAGAGAGATAGAGAGAGAGAGAGAGTGAGAGAGAGTGAGTGAGAGGAGAGGAGAGAAGTTAAAAGGAAATCATACAACATACAACATGCCTTCAACATACAAGAAGTCGCTCTTGTCGGCCAACAGTAACAAATTGTTTTGGCCCCCAAACCTAAGAAATGAAATCTTAAATCACAGTTCCGCCCCTTTTGCGTTTTGGGCCAAGCTTCTGTCTAAGATCATCACCGATTGTCGAAGCACTTCAGAACATTTACTGCAAAATGGTTAAATTGGCCAAGTGGCCAATTCGCCAGTCGCCAGTTGCGATCGTCGTCATCATAGCTATACCATGTGAACCAACAATAAATATCGATCAAAACGTCAATTTTTATCTATTCCGCAAATCGATTGCACAGTGTGGCCAGCATTTAGATTCTTAAGGATATTGAGATTAAAGTGTAGCAATATGCAAAAATACATGCAAAAAATTGAAACCTAATTTGAAAAACAAGCAAAATCTTGTAGTTTGAGAAAATATCGCATCAAATATAAGTTTGATATTTGGAATAGCTGGTCGGCAAATTCAAAAAATTAAATACTTGATTTTAATTTTATCTTATAGTTCTCAGCTAAAGCGTGTTATTTTATATTTATACGTTCTTAGTACTGATTGCAGATTGGTCTCATTTTCTAAGTCTTTTGTGACACTGTGCAACTGAACGGGCATTTTGTAAATTGTTGCGCCTTGCATAATTTTTGCATAATTCTTGTTTTATTCTGCGCGCCTTTGCTCGCTGCTTCAGGAATTTTCCTTTTTCTCTTCCTTTTTATTTTATTTTACTTATTTCGCTGTATTTATATTTATTTTCTTCCTTTTTTTTCTTTTTTTTTTTTGCATATGTCGATTGTTGGCTTGATATCCGTGGCGGACAACGTTGCAAAGAAATGCTCGAAGGGATTCTGCGCTCTCTGCTGCTTATTATAAGTGATCTGTCCCCCTATTCCCCTACTCCATACGCCACAAGGTAAGAGACAGGAGGCCGAAGTTGCAAGTATATTGCTAATAATAACAATAATAATATGCGTTCGCTTATCAAAATTGACGTCAGATCTTATTGATATGCATCTGGAAGCGCAGTTTTGGAAGTGCACAAAAGAAAATCGTGTCAAAGGACTGCTACGAAACCAGGTCCCAGGTCCAGCTACAGAATTGAGCTTAATTGAAGCGTTATTATGTGAGTGTCACATATGCAAAGTATTTTTTTACAAATATTTGAACACCAATGCCAGCTCTCTATAGGGAGGGTCTGCAGTCGAAGCCGCTGAGGTTGAGACTGAGTCTGAGACAGTTACTGAGCTATTGCTGTGGAGTCTGCGTCCTGCTCTGTGGCATCAAGCTGTGCATACAAAACGTGCACCTTCGCTCAGTTTGACAGATGCCTCAGAATTTAAGCACCGCAGGCCATCGAAGCGCTGCTGCTGCCACAGCAGCCGCAGCCCGTCTTTTATTAATCAGCAGCACCGACCGATCATGCAGTTCAGCATGTGCATTTTGGGAGGTATGTGGGGCAGAGCGTAAGGGCAGAGAGTGAGGCTTGCTTGAAAATATTATTTATATCGAATTTAATAATAATTCTTGAGCCGCTGCTGACGTCGCTCCTTTGGCTGCGTCTGTGGCTTGCTGCGACTGCGACTGCAGCTGCGTAGGCAGGCTCAGTTTTGTTGGCCAGTTTTGATCGGCGAAAAAATTTGCATTGATCGACGTTGAAGATATGGTGGCTGGCAAACTGCCAAATGCCTGATGCCCCGATTCCTGATGCTCGATTCCAGATGCCTGCTGATGTTGCTGATGCCTGCTGCCTTCAGCCGGTTGGCAGTTGCCGTCGTGATGCGGCTGCCGATCGCTTACCGCGCTTATGATGAATGATTGCGGGCGTCGGCCAGGATGGTGGGCCATTCAACTTTGACTACTTTCGCCCGGGTGAAAGGGTGTCGCCTTCGCCATCGCCATCGCCATCGCCATCGCCGTTGCCGCCGCCCTTATTAGCATGCCAGTAACGTTTCGGCAGATTTATGCCTCCGCACATTCTCACAGCAAGAAATTGGGTTACCCCGCTTAGTCCCGGCCCTTGCCTCCATCGTCTTCATCTTAATGTGCCGTTTTGTTAAATTGCAGCGTTAAGAATTGCGCACATAAAGCATTTTGTTGTCAAACTGATTTTTGATCATACATAATTTTTATCTTGATCCAAATAAGGCTTACCAGCTCCAGCTACAGCAACAGCTTCAATTCCAGCTTCGGCCTAGGGCCACAGAAACCAGCTTGCATTGGGGATCGTTAAAATATTTATTCATGCGTGGTCAGCTGATATATATGCATATATATATTTAAGTGTAATTACGAGAATGTATTAGTATATGTATATACATGGCAAATACGTTGAGCCACAAATGAGATCCAGCCATATGAAAATATATGTAGGTATTTTACGTACAAGCATATCAAAATATTTGGAAATCGATTTCTTTTGGGCGTTTCAAATCGTACGCCTTATTTGTCGCCCCAAAATGCTGCTAATAATTTGCAAGCCAAAAATGGCTAAGTGGCCAAGACTTAAGTGCACCACAACAAATCTGAACATATAAATCTCTTGAAATTTATGTTACACACACGCACACTATGTGTATTCAATATGGCATTCGATTCGGGCTCTTAAAAAGCGGCCGAGTTTATTGCAAATTTTACGAGTGAGAGCAGATATATTTATAATATTATGCACTGTTATGGTAAAAATGTATAGCAATGTGTGAAGTTGTAAAATGTAATGAAAACTACTGTTAACTTGGCCATATAAAATGATTCGTTTATAGCCATATTGTCTGATTCAATAAAACTATATATAATTTTAGTAGTTTATAGCCACATTGTCAACCAAATATAGTGTGCTTAAGTCGGATTCAATAAAACTATATTAGGTGTCTTTTAAAAATCTGCTCTAAATCTGTTTGAATGCATACAATAATCGAACTCAAGGCATTGACCCTAGCAGACACTAAAATATAATCCCTTTGCTATAATTTTTTAGTAATAAGACTTTCTACAAAAATACAAAATTAAAAAAAAACTAATCTAAGCAGTTAAGTCTGTTTGAGATTTCTATATAATTATTTTATGTAGGTCATTAAAAAAACTTTTCGAACTAAGAATTCAAGTACTCCATTAAAAAAATATGGTCAAATCAATTAACTCTGCTAATTATAGATTCATACTACTATAAAACCTAAACTAAGAACAATTCACATTTTCATATCTTCATTATATAATATTAGCTTATTATTAAGTATATCTTCAGTCATAGCATTCTTTTATTATGAATAAAAGGAGCAAATCTGTTGTCTGAATCAATCTATTTCGCAAATCAAGGAAATACATAATCAAAAAGACTCGAGACTTCCTTGAAGTTCATTCACATTTGAATATGCCAAAGATGATTGTTGTTGTTGCTGTTCTGGTGGCAAGACCAAATGTGCATTTGTTTTTTTATTTATTATCGTTGTACGTTCCCTTGACCCAGTTTAAAGGCAAGTCGCCAACAAACCGCAACGGTAACATGCTTGCTTATAAGCAATGGCTCAGCTAACTCCCTCGCGCAACGTGGCTCCATTGTTGTTGTTGTTGTTGTTGTTGTTGCTGGCATATAGTATAAGCGTACACACATAAATTGGACCCCAATATCCACAAAACGACAGTAAACGGTCATTTTTATCGAAATAATTGCTTTTTTTCCGTTTGGCAGCGAAAGTTTTGATTGCGTTTCGCCTGGCGTTAGCAGAGTTAAGGCAGACATAGTACGGTTAAATCGTAATCGTATCATATATGTGTATATGTAAGAGCGACATCCACATACCCGTAATCCAGTACAACACTCACACACACACACACACACGAACACACAAGCATTTCATTACGCGTCCGCCCGAGGCTGCCATCCAATCGTTGGCCAAACGAGCATTCTGACAATTGTAAGTAACCACGTTGCATGGCCTTTGGAGATGCAGTCAGTCTGTGTGTGCTCCGTGTGCTGATTGTGCATACGCACGAAATCAATAAATAAGAAGAACAAGAAATTGACCAGACTTCGGCAGTAGTAGCCCACGCCGCCCTGCCTCAACTGTTGCTGCTCGACTCTGCCGTCGCTGCTGATGCGCGCTCATAATTCATTTCATTATTGTTTTGACATTTTATTTATTGAATGCGAACAGGCGTGCGTTGTCGATGCGTCCGCCCCCTCCACCCCCTGCCAACTCCTACTCCTCCAGCTTGTGTGGGACTCCCAAGAACCTGGACCTTGGCTTGGATTATTTCACTCCCTTTTATTTTGAGGGCTGGGCAAATGTTTTGCGCAAATTGTTAACGGGCTTGTTTCGCTTTGCTCAAATAAGTGAAATCAATGGTCCTCCACCCCCTGCACACCGCCTTCAACACGAAATGATATCTCTGCGTGGAGAGTACGGTCTGTGTGTGGTCTGCAAACAAAAGACTTAGGCAACGAACTCGCGTGAAAAGCAGATTGAATAAAAGGTGATTTTGAAAATTGTGACGACTATTGTTGGCAACAAGCAAACAAATGAAATACTTATGATTATGAACTGGCCAGCTAATTTGCATAAACGAGAAAAATAATGTTGAAGTGTTTACAAGACATGGTTTGGATCGAGCTAAAAATGTTTTCAAAAGTGAAGCATCAATTGGGTTACTATTCGTTACAATCCACTAATAATTACTTTAATTATTACTATAACAAATCTTTTGCTTTAATATTTATAGAATTAACAATCAATAAGAAATTCTTTGGCTAATGCTTGTTTATAATTTAAAATGCTTAGATAGAACAGTTAAAGCACTCCGGTGCAAGCAGATTCAGCTATATTAACACTCGAGTCTCTACCACTCTCATTGAGCTGTGGAAAGGCATTAAATGCATTCCAATTGATAGAATAAATGCAGAAGTTCTTATGGGAGATGCAGCCGCAGCAATGCACACGCCCACAACGCAACTGCCAACGCCCACACGTCTTGGCAGCAATGGATGCGATTGCCAAATGCCAAATGGCCAACAATTAATACACACCTCAGCAGCAAATGATAAATGCGTTGAACGCGAACAACCAATGGCAAATAATTTGGATCAAAAGTTATGGAAATTACCCAGTAAGAGCTGATACCAAACCGATCTGATACGAACGTGCAACGTTCAACTGGCAACTGTGTGAGTTAATGGAATCAAAACGATTTAAAAAAAAAACGAACGAAGGAAGAGAGCAACAGCAACAACAACAGCGACTAAAGTGACGCATGTGACAAGAAAATATGACAATATGCTAGCAAAATTAATCTTGCATAGTGAAGCGGGGCTGGACTGTAAGTTAAGTCTAGGCAGGATGCGAGCTGCCATTGTCGCCAGACCGTCGACCGGCGGTGAATAGTGAACTTGATTATGTTTTATGAGATGTGCGGCAACTGCAACTGCAGCAACTGCGGCTGCTGCGTTGGCCACAAATCCGCCAACACTGTTGCAAGTCCGTCTGTGTCGACTGCGAACGCCATTAGATGTCGGCCATAAATTGTGGTATCATTTTTTATAAGCACTTATATGCTGACCAGAGCAACACTGGCAACACACAACCTTCGCTGCCCAAATGACCCAAGAAAAGGGCCCCAACAATGGCTAGCAAAGATGTGGCGTAGATTTTTTTTCTTTCATTTTTGCACCTGGTGGGCGCTAATCTGTCTGCCCAATACCGACGCTGATTATGTGGGGAAGCGGGTGTGCGTGTGTGTGTGTGTTAGTATATGTGTTATTGTTGTGCTCATTACGACAGCCAATCGGATGATATATGGATAATGCGCGTACCTTAATTGAAAACCCATTTTGTGCGCAACAAACATGTAAATGCACCACTGTGCCGCCTACGCAAAAGCCCCTAGTCAGTTAGTCTGTAGTCCGTATCATTGTTGACGACATTTATGTCTTAATATTTTTGCTGGCCATGGCGCGAATGCAGTGGCACTCAAGCGGTACCGTTACGAGGCCAGAGCCATTAGCCTGTTCCAGGCTCCGACTGCGAGCGCTCCTCCTTTTTTCAGTTAACACATGGCCGGCAAATACATTCGCATTTAAACCATTAATTTCCATTTATGGATTAAGCATGTACAGTCTGAAGAGAGGCAGAGTGAAAAGAGAGAGAGAGAGAGAGCGAGAGAGAGAGACATTGAGTGGAGTCTGAGTTGGAGTCAGAGTCAGAGTCTGAGCCAGAGTCTGAGCCTGGACCGCACGCACAAAAGCCTTTAATAAATGCAACACCATTACGTGCAGCACATGCTTAGAGGAAGAGCATTAGCCGCAGTTGCAGCTTCAACTGAAGGAGCCACCAGTTGGCCAAGGGGAACAACTCAATTGCCTGGCTTACTGACTGCTTACTGTTTGCTGCGTCTGCACAGTTTTTCCGAGCTGCTTATCGTCGCCGCTGTCGTGGTTCGCGCTGTTGTTGCTTTTCCCGCTCGCGCCCCAAATCTTTAAATGCTGCGCATGTGATTTTTCTTTGGCTTCGCGTCTACCCAACTCCAGCTGGCAAATGGAGTCGCTGGGATTAGTGCGCGTGAGTAATGATTCCGATGGCTGCGACTCGCAATCTCGCAACTCGTAACGGGCAAAACTGCTTACTGCTCGTGCAGCTTGGTTTTTTGTACCCTGAACGCATTAAAAATTGCTAGAAAGGGTATAATGAAGTTGTGCAATAGCATGTAAGTGGCTGGAGCAGGAAGCATCTCCGTCCCAACAAGGTATATAAATATATTTTGATCAGAATCAAAAGCCGAGTCACCATGCGAGCTAGAGACTTCTTGTATACAATACGCATATCAAGTTTATTTATTATTGTTCAATATGAAGAACGTTTCACCAATATCGATATCGGGACACGAATTAGAGACGCAATCAAGTTTATTTATTATTATTATTGAACACAAAGGAACGTTTTCCCAATATTAATATCGACATACAATTTACAGAATCATTTCATTTTATTGATAACTGAAAAAGGCATCCTACTATCGAGTTGCAGATATAACCATCTAATCGGATGTGCTTATAACTTGATTTTCTTTAGGAAAATTATTAGGGTCGGTTGAAAACACGGAAGAGAATCTTCATATTTATCAAATTATAATACATACATTCAATGCATAAATTTCAATATTTTATTATAGGCTAAGATTATAATTCCAGGGTATTTTCCAGTCGAACTCCCTCGGCTAGAGACTTATTACTCGTTTTATTTCTCTATCCGAATGGAGCTGTAGATTTGAACCTACTAGCTTTGCATGAAATAACAAATCTTTGCTACTCTTAGTTATTTAACTATATTATTTAATTATGAATAAAACACAAATAGAATTATTTAAGTTTTCAACTGCTGTGTTGCTGTTGCTGTAAACTAAGTAAATAAATTAGGTTATATTCCTATTTATGTAATTAAAGTCAGTTTTAAATATTACCAGGAAAAGTAAACAATTCTTGCATATGATTAAAGTTCAATTTCAGTACTTACTTTATCATATGTGTTGCAAACTGAGTCTATTAGTTCACAGGCCCCCGCTCAAGAACGGTACGAACAGGGACTACTAATACTAAATACGAGTACTCATAAATTTAACACGGCCCAGAACGATTATGCTCGCATGTGTACCTAATGGAAAGTGGATTTGTGGATTGTGGATGTGTAGATGGCTGTGCAAACACTCGTCAAACACGAATTCCTGGGTGTTCTCTTCACAATTGTGACGCCCCGAAAACGAGAGGAAGCCGTCGCCAGAGTCTGTGTCAGAGTCAGAATCACAGAGCCAAATAATGCGCTCTCTGTTCGAGAGCAACAAACGCTGATGAGCAGCGGCTTCAGGGGCTGGCTGGCTGGCTGGCTAGCTGGCTGGCTGGCTTGCTGGCTAGCTAGGTGGAGGACGCAGTTGTTGATATTAATGTAGCCCTGTCCGAATGGCAAATGAAAGTCATCAATCAGCGAGCGCACAGCGCGACCAGAGCCATCAACTAAGGCCACGGCAAGGGGGGATACTCAAACAAATACCCATATACAAACACAGAAAAATATGAGCTGAGTGCGCATGCACGGAACATTATGGGTTTTATTTGTTGTTGTTCGCTTTTTGGATATGACTACGATGCCGGAGCAAACACTGTCAAGCTGGGGCGGATCAAGGGCGCGCCTTTTGTGTCCACTTGCGTGAAAAATGTGAGAGTGCGAAAAGCGCCAACTAAAGCACCATTTACTATGGACAAGCGCTGTCGCGCTGAGTGGGTTTTATTATAAAATATTAAGCATATTCCACCATTTTGTCAATTTAACATGGATTGTTGTCTCTTTCTACAGCAGCACACACTTTCTCCCTCTATTTCTCGCGAGCTTGCTTGCTTTTTCATTCACTCTCTGCGGCTCTGATGTCTTAATTGTTATGCTTAGAGGGCAGCTAGACTCTGTCGTTCTGGGGCGTTATAAATTAAATTTATGTTTCTATGCAATTTATTATATCAAAATTGTTGCCACAGCCAATGTAGAGCCCCACTAAATGGGGGCCTGGCCGTGCTGATAGCCGCGTCACGCCCCATTTGTCGGCTTTTTGATGATGCCCAGCCAGACAAAAACTCGTAGCAACAAGTCTCTCAGTTGATTTTGCTTTTATTCCGCTTATTTTATGATCTAGCCTGGTCTCGCAAACATACATATATGACAGAGTGTAGAGTGGACAGGGAACGGGGATGAGAGCTGGAGAATGCACTATCTGTTCTCTGTTTGCCAGCCAAGTTCGATTTTGGCAATCGATAAGCTATAATGTAGGGCTTCCTGCGCAGCTGTGGGGCTGGGTTTATTAGGTCCATGCTGCAGCTGAGATTTACTATTAGGGTCAGCCAAAGGTCAGCTCAACAAATGTCCCAAATATGCTGAGTTTTCTTTTTTTTTAACTATCGTTAACTGATTTGCCTTTGTCAACGATTTGCTGGCTTAAATACTTGAAAACAAGGAGTGTGATTTTTCAATAGCAGTTATACTTGTTCAGAAAACCGAGATACTTTTCATATTAAACTATTGCAATTTAACAATGAGACTTAAGTGTAATTCGTAAAAATTCAAAATCTTATTCATAATAATATTGTTGTATTGATGATATTTTCTTCTCATTTCTAATTGGCAAAGTCAGACATAAACTTCCCAATTGAATAAGTGAACACAAAACAATGTTAGAATTCAGTTGAAATGCTTTAACGCTATTTACAAATAACTGACTATCAGAGCTAACTTAAAATCTGGGCTATTAAAGGGCATCCAAATGTTGACAACATCACTGAGATTTATTTGTAAATGTTTTTGCTATTTTTTATCTTAGTTTGTGCATCTTATTACTCTCAATTTTCGTGCCGAACATGACAATTAAATACAAAATAATAAAGCAAAAACAATAACGAAAACAATAACAATGCAGGCCAACAACAAGCTCGTAATTCGTAAAGCATTTTGTCATTGTTGCAAGTCAGCAGGAGATCTTTCACTTCTAACCTTTCGAAACAAAAAAAAAACAAAAAAAGCAAAAAGAAAATCAATCCAAAGCGATTTGGTTTTATTATTTTATTAACAATTAAAACATATTGGGACAATTGAGGCTGAGTGGTTGCGGACTGGAAGCCCAAGATGAGTTGAGAATCTGAATCTAGCAGCCCCGGTGTCCCGTGGGCTGCGGCAGTTGCGGTTGCAGTTGCAAGTCTGTGTGTGTATGTGATTTATAGATGCGACGCGTGGTTGGAGCATGTGAAAAATGAATGCGAGATTTATAACATCAGCCTAATTGAATGTTTGATCCTGTGCATAAATAACCAAATTAATGAAAATGATTTTTAATAAATTTCTCAATTGCATGTTTAACTCGAACGCACACTGCGCCGCAAAGAAGACACAAGCAAATGCAAGACGCAATTCCATTGGCAATGAATCCCGACTAGACACGCGGCCATAACGATGTCCTGCTGAGCATGAGTAATGCTTCTCTATTAGGCGCTGCATCACTCCTGCTAATGGAGTCCATGGAGCTCGCCAGTTGCAAGTTGCAGCTCTAAGCTGGCAGCTGCAGCTGCAGTTGTGCATGGAGTCGGAAGCAATGTTGTCATTAGGCTGGTCACCTTTGCATGAGGTTGGATCTTATTCGCTCCCTGCTTGTCTGTCTGCTTCCATGCCTCCCTGCCTGGCTACCTTCCAGCTGCCTTCATAAAATGTATATGTCATTCACCCGTTTAATTATGAAGAAATGTATCCGCTTTTGCGATAATTAATGGCGCCATTGCCATCAGATCAATGGTTTGCGTTTGTTTTGGTTTCTTTTTGATATGTTCAATTCACAGATAATTGGAAGACAACATTTTTGCATGCTCTTGCCCATGATTGGATGCGGCCCAAGAACCAAATACCAAAATGGCAAACCAATTTCGCATCGCATATTTCCTGACATGCCCGTTGACAACTTCAATTAACGAGTGCTTAGTGCTTGTTATTAACGCATTTTTCTTTCTGTACTCTTACCGAAAATGAAACAAAATACAGTTCACAACAATTTTGGCATACCCCAAACTGCATTCGAGACAAGAGACTTCCCTTTCCCCATTTTTTTTTTTTTTGTTTGAAACCAAGACCCAACATACGTAAGTAAGTATCAACTGATATCGGCTACGATCAACAGAAAGGAAATGGAAGCCATTTGTCATCATCGTCATCAACAAAGCAACAACAACAAGCCAAGTCGCATTGCATTTTCTTGTGGACACTTCCTATGGCTACGCGGGAGCGGAGTTAAAATGTCAATATGCGTCAATTCTTGGACAGGTTCTATGCCTGGAATTTCTAACAATGCCGAAGCGTACTTTGGGCTCGGCTACGTTTGGAATTTGTAAATATATACCCTTTATAAATATATAGAAAGATCATCACAGACATAGCTCGTCCATATGTTAAATAAGTTGTACAAAAACCATAACCATAAAAACCATACAACCATAATTTGTCTTATTGTTGTTCATTTCAGCATTTCATATCAAAATCCAATTGATAGTTACTTATATACTCAGTTATATTAACTGATTACAGGATATCTACCCAGTCCAGCACATTCAAATCAGTCAACAAGCGTATTGGTGATTTGTTTATGGTTTCTGACAAGCACTGAAGTGTTGAATTTTGACTTTTTGAATAGTCGCATAAATCACAAACACCATTACAACAACAACAACAGCAACAATAACAATAACAATAACAAAAAATTGAGCAAGAAAATGAAAGAAAAGAAAGAAGAAACGTATTCAGAGCCGCAGAACGGCACCTGCCAGTTTGGGCATTATGTCTTCGTTTGGTGCCAATTGAAATGCAGCAGACAGCGTTCAGACATGACGACAATTTGTCTACGATTAATCTATGCCCAAAGACAGTAATGATATAGCGGCTGGATTTATAGTTCCGGGCAAATTGGGTGCCTGTAAGGGTGAGCAAAAGGAAAACAATGGCTCCAAGATCGGGAAAGTAAAAGTGTGCAAATCTCTGGGCACTGCTGCTTGGTTGGTTCATTGGCCAACCATAACTCGATCCGCCTGCCAGCGAGAACAAAATATCTAGCAACAATGGCTGGTAAAATACAGATGGACAGTTGCACTGGCGGACTGGTGGACTGGTGGACAGGAGGACCGGCGGTAGACCGCCTTCGTTTTGGCCGCATAACGCTGGCGGCAATCAAAATCGCGTCACGATTGCAATGTGCCTGAAATTGAAGCTGCAACTGCGCAGCGACTGCGTTTTGGACGCCGACTGTGGCAAGACGCTGCGCATTTTCACACCAACATAACCAACGGTGCATAATCATAATGAAAGCAACTTTGTATTGACTTTAAACGAAACGTTACGACATCCAAACAAGAGTTAATTGAATAAAGTTTTGCAAACTGTTTGTAATTGCTCGATTGCAGATTTACAAAGCGAACGCATTTGTATTCGCAAGATATGCCTGATATTAGCGAGAGATTTCTTTGGCTTCGCTTTGGGTTTCATGTCTGCCAGGAGCCATAATTGAGATGCCTTCGAAGCGATAATAAATTATGAAGCCAACAAAATAAAACCGAAAACGAAAATCAAAATGAAAATGAACATGAAAACGACAAAAGCCCACAAGAAAGTAAAATACTAATACTATATACAAGCAAAACGTGGCTCTGGCTCTGAGGTGACTGACTCTTTTTCTGCTTATGCTTCGGCATTTTGATATTTTGTTGTTGTTGTTGTTGTTTTTTTTTTTATAATATCGGCATTGGCATGCAGCAGCCCAGACGATTAGGCCAGGGATTAGGCAAAGTTTACCCCAGCCATAAATTATAAGTCTTGGCCAGAAAGGTAACGGGATAACGGCATAAGAGCTAAATTCAACGGTTAGACCTGAAAACAGCAGCATGAAAAGGGAAACTGAAGTCGGTAGATGAGCGCATTGAACCCATTTAAGGATTTCAGCCTCAACTGGATTTGAGTGAAATTAAATGTATCGTATCGTATCCAAACTATGTCGAAGTCTTTTTTTTGGTTTATTGCTACGTTTTGAATGGCTTTTGTTAGTGTTTAAGTAAATGGCTTTAGGCGGCGTCCAAAATCTACATGTTTTCATAATTAAATTACAGTTTGTGGTTGAAAAAAAATGTATATTTTTAGTATTGAGCAATTCCCTTTTGTTTTCGCATTCCTTAACAATTTTATTTTATATCGACTTTGGTGGAACTATTTTGAATAAAAGCTAATAGAAAATGAGAAAGTTGGGGCTACTGGAGTCATTACACAACAAATTTAAAACATTTGTTCTTCTAATCTCAATTACATAAAATACAACTCGTTATGAAATTTGAATACAATTTGTAACTGAAACAGATCTCGATTAGAATTGTCTCATAGCTCAAGGGCCAAATTTAAATACAAATTGCATAACATCATTCGTTCCATTGAAATGGCAAACAAAAAAAAATCATATAATTTGGCATCATTTTCATATTTCTCACAATTTCGCAATGGGACCAAAGGAATTTTTTTTATTTTTGTGAATGAATAATGCCGAAAATGTAATTGAGAACTGTCATGCAATCAGATATGATGCGAATAATTCAACTGAAAATGTTCCCTCTTTTCTGGCCACCGTCTGCAGTTAGCGACTCAGCGTTGCATTTCAGTTCGGCATTTGTTGCAGTCCCCCTCCACCCCACCTGGACAATTAGCAGCGCATTGCGTGCCACAGGCTGTGGTAAGACGCAACAGGGACAAATCTTGACCAAGTTTGTGACTCCTGATCTGCCCTCATGGCCTTACCCATGCTAATGACAGCGGGGTCAGGGTTTTATATATTGAGCATACATTTGTTTCTTGTGTGGCTCTTACAATTTCCTGGTTTGTCAAAACTATCGCCTATATCGAATTTAGCCAACGGCTCTGCACGGCCTCGTGCCTCATAATACCTAGGAAAAGCACACACACAAACTAAAACAAATCAGCAAAAAAAAAAAACGACTGCAAAATTGAAAAAAAAAAAGAGAAAAGAGAACATCGATTTGTAGCAGCGCCTTCGCAAAGCGTGAAATTTATGCGACCCACACGCAGCGCCACTCACACGACCACGACCCAGCAGCAACAGTAACAGGCAATAGCGGCGAGAGCAGCAGCCGCCACAGCCGCAGCTACAATACAAGAAGATGCTTCACCTTCAACCAGCCAAAGTTGTAGTCGAAGTTGGAGTCGAAGTCGAAGTCGGAGTTGGAGTTGAAGTCGGCTTTGATGCCAGTAAATTTCATTTCTCGCAATAAATCCCTGACTGATTTATGTACTGCACAATCGTTACAAATCACAAACGTTTACTGAATGAGCGTTCGTCTCTGCACTCTCTGCTCCTAAGAAAACCAAGAAGAAAAATCAGAAATATCAGAAAAAAAGTGACAGTGGCTTCTGCCTGTCTGTCCATCTGTCCATCCGTCCGTCCGCCAGTCTTTAGTTTACAGTCTGCATTCACGTGCTGACTTTCAGCTTCAATCAGCGCGTCTTCACTCGCAGCTGAATTGCATTTGAATTAATTAAAAAAAAAAAAAAAAACGCTGTTTGAAGTGCGGCTGCTGCTGCTTCAGATGACGAAGATCACGAATCAGTAAAGTTTTTTTTTTCGCTTTTGAGCAAGCACAAAATTTGTCAAATAAAGATTTGCACAACAGCAACAAACAATAAAATAAAAATTCAACGACAATGTCTCCATTATGTCCAGACACACACACACATACACTGTGAAATATACACACTAGATGTAAATCTTGCATGTACACACATGTATCCTTTTGTGTTGTGTTTGAGTCAAACAATTGAATGCCCTGACAATGCAACAGCAGCATCAGCATCAGCAGCAGCAGCAACAGCAGCAGCCTCATCCACTGACATGGACAAAATCGATCAAGCCAAAAGACAACTGCAGCCCAATCCCAACAGGAATCGCAGACGGGCAGCCAGGCAAAAGATTTACATACTCTCGACACTCTCGAGTATCCGCAACGAGGCGACATTGTCCACGGTGCTGACCACTTAAGTTGATGTCGTCGTCGCCGTCGTTGTCGCTTTGCACCCAAGGCGCATGCCTGCAACGCAAACAACAACAACAACAGCAGCAGCAGCAGCAGCAACGGCGACAACAGCAGAGAGCCTGATGCCTGTTGCCTGTTTGCCGGGTGTTGCCAACTTGGGACAAAAAGGATGACTAAATGCATGCAAGTTATTTAAATGAGACATTTTAAAAGTCAGATCATGGCAAGGCTGCAGAATGTGGACAACTCTTGGTTCCGGCTCTTGCATAGCCTTTAAAAGTGTATGCGATATGGCGTATATCGAAATTCTTGTCCAATTTGATCGTATTATAATTGAGTCTAAGCAGCTAGAAAGAAATCAAGTTGAAAACGATTTTAACATTAAGCCTGGAAATAATATTCTTAATTCAAATTAAATGTTTAAGAACCCAATTACATTTTTATTAGCAATGAGCGAGTATTCTTTTCTTCTACTCCATCAAGTTTTCTTAAATACAAATTGTATTTGCATATTTATATATTTCCTAAAATATATTTTACCTAAATAATTCCTAAAAATCTTCCGATTACAGGATCTTCTGAAGATATAGGATTGGCCTTAGTGTGCTTTATTAAAATAGGGCAAGCAAATTTCTCCCATTTTAGTTCCTCTTGAAGCAGTCTTTAGTGAACTTGGGAGAATCAGAATCCAGAATCACAATGCCATTAATGCTAAATTTAACGACCTGAACTTTTAAGGTGTGGCCAAATTTAAAAGCTGTATAAACTTCCCATTATCTTAAATATTCCCGCTTGCTCGAAATTGGAATTGAATTAAAACTTGCCGCGTAAGAGCATCGCTGCTTCGGCTAGCCATAGATTGATTGAAAGTTTACATTTATGGTTATCTGCCAGCTGTTGAGACACAGCAATGCGGACTATTTATGTACGGACATTTTATTCGGTTCCGACTATTCACCTGGTGGCTGTCAGCTTTGGGTGGCTGCATTGGTCAGTTGGCAGTTGGTGTCCGCTAATTGTGTCGCAGCTGCCAGATTTATGTGGCCCGATGAGACCGGCGTTAATGTATGCAAATGCGTTAGACCATCAAATTATAATTCAATTCTCGATTAAAGACGATCGACCACCCGAGCAGCTAAGAAAGACAAGACGCTTGCCTATTGCCTGGCAAGATTGGCTCATAAATTGTCCAAATTAATTCATTGTGGCACCAATGGCGACACCTACTCGTTGTCCGCTGGGAATGTATCTGACCACTTGATTCGTAAGTCATAAATTTATAGTCTTTATTGAAACATCAATTTGGACACCACATAGCAAAGCGACAAGGCAACACCTAGCCGCCCAGTTCAAAGTTACCCGATCCCAATTGTATTTCATGAGGAGAGCGGAAAAGAGAAACGAGAGTCGGGAGAAGCGAACAGTGAGGCAACAGAGGCAGCATCAAGGTGGTCTCCAATGATGCTCCAATCGTTCCGACCAACAGCAGCGTTTGCTTGATGCTCTTTTTACTGTTTAGAACTGGTTTCGGCTTGCCAACTATAAGTATTATCTGAGTATATTTTTGTCATTTTTAACGTTTCGAATATCATTTCGATTTTTGGCAGATACGAATCCAACCAATCGCCGCCGTTTGTTTTTTTTTTTTTTTTTGCTGTTAATGCTTAGACAGTTTTACAGCTAGTTATGCAAATGGCCGTTTTTTTTATTTTAGTTTTGGAAAGTCGGTTTAGCTCTAGGCGTTTATTTTTTGTGGCGACAATGGAGTCTGATTATCGCACGATGATATCATACCGTAAAAAGGCGTGACAATGGAAGCCAATTTAAGTTGCATACACAAGCCTATGTTTACTGAAATAACTCAATTTAATGGTATGAGACGTGAAAAATTAAAGATATTTTAAAACAGATATTAATCAAAAACGCAAAAACGATTTGAGCAATGTCCTAGCCGTAGCAAGCAGCTTTGTGCATTCGTAATGGGACCTGGCCTGGCAAAGCAGACAGCTATAGCACAGTTACACAGTAACAGTACAGCAAGCAGTAGTTGCAGTGCAGCAAGCAGTGCACAATGTTAAACTTACCTCACCGTAAATGACTAACACAATTATTTATATAAAGTTACAAAATCGTATTTAGTGTTCAGAATTTTTGATAAATTAAGTTATTTTAAATAAATGTACTTTGTACATGAAATGAATTTAAGAATTGCTAGAAACAATGATATGTAGTTTCCTTGTTAACAGTGCGCTAACAGCGGTGGGTTGGTCCTTTGGGTGGTTTTTTTTTTGGCCCCGCGCCCACCCACACCAAGGACATGGCTAGAATTTTACTATAAACGAACGAAACTCAACAGGTTTAAGTTCAGTTGCCTCTGAGCGCTCCTCGTGGCTATTGTCAACATCAAATATTCCTTGCGACGGGTTCGAAATCGTCGTTAGCGGTCATAACAGTATAAAGATAATTGAATTTTCTTGATGTGCAGCAAATTTAATGTGTCAATAAAAACAATATTAATAAAAATTTATTGCTGATGTAACGCTCGCGATTAATGTGAAACATTACTTACAATGATTTCCCACGCTGCGTATGCAGTTTAAATTGATAAATTTATGGCACATATTTAATGTACATATGTTCATTTATGTGTTTGTATATAAATTGAAATTTTTCAGTTATGGGTGGCATAATAATTTCCTTTTTATTAAATATTTTCTAAATGCTCGATTTGGGTTATTTATGTGTGGGAATAAACCCGCCCACGTTTAATGACAATTTGTCAACGCAATTAAAACTTTAGTCAATAAATGCGCTTGATGTGTGTGAAAAGTAAACAATACGCGCAAAAGACCTTTGAAAGGATATTGTGTGTGCAGGAATTGTTTGTTTAACGCTATACTGTCAAAAACCATTGGGATCCCAGTATTTTATCACAAATAATCCTTTATTTGCTTCGCGCTATCAAATGTGCCTTCAATTAAACTGAAAGTACGACAGGACACACATAACACAATACAATCCTTGACCACTTTAACTCAAACCCAAACCTGCTCATCCATCAAATTTGCTGTGTGCTGACATGACGCTGACTGCTTAAGCGTGGGGCACGTTGGGTGGTTGGATGGTTGGATGATGGCTTCGGTGGCTTCGGTGGGTAGAGAGTGTGGCCCATATGTGTTTATTTATCCGTTTTGCAATTATTTTACGCGACCCCTTTCTCATTACCGCAGGGCAGAAACTCTACAAGTGTGTGTGTGTGTGTGTGTGGGTGTGTGTGTGGGTGTGTGTGTATGTGAGTGTAAGTGTGTGTTGCGTGTGTGCTTGTGGCATTGAATTGAAACAGATCGAATTGAACAATTATCTATCGCTTTTTATGCAGCCATAAACGTTTGTATTTATGGGGCGTAGTCGATGTGCTCACAATATGCTAAATGGTAGAGCAGCTAACAAATTGAATCGAGAACAACAAAAGCAACAGCAACAACAGCAACTAAATCTACACGCAATGCAAAGGACAACGGAGACAACAGCATTGGATGCAACTGCGTCAGCAACGGCATCAACAACGGCATCAGCAACGGCCTCGGCCTCAGCGGCGGCATCCACATGCATTAAGATCAACATTAGCAACTGCAAATCAAATCATCCTGCGGCCCGTGCCACTGGCAGTGGTATTGGCGCTGGTGGTGGCAGCGGTGGTTTGTTCCTCCTGCCCACACACACCACGCACCACAATCTGCAGCTTGATAAAATTTCTGTACGCTCGATTAGTTCAGAGGATATATCGAATGGCGGCAGCGGCAGATGCTGCAGTGCCGCTGCACGAAATCCGGCCATAAAAACAGGACGGCGCCTACAGCTGATGCAGGTTAGTAAAACGGGTGGGAACAGTAGCGGAGAGGGGAATGAACACTCAGCATTAATTAGCAGAGCGTATGCATCTTAATTAGCTCACAAGCTGTGTGCGTTCCTGTGGGGGAGTGTTGGGCAGAAGATGGGCAGTCACGTGCCTTTGGCTCAAATGAAGTGGCTCGATTAGCTACAGCAGACGATAAAGACTAATCACATTTCAACACATTCATACACACACACACACACACACACACACACACACACACTGACAAATTAATATATATAGTCTGTGGCTGGCTATGGAGCAAGTCTTCGGTCCTCAACTCAACTCAACTCAACTGAGACTCTGTCTACATTTTCCAGATGATAATTCTACCATTTATACCAATATTGGCATTGATTGTGCAAACATCGCTAACACTGCAGGAGATATTGGAATATAGGGCCGATGTGGCGGACATTGAGACACAGGTAAGTGTCAACGAAAAAGAATGACATACTTAGGGGCACCCTTTAAGTTGCGACAAACACAATGAAAATTTTAGATAGGTTATTATTCTGCTTCGTTCTAATGAGTGGATAACTGAATATAATCTGAGGTGTAAAATAAAAAAAATAAATAAATAAACATAAATTATGTAAGTTAAAAGTCTTATGACTCAAGTTACCAAACAAAATATATTATAATATATATATATATATAATTATAATATACAATTTTCTGGTGTTTTGGCAATATCATCTAAATATACGAAATTTATTTATAATAAAATCAACATTATAAATTTGGAGTGTTAAGATCTCTGAAAAAATACTGAATACAGCCGAGCTGAAAATCGGCACAAGTTGGATGAAAATTCGAGATGCATATGAAATTTAAAGGTTCTCATGGAAATTTGTAGCTTTCAAGTGTACTTAAAATCAGCAGGCTATTAAGCATATTAGATTTACCCATACATAATACCCACTCTGAATAAGAACAGGGTGTAAGGCAGCAGAGGACAACAGAGAATACATATAAAGAGTGTGTAATTCAAATGTATTGCTGAAATTCAATCATTCGTCAAGTAGAGGAGCTCTTGTTCCGCTCAATGCTCACTTGACCAGCAAACAGATGTTGCGAGCGTTGAACGAGTGTCCTGTGGCCATGGATATATATATATATCACGGGTACGGGACAAGTGGTGGGGCAGTGATGTGGTGGTAAGACGACAATCGGCAATGTTGTTTGCTCAGGTAAGTGCCTTGTGCTCGATGTCCGCAAGGAGAGACCTCTCGTGGAGGCACACAAGCAGCTTTGCAGCACGACTGGAGGGGACTTCGCCCAAACCCAGTCCCCAAATCAACCCATACCTACCGATCCCCTAGCCGTACAAGTACCGCAGCGCTGTCTACCGTGCGCACTTCTTATGCAAATGCCTGGGCAAAATATGAGAGAGAAATAATAAAAAATATTTCTAGATGCTAAAGTGAATTGCTAGGCGAAATATGCAATGGTACACTTACAAGTTGTGTGCGGAGGCGTGGCAGTGAGCACATCCAGGAAATTCGAACTGAAGGACACCCCTTGAATTGGGTCACGTACTTACAAATGCAAAGGAGAGGAAATAAATATTGCTTGCTACGAAAAACGCATACTCTAGCAGTATCTGTCACTCACATTGCTAGTTGACAGCCTGAGAAACTCCATGGAAATTTAGTCTGTGACTTAATTTCCGCGTCTGTGTCCGTCCGAACTTTAGCTAATTGGCTTCAATTGGGTTCAGCTGAAACTTGAACTTCTTCTGATTGAATAAAAGTTGCTCTCAGAATCAATGCTAATTGTCTATTAAGATGAAAGTCAAAGTCATGTTTGCGTGATCCCAAAAGAGTAAAACTAATAGGAAAGAAAAGAGTAAGTTCCACCCAAATTCTCCCGTCGAATTCTGACTTGATTTTATTATTAAAGTCGAAATCTAGATAATCCAGAATTAGTTAAATCATGGATTCAAGTCAAATATTTATATTTAAGAGTAAAACTAGTAATAATTCAAAGCTTTCCAGCCGAATTCTCTCCTCGAATTCTAACTTGATTTGTTGTAGCAAATGTGTAAGCCACATAAACCTAAAGATGCCTAATTTAAAATTCAAATCAGTATTTATACTTAAGTAGTAGAGTATTTATTTTTGAAAGTAGCTTCATAATATAACAATGTGGTTTATAAGTATATGCAAGAAAACAGAGAAAACTTGATGAATTATTCAGTGCGCAACCAAGTGAAGGACTAACTAATCAAGACCACACCTAGCACAGGACAAGTTCCGCTGATAACTGCGCAAAAGAAGACACACATTCACACACACACACACTCATACACACACACACTGACAATTACATACGCTCGAAGATAATCTCATTTCTGGATGTTTACACACCCACGCCAGGTGACGATTGCAACGGACTTGGGCAAAGTTGTCACACGACTGCAGCTGGAACGTTCCGAGGTGGCCTTCTACATCTTTACCAATGGCAGCAAGCAGCGGTGAGTTGACTTTAAACTGCTTTTGCTTTTTCAAGAATTGCGCAATTTGTACGTATTCCAGCGCCAATCTGACACAGCGCTTTGCCAACACGGATCATGCGTTGAATAACATGACCACTTGGAGCGAGATTAGTGTGCCGACGGCTCCAGATGAGGATGAGGATGAATGCGAGGTCATGCTGAATCGCAATGAGTTCCAAAGTCGTCTCAATGAGTTCAGAGAACGTGTGCGCCTCGAGCCCGAGGATAGCTCCATTACCGAAGTAATGAACTGGTACACATCCATAAATCGCGGCCTGCTCCATCACCTCAATGAGCAGATTAAGGAAACGGACAACAGTGGCGTCTGGCGGTGTGTTTCCTGTATCCTTTATTTTTTTTTTTTTTTAGGTTTTTTACAGCCCAGAAAGTCTGTCTTTCCAAAATTTTCTTCTTCCATTGCACTCGTACTGGTTCAGTCTAACTTTTTAGCTCTTAACTTGTCTTCTCCTTATAGTTATTTGGTAGGTTTTAAGAATCTGCTAAAGAGCATTGAGTGCCAAAACATAGCCACCTCCTTTGGCATACGCTACTATGGACGTGGCCCATTGACCGCTGAGAACTTTGTCTCCTACGTGCGCTACGAGTTTATGGCCCGGGAAATGATCAACTCCACGTTGAACTATGCTCCAATGCTGAAACCGATGTATACCAACATAACCAATACAAAGAAATTCCATCGCGTTAAGCTCATGTGAGTAGACTGATTTTTAAGCTTTCAAATGTACATTTACAATCACTCTGCTTACAGGGGCAGTCTGGTTCTGAAGAATAAGCCAAATATATTGGATGAGCGCCGCGCTGTTGAGTACAATGAATTTATGCACAATTACACGGATGATCTCAGAATACTTCAAAAGGCCCTACGTCGTCTTATCAAGTATGTGTAAACTGTCCAAATCAAAATTGAACTACTTAACTCTCTTATAAGTTTGCTTAACTCGGGAATATACGAGGAGATACCCTGTAGTCAGCGAAAATACTTTATTTCAAATGTGATTCAGTGCTGAAAATTAATGCCAGACCTTTAGGTCTGCACTCTGAAAAAATGACTCTAGGAACGATTCAAAATCTTCTAGATAGCCATAACATTGTCAAAAGTAATGAACTACTGATTTTTTGAAATGTGATCCGACAAAATGAAACGCTGCGTCGCAAAATAAAAGAAGTTAGGTATTTTTGATATATGTTAACCAAACAAGTTTATTTCAACTTGGCAGGGAATATGTGGACAAAACTTTGGTGGAGGCGGATCGCAAGGAGGCAATCGGCATAGCCATTCTTGTTGTTGTGCTTTTGGTATCACCGATTATAATCATACTGGTTAAGAATGCAGCTGCAACAATACAGGTAAATAATAACTCCACATAACTAGCCGCCATAACATGTAAAATGCGTGCCGTGACACATTTTACAGTTATACGCGATAAATTTGTCCCTAAAAGCGAAGGAATTGAAACGCGAGAAGCGCAAAAGTGATTCGCTGCTCTTTCAAATGCTGCCGCCCAGCGTTGCAATGCAGCTGAAACAAACACAACAGGTGAGTGTGCCTGTGTGTGCCTGTGTGTGCCTGTGTGTGCCAGTCTGTGAGTGTGTATTTAACGGTCTTTATTTTGGGACAGGTGCCCGCTGAGCTGTACGAGGCAGTTACCATTTACTTTAGCGATATTGTTGGCTTCACCGAAATTGCGGCCGAATGCACACCGCTGGAGGTAAGATTGGAAATTGGTATTATAGCGAATTAAGGTACAGTGGACCCTCGGCCATAAGAATTGCTTAAGTTGAAATTTTCTACAATTGGTATAAAAAAAAAAACGAATCAATAATAATAAGTCATTAATAATCATTAGTTTTCAGTTAAAACTGCTCAGAATTGACGACCAATATAAACTTAACAGAATTTTGCAATTTAAAAAACATCTCGAAAGCAGAAGCGTTATCAGTTACACAGCGACCACTGTGTGTAAGAAAAGTGAAGATTTAATTGTAATTGAAATGTGACAATTTATTGGACAGGTGGTAACCTTTCTCAATTCCATCTATCGTGTGTTTGACGAACGCATCGAATGCTATGATGTCTACAAAGTGGAAACCATTGGTGACTCCTACATGGTTGCCTCCGGGCTGCCCGTGAAAAACGGTAATTTATGCAAATTTCGCTGTCAGTCGCAACAGGCATTTACCCAGCTCACTGCACGTCTCCCAATCCCAACACGAAACCCCGAAATTCCTCCCAACTTCCCTTGCCATGGTTCCCTTAATTTGACTTTGTGTGCCCGGCGCCCTAATTTATGCTGCGAAATGTTTGTGCTGCTCTTGCCACACAAAAAATTAAACATATGTTTGTCTTCTCTCCGCCCCACCCAACACCCAACCAACAAAAAAAAAAACAACAAATGCCACAGGCAACAAGCACATCAGTGAGATTGCCACAATGGCACTTGATTTGCTGGACGCCTCTTCGGTGTTTCGACTTCCCCGTGCCGGTGATGAGTTCGTGCAGATACGCTGTGGCGTCCACACTGGACCCGTTGTCGCCGGCATTGTGGGCACCAAAATGCCAAGATACTGCCTATTTGGAGATACAGTGAACACCGCATCGCGAATGGAGAGCACCGGCGAGGCGCAGAAGATACATATCACCGAGGAGATGCACGAGGCGCTGCAACAGATTGGCGGCTTTAAGACCGAGCATCGAGGTCTCATCGATGTCAAGGGCAAGGGACTGATGAGCACCTACTTTCTCACCTGCAAGGATGGTCCGGTCCGAATGCGTGAGGAGATCTCCTGGTGTGCGGACATGCAGCCCGTCTTCCTAGATCATCTCAAGCTACATCCACCGACAAACTATAAGCTGCCTAAGCGAAAATGAGCGACATGCAGCACAAGCAACAATTTGCCAATGAGCAAATTACTACTGTTAACCATTCCTCTGTGTGTTATACATATATATATATATATATGTATGTATGTGTTTGTGTGTCTCTTTGTATCCATCTCTATATTTCTGTATATGCGTGATTGTTCGTCCTACTTATTCTGTCACGCCCAGTGGGCGTAATTAGCCCATCCATGTAATCTGCAGCATGGACAAAAATACGTTGCATAATTAGGTACAAGCTATTTGATAGTTACACCCCTTATGTGTTTCATATGGCTCTTTTATGATTGAATCCTTTGCATATGCCATCAAGAAACATATGGAGGCGCAGTAGCAAGTGGAATTCAGTAAAAACTCCCCTCTCGAACAGTTTCACTTAAACACCCCTTTTTTAATGTTTATCAGTTAACTTAATTGTCCCAAATAAAGTGTTTGCGCCAAAATAAATTAACATAAAAAGTATAATGGATATATAAACATTTAAGACATTTACATAGTGCATCTTCATCAAAATTAAATGAACATAAAATTAAAAAAAAAAAGGAAATTTTATATATATATATATAAATTATAAGTAAAGCCAAAACATGCCTACTTAAGGTGGAACACATAGGGGAGTTTTTACTGTGCATAAATAACAACATGCTAAAAGTATTCATAAAAGATAAACAATGTTTCAAACAGATAAACGAGATTAAATGCATAATACATATATAATTACAAATATATATATATAATTAAAAAAAAATATATAATTAAAAATATATATATAATTAGCATATGCTACTTTCTATGTAGTTTGAGCTAGTTGCTCGAATAAATGTTATAACTATTCAAAACTTAATGCTAAGTAAGCCTAGCATGAACATTAGTTCGATTTTGAGAGTTTACTGGCTGCTGGAGCTGCTTGTGGGTCCCGCGTATGGCGATCGGGGCACCTTTACTAGGAATAGCGATGATCAGTTCCAGATGCTCATTGCCGGCGGTGTTATACCCGACCATAGCCAGTATGTGAAGAATGTGGTATCCATACGCACATTGCGACATATTCAATACTATGGCGATAATCATTTCTGCACCGGCATAATCATTGGCAGTCGCGCAATTTTAACAGCGGCGCATTGCGTCACCGAGTAAGTTGAGATTTTTTCTTTTCTTTTGTTGAGGTTTTTGCTTGTTATTGTTATTTGGTTTTTGCAGTAGGCACAAGTCAATTATGAATCCACGCGGCTTACTAATCGTGTTCGGGAGCTCCTATCGCCTGAACAGATTTAGTCCCGACGACAGCCGGCATGTGGATAAAATTGTGGTGCACCCGAAATATCGTCGATATGTTAACTACGATGTGGCTTTGATGCGCCTGAAGGATCGCATACCCGGCAATAGGCGAGTTGTGCAGCCAGTTGTCCTGCGAAGCCGCCTCGATCTTACTGTAGGCATGAAGTGCGTCACACTTGGCTGGGGTCAGGTGTATCCGGTAGAGTAGTAGTATTAGTCTGCCCATTGGCCATGCCAGCTGATTATATAAATACGCATTTACGTGCCAGCATGGTCCTTATGCCAATGAGATGATTTTCCTCGATGTCATCATTCGTCCAAACAACTTCTGCAAGGACATGGATAACTTTGTATCCGAGGCCAATATCTGTTCGGAGCCGTCAGCAGAAGGACAAGTTTGTCCTGGCGATTTGGGTGCTCCGTTGATGTGTCGCAATGATCTGAGTGGTATCATTGGTGGCGCACAGAGTTGTGAGGGCGTCACGGCAATCAAGTTTGTCAACTACTCCTATGTCGATAATTGGGTTAAGGAGACAATCATTGCGATGTCGTGCAGCAACAGCATTTGGCTATCACCATTTTTCTATGTTCTGACAGCTGTTCAAGTCTTAGGCGCCAAGCAGTGTTGGTAAACGCAAACGTCAATCCTTAAGCAGAATATTATAATTGTGAGCAATTGAAAAATATTGCAATATTTGTGTAACTATCAATAATAGAAGGAAGCATTATTTGTGTTCCCAATTTCATTGTTTCGATTAAAAAGAAAAATACAAGATAAGTAAAAAACTTTCGCAGCAAGTGGACAGCTCTGTCATTGTTGTGTTCTGCAAGCCGTATTCGTGTTTTGTATATAGTCTGCTCACCTCGCTCTATGCTGCAAACAGCTGATTGGCGGGCACAGTGAATATGTAATAGTTGCCCGAAAACAACAATTAAAGTAAACCTTAAGCTATGCTACAAATAACTCGAAATACCGCTCAAGCGGCACTGCAGCGTTGGCGTCCACATAAACTAGTGTCAACCTGGTCACCACTGGCCACTGCCTTCAATGTGCCGCCGGCAAAGCGTATGAATTTCACACGGGACGATGTGGTAAATAAATAATGACTTCAAAATCTCCAAAAGTTTAATTAAAAATTGTTCCATATCCAGGGGCTATTTCGCATGCCGGAGTTGCGCAATGCAGAGGGTTTCTATCTGCTGCGCGAGAATGTGGAGCGCTCCACACAGGAGCTAATTGGCGAAGCCACCTCCAGCCAACGCAATCGCAAAATGGTCGACATCTTCGATGAGCTCTCCGATTCGCTGTGCAAGGTTGCCGACCTGGCCGAGTTCGTACGCATCGCGCATCCCAAGAACAAGTATATGCAGGCAGCGGAACAGGCCTGCATTAGCATTTGTGGCGTCGTCGAAAGCCTCAATACGCACAAGCCGCTGTATCAGGCACTCAGCCAGGTAGTGCAGCAGGGTGATTCAATGCCCACCACTGAGGTGGATCAGCATGTGGCCAAATTGTTCCTATTCGACTTTGAGCAGTGTGGCATTCATTTGCCCGAGGCAGAGCGATTGCGCGTCGTCCGGCTCAATGACTACATCCTGCAGCTGGGCCAGAAGTTCATGAATGGCGCCGTGCAACCCACGGTCCTCTCGCGCCACTGTGTGCCGGATGACATACGACAGTAGTGAGTGCCAACTAATCTTAATATAATTATATATGAAACTTTTCAACATTCCTTTTGTTCGCACAGCTTTCCTAGTGCTGGCGAGAACATTGTGATAACTGGACTCTGCACCAATGCCTCCAATGTACAGATGCGTGAGGCGGCGTATCGTTTGTATCTGCAGCCCTCCGATAGTCAGGAGGAGCTGCTCAAGGACCTCTTGATGTGCCGCTACGAACTGGCGCGAAGCTGTGGCTTTGAGACCTATGCACATCGGGCGCTCAACGGCAGCACCATGGAGCGACCCGAAATCGTCTCCGAATTCATAGATGAGCTGTCCGAGCAACTGCGTCCGCGTGCCGATGCCGACTTCTCGCTAATGTCCCAAATGAAGCTTAAGGAGAGCGGTTTGAATAATGCTCTGGTGGAGATCTGGGATACTCCGTATTTTACCACACAGCTAAAGCGACAATCGCTCGAGGAGCAGGCCAATGAGTTTCTGCCCTATTTCTCATTGGGTGGCTGCATGGAGGGATTGGACAATCTGCTTTACTCGCTGTATGGCGTGCGTCTGCAAAACACCGAAATGGAGCCGGGCGAAAGCTGGCACAGTGACATCTACAAGCTGGCCGTAGTCCACGAGCAAGAGGGTCTGTTGGGCTACATCTACTGTGACTTCTTCGAGCGCAGCGGGAAACCCAATCAGGATTGCCACTTTACCATACAGGGCGGCAAGCGGCTGGCCGACGGCACCTATCAACTGCCCATTGTGGTCGTGATGCTGGGCTTGGCCCAGCCACGCTGGACGGGTCCCACACTCCTGTCGCCCGCCCGCCTTGATAATCTGTTCCATGAAATGGGCCATGCGATGCATTCGATGCTGGCCCGCACCGAATATCAGCATGTGACTGGCACACGCTGTGCCACGGACTTCGCAGAGGTGCCCAGCGTTCTCATGGAATACTTTGCGAGTGATCCGCGCGTGCTGCGCACCTTCGCGCGTCACTTCCAGACGCACAAGCCCATCTCGGAGGATATGCTGCAGCGTCTGTGCGCCTCCAAGCATTTGTTTGCCGCCAGCGAGACGCAGTTGCAGGTCTTCTACTCGGCCCTGGATCAGGTCTATCACAGCGATGCGGCGCAACAGGGCGCCAGTACGACGGAAACGCTACGCGCCGTGCAGAATCGCTACTACGGATTGCCTTATGTGGATAATACGGCGTGGCAGCTGCGCTTCTCCCATTTGGTTGGCTACGGGGCCAAGTACTACGCATATCTGGTATCGAAGACGATCGCCTCGTGGATCTGGCAGACGTATTTCGAGGCTAATCCCTTTAATCGCCAAGCGGGCGAGAAGTACCGAGCCGAGATCTTAGCGCACGGAGGCGCTGTGCCAAGTCGCAAACTGGTCGCGAATTTTCTGCAGCGCGAATTGACGCCGAGAATACTGGCAGACAGCCTTATACACGAGATTGACATGGACGAGTCGAAGATCAAGGAGCTGATCATTAGCAGAAACTAGGCATTTTTTTTCGGCCAAAAAACGCTTGTAAATAATGGTTTGTTTTTAATTATAATTAGTTAACTGCTCCATAGTTTTCTTTTTGTACATAGCGAATTTGATTATCCTTGCATTAGGCGGGCATCACAGCTGGCATCAGTTCGACACCAACGAATTCCTTGGCGATTCGCACCCCAAGGAAAAACATGCCAAAGCTCTTCACCAACATCCTGGAAAAAAGTTGGGTTATGTAAAGATTATGTTGCCGCAATAGAAGGCTCCTTGTGGCACTTACCACTGGAATTCATTGTGATAGATATTGCGCATAATATTGAAAGGATTTCCAGCTTTCGCCATTGTGAGCAAGTATTTTTCTCTTACTTATTTAACGTTCGACTTCTATTTTGATTTTATGCCGTCGCAACAGTGAACAAATATTACATAGAAAACAGAACGCTCACTGTATCTGTATAACGTTTACTAGTATTATTTTTTAGTACTTTAAGTGAGCATAGGTTCCAGTTGTTCTGTTTGCCAGTTCCCAATATAATGATTCCAATAGTTCATGAACTTTTAAAAAATGCATAATTCCAGTTGATGTAACTTTTGGAAAACGGAACTGCATAACACATTTAATTACTGCCTACCAAAGAGCTATGCTGTAATAAGTTATACTATTACAAAAGTTATTTTGCCGATTACACTGATTCTTTTGAACACTGTTCATTCTAGAGCTGAACGAAACAGCAGTATGTTTAAGCTAGTTCTGAGCAGTAATTCACTACATACAAAATGTAAGAAGTTGGTCACACTATTTCCCCAGTCAATTGCACGTGCAGCGCCAAAACAAGTAATTTTTGGAGTTCGATTGGAATTCATTTAATAGCCATGGATAACGCCAAAGATGAAGTTGAAATGGAGGTTGTGGAGCCAGAGGACGCTGAGAGCGACATGGAGAACGACGATAGCGACAATGACGAGGAGACCGATGCTGATGGCACAACAAAGACAACAAAACAGGTCTACTTGCCAGGCAAAACGCTAGCGGAAGACGAGGAACTGGTGTGCGATGAGAGCGCCTACGTAATGCTGCACCAGGCATCCACCGGCGCACCCTGCCTGAGCTTCGACATCGTTCCCGATGAGCTGGGCAAGGGTCGTGAGAGCTTTCCAATGACGACTTACATCGTTGCCGGCACTCAGGCCTCGAGGACTCATGTCAACAATCTGATTGTAATGAAGATGAGCAATCTGCACAAGACACAGGACGACGATGGGGAGAATGACGATGATGATGATGAAGAGCTGGAGGATGACCAGGATGATGTGACCGACAAGAGTGAGCTGAAGAAACCGCAAATGACCTGCGCTCTCATAAAGCATCAGGGATGCGTGAATCGTGTTCGTGCCAGGCGCATGGGTAACAATGTGTTTGCAGCATCGTGGAGTGAGTTGGGACGCGTGAACATCTGGAATCTTTCACAGCAGCTGCAGGCTGTTGAGGATGCACAGCTCCTCAAGCAATATGAACAGCAGAGCCTGGGTAATGATGCACCTGGATCCCGGCCCGTCTACACGTTCAGTGGACATCAACAGGAGGGATTTGCAATTGACTGGAGTCCCTGTGCCGAGGGAGTGCTGGCCACGGGTGATTGTCGTCGCGATATACACATCTGGAGTCCGCTCGAGGATGGCACTTGGAAGGTGGATCAGCGTCCGCTGTCGGGTCACACGGCCTCCGTGGAGGATCTGCAATGGAGTCCCAACGAGCGCAGTGTGCTGGCCTCCTGCTCAGTGGACAAGAGCATACGCATCTGGGATTGCCGAGCAGCGCCGCAAAAGGCTTGCATGCTCACCTGTGAGAATGCGCACGAGAGCGACATCAATGTGATCTCGTGGAACCACACGGAGCCCTTCATTGCCAGCGGCGGTGACGATGGCTTCCTGCACATCTGGGATTTGCGCCAGTTCAAGACACAGAAACCCATTGCCACATTCAAGCATCATACGGATCATATAACGACTGTCGAATGGAATCCCAATGAGGCAACAGTTCTTGCATCGGGCGGCGATGATGATCAGATCGCTTTGTGGGATCTGGCTGTGGAGAAGGATGCCGATCAGGCGCAGGCGCCGGCACAAAATGAGGATGAGCTCAATAAGCTGCCGCCGCAGCTGCTCTTCATTCATCAGGGCCAAAAGGAGATCAAAGAGCTGCACTGGCATCCACAAATGCCGGGTGTACTCCTCTCCACGGCGCACAGCGGCTTCAACATCTTTCGCACGATCAGCGTGTAAAGAGTCGCAGCTGTAATCACAATCTATCCGATAACCACATTAGCTTCTAGACCACAATGACAAAAATGTAAACAAACATAATTTTCACACAATCGTCTGGCTTATTTTTATTGAGGCTTCTGTTTCAGTGGTGTGCTGTCATTGGCATTGTCCTCCTCCTCATCCATCAGCATCGTGATATTGATTAGATGACGCATGGTGGGACGACCGTGCGGGCAGTTCTGTAATTGCAATCAAAACAAATAGAAAAGCTACATGAAAATCAAGTTACACATGTCGCTATTTGTCCCATAATCTGTTGCCCTTATCTGCATCTTTCTAAAGGGATTGCCAAATGATATACAGCCTGTCATTAGATAGTTTAGTCTTCCGGGAGTAGCAGAAATAGTAGCAATAACCAGTAGCAGCCATGGACCAGCTAAAACAGAGCGACACATTTGGCGCTAACTCATTGACGCTTCTGGAGGCACCGCTTATGGCAGTCGATAGCACTAGGCAACGTTTGGTATGAACAATATGTTGCTCCAACTACAAGGCTTTCACGAATGCCTGATTCTTGCAGGAGCAGCCCAAATGGACTTGGACCCTCAACTTGGCGGTCTTTGGCGCCACATTTGGCGCCGCTATCCCAGTGGGCTATTGCATCGGAGTCGTTAACAGTCCAGCTGTGGTAAGTTAGAGTTCAGCTGGGCAACTGCTTTACTGACTCTTAAAATCAAAAATTTAATTTGAAACTGTCCTTTTAAAATATATGGTTAATTTTCGTATAGTTCGAACAGTCTTCATATTAAAGTTATGATTTGATGTTCTAAACTCTAATTGTATTTAAAAGTGTGTAAGAATTAAAGGCTGTATAATACTTATTGTTGTTGTAAAGATTTGAAAATTATTTGCTAGCTTAAATGAAGAGGACTGGAAAACAATAAAATATAGTTTAACAAATCTTTCAATTTCTGAACGTTTAGTTTCCTTGACTGCATACTGTCATCATTATTCTCCTCCTATCTCACCAACTAAAAACTTTACAATGAATATTATTTCCTATTTTTCTTATAACACTAATATAATTACTTCTAGTTGTAGCTCCCCTATGTTCCCTGCTATAACTTCCTGTTGTACACTCCCTTATTATACATAAATGTATATTTGTAAATAGTTCGTAATTCTGTTTGTTATACACCTTCAATACTCTCTCTCTCAATCTGTCTTTCTGTTCTTTCTCCAGCACATAAGCGCTTGGTGCCAGGAGACGCTCCAGGCCCGGTATGGCCTGCTGCTGAGCGAGTCTGCTTTGGAGCTGCTTTGGGCCACAGTTGTGTCCATATTTCTGGTGGGCGGCGCAGTGGGTTCGCTGTCGGGCGCTGCCATAGCCAATCGATTTGGACGCCGTGCATCGATTTATATATGCGGCGTGCTACTCACATTGGGCGCCATATCTTTCTACATCTGCCGACCGCTTGCCTCGGTGGAGCTGCTGCTGATGTGACGATTGCTGGTTGGTCTCGCTGCCGGCCTGGTGACTGCGTGCATGCCCATGTATCATAGTGAGCTGGGTGCACTGCAGCAGCGCAGCAAATTGTCGCCGCTCTGCCCCTTGGGCCTCACGATGGGCGTGGTGGTGGCCCAGATCTGTAGCCTGCAATCAGTGCTTGGCAGTGAGCAGCATTGGCACATTGCGCTGGCCTTCTTTGGCATCTTTGTGGTGATTTGTTATGCTCCCTTCAAATGTTATCCCGAGAGTCCCAAGTGGCTGTACATTTGCAAAGGACGCAAGCAGATAGCGTCAAGGCAACTGCAACTTCTGCGCGGCTATGTAGCAGACAGCGAGGCGTTGAGTGCCGAACTAAGCGAGCTGGAGCAGGAAGCGAAATTGCAGAGCACGCCGAGCACCTTTCTTCAGGTGGTGCGCAATCCGCAACTGCGAATGCCTTTGATCATTGTCTGCGCGTATTTGGGCGGGCAGCAGCTATCGGGCATAAATGCGGTTGTTAGATTCAGATTCGGTTAGATTCAGTTGCTCATGGAAGGTATTAGTCCTGATTGTGCTTATCTGTTTTCAGATCTTTTACTACTCGGTCTCCATATTTCGCCAGGCGGGACTTAGTGCACAGGCGGCGGAGTGGACCACTCTGAGCGCTGGCTGCACAAATTTGGCAACCGCTCTGCTGGGACCCATTCTAATGGAGCACTTTAATCGCCGACCTCTGATGCTCTTCTCCACCCTCTTCAGCTGTATTTTTCTCTTCCTGTTTGCCATGTTGCTGCAGTTTGTTGTGAGTTGCCTGTGGATTGTGTTGGGTTTTAAGGTGCTTATGTCATTTTATTTGTCAACTTTCAGGAGAGCTGCAGCTGGTTTGCTATGGGTTGCATTGCCTGCATCTTTTTGTACATTGTTGTCTTCCAATTTGGTCTGGGACCACTGCCATTCTTCATTGGTGCAGGTGGGTTTTACCATCAGCTGGATTGTTGATCTTTTTACTTATAATGATGAACTTATTACCCTCCTTATTCCTCCTATTGCCTCTTGGACAGAGCTATTTGAGGTTCCGCCACGTTCTGCTGCAATGTCCTTGGGCAGCGTTGTCTATTGGCTGGGCAATCTGACCATTGGCATGGCCTTTCCCAGTTTGCAGAATGCGTGGGGTGCTTTGGTGTTTCTGCCGTTCTCATTGAATTGCCTGCTGCTGTTTGGGCTGACGAAACGTTACTTGCCCGAGACCCGTGGTCGAGTTCCATCCGAGGTAGCGCCGCTGGTTGCCAACGGCTTTAAATCAAAGCGGCTAAGACAATGATTACACTTGCTCTCATAAATTTCGATGGGATTAAATATTAATTTAGATTAAAAAGTCGAGAGAAAATTGCTTTCAGTTTGTGGTTGATGCTTTCAGTTCGTGGTTGATCATGGATAGTGCAACACACCTGATGGCAGTGACAAGTGTAGTTCAGCGTCGGCCGCAGTGGACCCGTTTACTGATCTGGAGTACATTGGGAAGCACCATTGGCGCCGCAGTGCCTGGTGGTTATTGCATGGGCATCATCAATAATCCCGCAGTGGTAAACTCTCAGCCATTCAGCCACAAAGTATTCCAGCTGATTTATTGCGCTCTCTTGTAGCACATGCGCTCCTGGTGTGAATTGACCTTGCTAAAGAATTATGGATGGCAGCTGACACCCGCTGGCCTGGACACACTTTGGGCGTTGATTGTGTCCATCTACTTGATTGGCGGCGTTTTGGGCTCCGCCTGTGCCGGCTGGGCAGCGAATCGATTTGGTCGTCGTGGTTGCCTTTTGCTCAGTTGCTCACTGCTACTCTTGACGGCCCTTGGATTTCTTTCCTGCCGTCTTCTGCAGTCTGTGGAGTTGCTGCTGCTGTGTCGTCTGGTGGTGGGACTGGGCGCTGGTCTGATAACCACCTGTCTGCCCATGTATCACAGTGAAATTGCAGCGTTGTCGCAGCGTGGCACTTTGGGTGTCTGCTGTGCGGTAGGCTTCTCCATTGGTATTGTGGTCGCGCAGATCCTTAGCATGGATGGGCTATTTGGTGGTGAACAGCATTGGCACATTGCTCTTAGCTTTTATGCGGTCTTCATGGTCATTTGTTTTGCTCCGTTTCGCTGGTATGCAGAGAGTCCCAAGTGGTTGTACATTATAAAGAAGCAGCGCGAGGATGCGCTTTGCACTCTTAGCCGATTGCGTGGGACCCAGTTCGATTTGCAGCAGGAGATTGGGGTCATGGAACAGGAGGCAGCCAGCAAGTGCATCAGTCGCAGTTTGGCTGAAGTCCTCAAGGATAAGAGAATGCTGCTTCCACTCGTCATACTCTGCGCCTATCAGGGTGGCCAGCAGCTGACCGGCTGTGCTTCGGTGAGTTGAAAGACTCCTCCTCATTTTTGTAATTATTAATTTATAAACTTTGTCCATTAGATCTTCTACTACTCCGCAGACATATTCAGGAGCACCGGTCTTTCTCCAAAAGCAACTGAATGGTTGGTCCTGGGCGCTGGGATTGTCAACTTGGTCACGTCGCTGCTGAATCCTTTGCTCATGGCTAATTTTAATAGGCGCACTCTGATGCTGCTCTCCAGCTTCTTGTGTGCGTTGCTCATGTTTGCCTTTGGCTTGCTGGTCGAATATAGCGTAAGTTGTTTGGCATTAAACCAATCTAAATTCCCCTCTAAATAACTGTGTTCTTCTTGCAGTCAATGATTCCCTGGTTAACCTATGGCACCATTGCCAGCATATTTTTATTCCTTATCGCCTTTCAACTGGCCCTGGCTGCCATGCCCTCCTTTATAGGCACAGGTATTGTATTGGACTAAGCTATTTGAATTTATATATTCATATTGACTTTGCATTTCAGAGCTCTTTGAGGTGCCATCGCGTTCGGTGGCCAACTCCTTGGGCAATCAAGTGGGCTGGGCTTGCAATTTCTTGGTCGGCTTTCTCTTTCCCACAATGCACTCATTGCTGGGCTTTTGGGTGTTCATTTTATTCTCCTTCTTCAGCTTGCTGCTCTTCTTGCTGACCAAATTCTATCTGCCCGAGACGCGCGGGCGTGAGGTGTCTGTTGTCGCCGAATTGGTTTCCCGTGGTTTTAGAAGCAAAGTACTTTAAATATTGATTTAATTTTTTGATTCACTTAAAAAATGCATAATTCTTATAATTATTATCAGAATTTAATAGCATATGCACTTGTATCTGTTTAATATCAAAGAATTTTAAATATTCCCAATGTTGAATATAACAAGAAACCAAAATGATGAGTATATAACCTACATATAATTAAATCTAATGGGTCGGGCTTATTCTTTAAGTATAAATACCATATCCAAATACCAATATCAAAGACTTCTCATGTTACCACATATATATTATTCTCGACTTACCCAAGGCTGTTCGATTTCGCTCATTTGGGTGATTAGCCTGCGCATGGTTGTGTTTCTGTGCAGTGCCTTGCCGATCATGACGGACTTGCGGCAGGCGCGTGAGGCGAACATCGACCGAATGCGCGAGGGACGACAAATTGTACCCTCGGGTGCATCCTGCAGCATGAAGATGAGCTCATCAATGTCATCCTTGCCAAATTCCCAATTCTTGCTATATGGTTTGCCCAGAAGACGCACCTTTTGCGTAGCGGGTGCTGTAAAGGAAGAACAATATTAACGAAAGGCTATAAAAGTATTTTTTCCATTAGTCATTACCATCCGCATTGATCTCAAATTTAAAGCCATTCTTTTCAAAGACCGGCAAATGATCCTGTAGTATCATCTCATTGACAGCCGTCAGTTCCAGAGTTTGTGGCACCGTCAGTCGCTGATGCTCCAATTGCGTGGTGCGCTGCAGTGTCTCAAAATTGTATTTCTCATCGGCTGCATGCTGGTCCACAATGAAGAGATCATCCTCTAGCTTGACTATGATGAAACCCAAATTGAATTGTCCAATAATTTGCATGCGCTCGAAATCCGCCTTCGTAATTTCCTTTTGCAGTTCCGCTTCGGCATTTTGATTTTGATTCGGATTAATTTCGCTCTTGAAACGCAAGCGCTGCAGCTTGATGCAATGTTTGCGCTCCTCACGTTGCTGCTCTTGCGCCTGCAAGCTGGCCGCGATCTGCTCGAGTGTGGTGCGTAGCTCGCCGCTGGCAATGTTTGGTGGTGCGTCTTCTGAATCGCTATTGCCATCAAACTCAATGTGCATGGGCATTTCAATTTCATCATCACTGTATTCTGTGGTTGTTTGTGGTAAGGCTAATTCATAATCTTGCTCGGATTCAATTAAAGCGGTCTCTGGCTTGGCCTTAACTGGAGTAACCTTCGACTTGGCTTTAACTGGAGTATCCTCCGTTTTTAACTCGACGATGCCTTGTCTTGTTTTCAGAGGCGTCAGCGTTTTGCAATCAATGCGTGTAACTTTTGCTGGTTCCAACAGCTCATCATAGGCTACAAATAGAAATAATTAAAAATATTAACCAGCTAATTGCCGCAACACTTACCCAGTGACTCCTGCTCGAGCTGTTTCAAGCTGACAAAACTGCTATTGGCACTGATGTTCGGGGGCTCCAGGTTTCCCGCTGCTTCTTGACTCGTTTCGTCGTCGCTTTTGTAGCTGCCTTCTTTGGGCGACTCATGTGTTAGAAAATCCTGTATCTTTTGCAGTTTCAGGGCACGTGCGTTGATCTCTTCAATTTCGCCACAACGCCGCTTGGCAATCGTAGGCGGTGCCACGCCCTTTGTGTCGCCTGTGCGCCGCCACTGCGTCAACACATCCATGAAACGCTGCGACGAGCTAATGGGCACATCAGCCTCACTTTCCAGCTCAGCAGCTTCGGTTTCTTTGGTTTCTTCGTTCTTGGGCTTGGGCTCAAGCATGCTGGCTATGGAAATGTTTTGTATTTGAAATGTGGAGGGCAGGTTGCCAAAAGTGTCCAGCAGTGACTTCTTCAGAGCCAACAACAAGATCTTCTCATTGTTGAGCAGCAGTTGACGCTTATCGGGCGTCAGATTCACATCCACGTCGGAGCGTGCCGTCACAATGTTGAGATAAATAAACGGCTGCTGCTGCACATTATAACGATGGTAGACATCGTTCATTACCTTGGCGATCTGTGATAGAATTTTTAAAGACAGCAATGAATAGTTTATGTTCTGTTATTTTTTTCATTTGCTACTAACACTTTTTGGCTCACAGGGACGCGCATTAACAAAGAAGAACTGACGATCTCTGGTGGATCTGCCTGCGCCGTGACGACAGCTCGATATGTAGCCCTCCAGCTGAAAGTCAGCTTGATTCAGTCGCTGCACATCCTCGGCGCTAAACTGTGTGCAGGTGGTTTCAGCCACATCGCTTGTGGACTGCAGCTCTGCCCGCAAACTCTCCTCGCTGAGTTCACCAGCTTCGAACGGTGACTTTAGTGGCACCAAGTCGGCCACTTGTCGTCCCCCAAACACCGCCGATATGTTGGCCAGCACATCTGCAGCACCGTGCGTCTGCAGGACCACCGACTTGACGCCCTTGGGCGTGTAATTGCTGCAGATGATACGCACGTTTGTTGTAACCAGACAATAAGCCTGCAGTATCTGGCACATCTTTGTGAATTCCTTTTTGATATTACGCGTAAAGTCGCGTCGTCTCACGGGCAGCGTGGCAAACAGATTGCTCAGTGTTACGGTAGTTCCCACGCCGCGAGCGCATGGCGAACGTTTCTTGATGTTACCCTCATGATCTAGCTCGATTTTCAAAGCTGCAAAAGGCAATAAAGTTTAGTTGTAGTTGCAGCTGGTGACATAAAAATATGCAAAGACCTACCGACATCCGTGGACTTGTGACGCGTTTGGATGGTCATTTCGGAGAGGGCACAGAGCGAGCTGAGCGCTTCGCCACGAAATCCAAATGTCTCCACGCCCAGCAGATCGACAAATTCTCGTATTTTAGATGTGTGATATTTGGCCGCTGTAGAAACAGCCACGGAATAGAGATCATAATCGATTATAACTTCTGGTCAACATACTCATCCCCTCAAGATTTGCCTCCTCGACGCCGCTGCCATTGTCACAGACCTCGACACCTTCCAGTCCTTGATCCTTCAGCTTAACCTCAATAAGTGTGGCTCCGGCGTCTATGGAATTTTCCACCAGCTCCTTAATAGCGACTGCCAAGCTGAGCACCACCTAAATACAAGACAAGAGCCAATTAAATATATGCAACACAATTTTGTTTTGATTGTTTTGCTTGCCTGTCCCGAGCAGATCTTGTGCACAGTGTCCTTGGCAATGGCCTTGATTTGACCGGAAGCTGCACTTGTGGGAGTTGGAATTGAAGCATTTTCCTCTATTTCACTCATGACTAGCGTATTTCGTAGGACTAATCCGTAAAATAACACAACAAATACGAAACGCGCGCATTCGCCTAAAAAGTGTTGCCCTAAATAATAAAAAAAAACATAACAGGAAGTGTTACCCTAGCACCAAAACAAAAATCACAAAAATTTACAAGTTTGGCGGGATTTTTGAAAAGAAATATGCAACCCTTTTAATTTACTATTTCCAAACATTTATTTATTGAACGAAATACAACATGAAAATATTCTTAATAATAATAAAGAGTGTCAGCTAATAATTGATGAATCGTAAATAGTTGTGGGTTCACAAAATAATTGAATAATAATATGTAGATATAAAAGATGTGTGATGAATTGTGTTTTGGCATTTGTATGTATATAAATTGTGTCAAATATTTAATAATTACGTCAATATAATGATGTGTAACAATGTAATTCCCTAGCATAATTGGAGCCTAGGGAAGTGTTTGCTTAAACATACATAAATGTAGCTGGATATAGTCCACAGGGTCTAGGATTCGTATTGCTTTTGCGGTAATCTCAATCTGCATTTATTTGCTCTTCTCATTCGCGATTAGCTCCAGTTTTTCAATAATCTTATTCATATCCATATCCTTGGCGATTTTCACATACATTGTCTTGCGAACTTCATGGAATGATGCCCACGATGGCAGCTCCTTTGCAAGCAATTTTAGATGTGCCTCAATCTCCTGCGGCGTCAGGTTGGCACGGAAACTATTTTGGATCTTCTTGATGATAATCTCTAGGGTTAAGACGCTCTTTCGCTCCGTCACATAAACGTTGCGCAGATGTCGCGCCAATTCCGGCAGGCGTGTATATTTGGTTGCCTCCTGATCCTGTGACGGCCGTCGCGTCATTGCATCCAATGCCTTTGCCGCCTGCTTGGCGCGTATTTTTTCAATTAGTGACTTGGGCAGACCTTTCAGCAGATTGGATGTGGCATCGATGCTTGCTGCTGGCGTGCACTCCTTAACCGTGGGCGGGGCTGTGCATGTTTCTGTCAGCAATTTGGTATTAGCATTGATTTGTATTGCAGTTGTGTTTGTGGTTGTTGTTGTAACGCTTAGTGTTTCCTTTGGTTGATTGTTATTGTCATTGTCTTTGATTCTGTCCGCCTCCAGTTTGGCCTCATAGCGTTCCATTGTCCGCTCCATGGGAGTGGCGCAGTTGAATAGATTTCGAGCCGTCGACAGTATGTCCTTGGCCGAGGAATATTTCTCCACATTTGGTGGATGCGGCAGCATTGCTAGCTCCACATCTCGGCAGCTTTCCAGATCGAACTGTGGATGCCAGCGCGTGAGCATCTTGTCAATGATAATGGGTGGATCCAGGGAGCGTACGAACTTCTCATGTTCCTCCATTACACGCTGAAGCAGGAGCTTTTGGAATTTTTGCATGCGTGCCGTCATCACGTGTGGATTCATAGACGTCGACTGTGCCGACGCGAGCACATCGTCTTCATTGATTTTATTGAGGCGCTGCTCCTCCGGCAGCTGTTCCACATTGGGACTGATAACCAGCTGATGGTAATCAGCCTTCGACACCGAACCATAGTTGCGCATCTTCATCTGCGAAAAGATAAAGGCCTCCGGATAGAGGTGCTTGATCTGTGCCAAATGCGTTTCCGTAAAGTTTTTGCGCAGCATACGCTGTACGGCCGGCTTCAGCTTCTTAAACGTGATGCATTCCTTGCGATTGTGGAACATGGCCACCACAGAGTCCAGACCCTTGAAAATATCCAGCAAATTCCGATACTTGTACGGCAACGGCAACTGACCCGCTTTGCTCGTCTCGGCCAGGCTGGCAAAGCGCTTATATGCTGGCAGCTCCAGCAGCTTGACGGGCGAACCATTCTTGGCCGGGCTGAACAACAGTCGCTTGGAGACGTCCGTGTGACGCGGCGACATCAACTCATTTTTGTCCGGTGTGGCTGGCTGCAGTTTTGTGGGTGTCTTGAATGTCTTCAATGGGCTGCAGAATTTAAGACATGTATGCAATAAATTAGATAACTTTACTTTTAAGCATAAAAATAATAGTTATAAAACTGAGTTGAACTTCCCTAGAAACTTCTTCAAAATTGTAATGGTAGCTGTGACATGCGAAAAAGTTGTGTGATAGAAATCAAATCATAATTTGGCGAACTTATTCGCTACGGGAAAGTTTTACTGCACTTATACATTTTGACAACCTTCCTACAAGGTAAGAATTTAGATAACAAATTAGTTAAAGCTTCAAAGCTTGGCAAAAAAAATATTTGCATATATGTCTGATACGAAGAATACTTAATGATGCAATATAATAAACAAAATTACAAGAATCAAAATTATAATCTGTACTAATTATTAAAGTACTGTATTTATTAATGATTCTACCCATTTTCTCACAAGTAATTCTATTTTGAAGAAAACCTGTATTTCATCTTATAATGTTCAAGTTTCGAGTCTATCCATCCCCAAATCGAACAGACGCAAACGGAAAATCCTATTAGAAAATTACAAAAACGCTGATGCAGTTAGACTCGAGATAATAACAAATAACAATCCACCCCGAACACAACAGCAACAAAAAACCGTTACAATATTTGAGCGCTACCTGAGTGCCAGAGTCAAAAACATTCCCATGCAGGCAGACAGAGTAAATGATCAGATAAACAACCCCCGAATAATAATGGTAAGGTCAGGCAAGAATTTAACGTTTGCTTAGCGAAGGGTAAACATAGCGCTGCATTCGTTTAAATACAGATACTGATGCAGATACACACGCACACACATATACACGTGTATGTATGCTGTAAGCAACTGCAGCATAAATTCAAGTACATATGCATATGGAGCGTTTAATGTTTCATAGATCACAAACGTCACGAAAAAACAACCACAACAACAGCAACAACAAGAATAGCAAGCTTGGCCAAAGAAATGCAATTTCAGCAATTGGCTGCTTAAATAACAGCAGACGAGCAGATTGCGCTTAAGCGAAGCCATATGCCCAAGACCAAAGCTTACAATAAAAACCCCATGCCCCCGCTCGGCGACCTCGATAGCAGTTTTGTTAAAAAACGGCTATGGTTTTTTGTAATGATGTCACCCGGTTTATTTTGTTTATGGTCGTTTCTAGGCCAAAAGCGCGCTCGAGAAATTATTATTGTGGCAGGCGCGTATTCTTACCTAGTTAGCACCTCCAATTCGATCGTATCGAACTCCTTGAGCTGCACACTCTTTGTCGAAGCCTTTAAGGGTGATGGGCCCGCTTCGCGAAGACGCCGATTGCGCTCTTCCTGCGCCTTGCGCTGCTGTTCCAGTTGTGCTTTGCGCGCTAGCACCGCCTTCAGCTCCTGCATTTTGGCGCTGCGTGAGATCTTAGTCTTGACGTCATCGAAGGTGAGGCCCCGTTTGGCCAGATCGATGTGCTTGATGGGCGATGCATCCTTGATGATCTGTTTGGTGGGTGTGCTCATGCCACTCTGCATGGTGTCCGTTGCAATCTTGGGAGTATGTTCATTCTGAATTTGTGCGCTTGTGGACGGATTGCAGGCTGGTTGCTTCCGAGGCGAAAGGTTACCCTTGCGTATGAACTGGACGAGTTTGGCCTGCTTGATGTTTGTCTCTATTTTGCTTGGCTTCCGCTTGATTGTCTCTTGAGACGCTGACGTTGGCTGTACGCCAATAAGTTTGACAGTGCGCCCGGATCGTGTCCGTATGCCAGGCTTAAGTGCATCCATGTCTATATCCTGATCTATGGATGCGCCTGGGAGCGCTTTATGTTTGGGGACCGCATCCACAGTGGATTCTGCAAGTCGCTGCAAGAGACAAAAAATAACAAGAACATTGATTTGTGTCTCAAAATGGCCGCAGGACGCTGCATGCCACACACACACACACACACACACACACACACATACACAAACAGGAGACACACATGGTTAAGAGTAACTGCAATAGCTGCTCTGAAATTTCAGTTGATTTATATATTATGCACTTGGTGCACGTTTTTTGATAAGCACCCACAGACGCACACACGGACTTACCCTGGTCTTAATTGTGGTGGCATCATCTACAGCAGCGCGTTTGCGATTGCTAAAAAATGCAGCTATCGATGGCTGTGCCATGATTGCAATTTCAATATGTTTGCAGGTATTTAACTCTATATGCTTATCGGTTCTGTATTGCTTGGACAATTTCACACTTTGCACGTCTAGCTTATGGGCTTGGTGGTATCTCACTTTATTCTTATACGTCTTGACACTGCCACTGCTCGAATTACAACTGGGCCACGACGATGCAGTTTCCCTCCAAATGTTCAACGACGCGCCAAATTATTTTCCCGCCATTTGAGTGGCGCGTGTGTTGCTAAACGTCGTTGCACAGCTGTTTGTGCAGAATAAATCGTTTTATAACACCTTTCAAGACGCTGGCATTTTGCGTAGCAGATTTTTGCAAGAGTAAAAAACTACTACGATAACAGTTGTAGCACATATTTTGGCATCACTATCAAATCAGGAACAATTAATAAGTGTATAAAAGACAATAACACTGTGATTATTCCTACTTTCATTAATCAGCTGTTTTGGCACTGCCAAAGACAACTTTTTTCTTCAGCGATATATCGATATGAAATACGACAATGTGCAGCCATTATATCGATACATATCGCCATTTGAAATATCGATAGTTGTTATTGCCAATCCAGGTTTCACACGCGATTCTGTCATATTACAATAATAAATTCTACCTTTGTTGACATTTAATTTAACATTTTGATTAAAAATTTTTCGTATTGCTCGATTCGATTGTACACAACAGCTGACTTCTCGTTTCGGTCTGTCGCTTACCAACTCTGACCAGTAGTGTTGCATTTTGAGCAGTAGATTTTTCCACTCGCGGATTTTAAGGTGCGCAGCAACGCTTTGGCTCCAAGTCCATGCGTTTGTACGACACAATGCATTTGGATTAGCATGCTGAATCGTTTAAAGTTATGTAAGTTGGCAGCATAAATAACACACACGTACTTCTGCAAGCAAGCAGCTCAAAAAATTCGAAATCAAATGTGTGCCACAATTTCTGTGAAAGCGAGCAAGCACTATCGCCGTGGATGTGTGTGTGTATACGTGTGCATGTGCGAGTGGGCACACGCTAAGACCTAACTAGTAGAAAACAAGTGCTGCCAACTTAACTAAAGTTAGTCGCAGCTCCAATCTGCACATTTTTTATGATTTTGAAAAGCTTTCAAGAACTTCAAGATTTAACTCAATTGTAATCAATTTACAGTTTGCCAAATTATCGACTAGTGCACAGTGCGAACAGTTCAAGTGAAAAAATTAAGTTGGCAGGGTCATTTTTTCATAAATTCGCTCATCTCGCATTTGTTTGACTTTTTCGCTTTGGCATTAAATTGCCCGATTAGCTGTAATTGATAAAATGTAATAAGTTTTAATAAATAACATTTCATTCGCTAATCTTGCAACGATAATAGTTCCTTTCGTGCAGAATTTCAATTGAAGTGACAACAGCAGCCGTAGCCGTCTCAATTGGAACAAGTGGCAGCCCGAGGCAATAAGACGGACGATTGGTTAACGTTTGACGAAGCCCCAGCATAGACGACAAACGACAGACAAGGCGTGCGCATACCAACAACAACAACAACAACAACAGCAACAGCAACAACACAATACAAATACAAACGTAAACGTTTTTTGCATTGCCTTATTGAGATTTGAGCACATTTTTTTTGTGGTTGTTTCTCGAACAGCTGTTACACTTTGTGAAAATTAGCGGAGGCGACTGCTACAAAATATAGAAAAAGCGAATAGCACATAAAGCAAAAACAAATAACAACAACTACAGCGTCCACAAAATGAATTCGAAAGCTGACGTCAACCGACGAGTTCTGGCTATTCAAGCTAAGAAGAAGCGTCATAAGAACAACAAGAAACGCGGCAAGCAAAATGGAGCCACAGCTCCCGGCCAAGAAAACCAGCAACAACAAGAACAACAACAGCAACAGCAACTGTCGCAGCAAAATAGGAGCAGCGACACTAGCGAGCAACTGCCCGCAGCAACAATAGCAGCCGCAGCACCAGAAAATGCTAAAAATAACCAGATCATTCAGAGCGCCAGCCAGTTTCAACTGCATGTTGACGGCGATGGCGGCACAGTTAATTCAAAAACAGCCATTGCATCCTTTTCCCATGCCAATTTGTCCACGTCCAGCGGTTCGGTGGGTAACACGAATTTGCAGTCGTTGGCCGTGAAAAACAATATGAATAATCAGCAGCCGGTGCGCAGTTCATCCAACGAATCGGACGAATCCGAGATGATTAGTGAGAATGAGGAGCAGGAACTTCAGGAGGATTATTGCAAGGGCGGCTATCATCCGGTTAACATTGGCGATCTGTTTAACGGTAAGGGAGATACCAATACGCTCATCATCCGATATCAACAAGAACACCATGGCAATTTCACCTGTTTGAAACTCACACCCACTCATGACAACAACAAGTCACATAAGAATACAGTTGCGTTGCACGCCAATTTGCATACCCTTCCCCTAGATTCTAGTCTGTTAATCATACTCATTTGCCTATATCGATTCCACCAATTTGACACCATTTGCAGAAAACTAGACAACAAACTAGCGGACTAGCTGTCTATTACAAGTTGCAATCATTAACAAATGAATTCTAAAATGAAGGGATTTGTTTCTTATTAATCAGTTATTGTATGTTCTGCTGTTTTAATAATTAATTTAATTCTATCAGTTTGGCAACCAGTTTCACAGAAAATCTGAATATAAATAGAAGAACTCTTAACCACAAATCGCTATGAGTGTCGACTTTAATATAAAGTTTCATTAACACCAATTTTCAAAGTGGTTCATTTAACTAAAAATTAATATTTAATTATTGTCTGTTCCGAAGTCCAATGTTTTGCTGACTTCAACATCTCGTTTGATGATTTCGCCTCATTCCAATGTTTCAGTTTAGAATTTTATCAGTTATTGCTCTTTAGACGGTTCACAGTTGATTGATTTGAATTGACATATTGATTTTGTCAGAGTATTCAAGATTCGTCATACTTTGACTTTAGCTACGAAAGACCCATTTCGTGTTGCACACGACATAAACAAAAAAAAAACGCAGTCCTTTTCCTGTTTTTGGGGAGCTGCTGTGTGCAACCCTACCAATCCCCAAAATATATATATTTGTGTTAGCATGATTCTGTTGTTACCTTTGTGCCACACACAACAACAGGTTGTCAATGTGGAACACGCCCCTTTACAACATGCCCAGATACACAATTATGTGTGTGTTCGCATTGTGGGTGTGGATGCGTGTGTGTATGCGAGTGTGTTTGCGCTCAAGGGTTGTTTATCGGCAGGGGCAGTTCGAATTTGGCTAGATAGTGGTTGCTGCTGGCGACTTGGGTGCTATCCTTTAACATGGTTGCTACCAGCAGCTGGCCCATAAACCCCCCTTAATCCATTGGGTCAGAGGGAGCGGGCTTAGGTGGGTTGGGTTGGGGTGTACTCATTTGTGGCAAATGCTTGTGTTATAGCAAATGATGTGAATAACGCTCATTTTGGGGCGGGGAAGTTATAATCAAAGAAAATGCCGCTAACCTTTCGCCAGAGATAAGGCGTAGCTAACCATGATAAGAGTCCAACAGACACTGCAGATTTTATAGGCGGTGGTCGCTTGTTTTGTAAAACTGACTAATAATTATATATTTAAAAACCATAAGCGAAAAGTTACTTGAATGATTTTGAAATCAGCCTGTTAACCAAGGCGCTCTTAATTTCGAGCGACCACAAATAAACATTTATAATATATAATTATAGTCGTTGTATGTTATGCATCATACTATTATCACAAAGGCAATTTGCGCACTGACAATGGCCCAGCCGGCAGCTGACTGATTGCACTTCAGAGGGCACGTATTAAATTGACTGAATATTAAAATCCAAGTGCAGCGCATGCACATTTAGTTTACATTTAGTCTTCTTTTGATGAGGGACGAGGCTTGATCTCTTGCTCGAATGGATTTACTGCCCACGAAAGCAAACATTTGTGACTTTATATTTTTGATTGGTGCATTTTTAGCTTGTGTATAATAATTACTAATTACTAAATGTATACATTTTATTGACCAGGTCGCTATCATGTCATTCGCAAAGTGGGGTGGGGTCACTTTTCGACTGTTTGGCTGTGCTGGGATCTGCAGGAGAAACGCTATGTGGCCATTAAAATTGTGAAATCGGCTCAACATTTCGCCGACACAGCAAAGGATGAAATCAAGATACTCAGAGCCGTGCGTGAAACGGATCCATTGAATCCAGGTCGCGAGAAAACTGTCCAAATGTTTGATGACTTTAAAATCACTGGCGTGAATGGCACACACATCTGCATGGTCTTTGAGATGCTGGGCGATAATCTATTGAAGCTCATACGCAAGTCCAACTATCGTGGCATTCCGCTAGAGAACGTCAAGAGCATTACACGACAGATTCTAGAGGGTCTGGACTATCTGCACAGCTGCTGTAAGATCGTGCACACCGATATCAAGCCGGAGAATGTGCTCGTCTGCGTCGATGAGCCACATGTCCGTTCTATGGCTGTCGAGGCGACCCAGTTGTATTGCATGAACTCCAAGATGTATCCATCGCTGGTCAGTCGTGCACCCAAGGAGTATCGCGAGCCGCCCATCAACGGCAAGATGAGCAAGAACAAGAAGAAGAAGTTGAAGAAGAAGGCCAAGAAGCGCATGGAACTGTTCAAGAAGCAACGCGATTATTTGGAGCAAGCTGGTGGCGGCGAAGAACAAAAACAGCCGCCACCACCGCCGCCTGAACCCGATAAACATGCGCAGAATGGCGTTGCTGCCGACTCCGATATCGAGCTGGATGTCGATGACGATTCAAAAGCTGTTCAAGATCTAAAGGTGCAGTTGTTAAAACTGGAACTGGACGAAGATGATGGCGATGAGGAGCCGGAGGCTGTTGAGCAGCCAGTGCCTTCCAAGGTGGCTAACGAGACAAGAGCTGCTGGCGATTTTGCTCAAAATACAGTGAACTGCAATGAAAAGACCAAAAAGAAGAAGAAAAAGAAGAACAAGAGTAAGTGCGAGGCTATTCACACAAGCATTTAAAGTATACTTCTTAAAACTAAAGCCAAATCTTACTTCTATCCAAGTCTTTAACACGCCTATATGGAATTTATGCATATATTTTCTTTACTATATTTTCTAGTTTGACTTCCCATTGATTGATTGTTTTATTTTCCTGCAGATAAATCCAGTCAACAGCAATCGCAGCCGGCGCAGCAGCAGCAGCAGCTGGAAAACTCAACAAGCAGCGGCGACAATTCAACCAGCACGCTTAAGGGACAATCAAATGGTGCCGTTGGGGGCAATAAGAAGCCGCCGCGGCCAGCAGCCAAGCAGCAGGATAATACGCAGCTAAATAACAATTCGAATTCAAAGCAAAATTCGAATAGCAATTCGAAAATCTCAAATATCTCCATTGAGCACTCCTCGTCGTCGGCCAACGGTGGTCCGTATTCGGAGCCGCTACCACCGCCACCACCACCGCCGCCTCCACTCTCCAAGCATCGAGCCCACCGGCGAGATCCTGCACTGGAGGCGTGCAATGTGCAGGTGAAAATTGCCGATCTGGGCAATGCCTGTTGGGTGGATCGACATTTCACCGAGGACATACAGACGCGACAATATCGTTCGCCGGAGGTCATCCTAGGTGCTGGCTATGACACCTCCGCCGACATCTGGAGTACCGCCTGTATGGTATTCGAGTTGGCCACAGGTGATTATCTGTTTGAGCCACATTCGAGTGATAATTACAGTCGCGATGAGGATCACATAGCGCATATAATCGAGCTGCTCGGTCCGATACCACGTCAATTTGTGTTCCGGGGCACGTATGCCCTTAAGATGCTCAATCGGCATGGCGAGCTGCGCAACATCACCGGCCTGAAGCCGTGGGGCCTCATGGATGTGCTGATGGAGAAGTATGAGTGGTCCAAACGTGATGCGGAGGCGTTTTCGTCGTTTTTGCGACCGATGCTGGAATTCGATCCGGAACAGCGGGCCACCGCTGCGGAGTGTCTGGAGAATCAGTGGCTTAGATAAGATACGATGCAGCCTGGTTGTCGGCTGCGAGCCAGCCAGCCAGCACGAGCAGCAGCAGCAGATGCAGGAGCAGAAGCAGGAAGATTAGCAACAGTAGGAATATCAGCATTAGGAGCAACCACAAAAGCAGCAGCAGCAACATCCGTGTATGCGGACTCAACGGCATCTGTGGCCACAATGGCCTCCATTTCATCCATTGCATCCACCTCGGCATCGGCGATCGCAGCGATGCGAGCACAATCCTACCCAGTAGCGCCATATGTGAAGACCGCCTCAGCACCCCCCACACCATATCCGCATGCTGTTCATAATCCCAGTTCTAGTGCGCGCACAGCGCCAGCAACGCCAACGAGGCGATGTGACTACGACAATTATCCACAGCATGTTGATGTGAATAGTGAGCTGAATATTGGACTTGACATTGCCATGGAGGAGCCGCCGTTGCCAATTCAGACGACATCACAGCGTGGCAAGCTCAAATCTCAGCGCTTCTTTTGGCGCAAGGCGCTCCGACGCGTCTTCCAGCGTCGCAAGTGACGTCAGCTGCGACGTCGACGGCAAGACCTGCCCCGTTGGCGTCCACGTCGCTGCCGACGGCGCACTCTCGCCGAGCGTGTGCGTCGCATATGTGCCTGCTGTGCCTACGGCCAGGTGCTGCTGAGCGCCGCACGTGTCGCGCTGCTCAGCTGCATCCGTTGGCGCACTCGTGGCAACATACGCAACAACAACTTTCACTTTAGCAATCACTAAAACAGCAACTGCAACAAACGCTCTGCTCTGCATAGGCACACAAACACACACACACACACACACACACACACACATACTCCACACACATCCTTCACATACACACACACACACACACACACACACCTACAAATGTTAAGCTAAAATGTTAATGCGAAATCTGATTTAGTTGTTACAAGCATACTGCACTTAATTTATTTGCTTGTGTTTTACACCGATTAGACAATTTATTCCCCTGATACATTATGAAATTATAAGCATTACAGTTTCCTATAATTAATATTATTATTATTGTATTTGATTTTGTTTGTTTGCTTACCTTTCCGAGACCTGTAAATAGGGCAAGCAGCAAATGTTTTGCACACGGCTTCTTTGATTCAATTCTCTTCTCTTCTATTATTGTTTTAAACGATCTCCAGGATGTTTTTTTTTGTGTTTCTTTGCCAGCAAATAAGAAAAAGAACGAATGAATAATGTTTACAATAACAGCCAATCAATCAATACATAAACCCGAACAGCCAGTTCATATATAGAATTTGTTAACGTATATCTAATGCCAAGGAGGCGAGGCGAGACAGCATATAGTTAAATGTCATATATAAATATATGTATATCTGATCGGTACTGTGGCAGAGACTGCATATGACCCAATGGTTTTTAGCATACTTACACATATATACATATGTACATGGTTACATACATAAGTATTCTTGAGCTGAACATAACAATAATGAGCGTAGTTAAATAGATTATCCTCGACTTAGTAAGAATAACAAGAACCACTAAACCAAGCTAAAACAACCAACAACAGCAATTATCACAAGGTTAACAACAATTTTTTGAGCTAAGCCAAATGCACTATGAAGTTAAAACCGGAAAAAATATATCTATATACAAACATTAACAAAAGCCTTTAATTACGTAAGCAGCAAAAGAAAAAGAAAAAACTAATATAATTTGTATCTGCTAAACGACAAGTAAATATTAAGATTATAGGAAATCGATCAACTGTTCATGATAAAATCCAAGCAAAAATTGCAGTTAATGCTAGTGCTATAAATTAAAAAAAAAAATCAATACATGTAGAAATATTTCTATTTACAAGAAAAAAAATGTAGTGAACAACAACACAAACTCGAAACAAAATAACCCGTTTAAAGGCAAACTCAAAAAATTACACGGAAACTAAACAAAATCACCCAAAGTAAAAGGCCACTTAAAAAATTATAGAGAAGCAAAAAGAAAAAAAAAAAACAACAAAGCTTGCTACAAATAAGAAGCAGCAGTTGAAGCAGCGCTTAATAATTTGAAACGGTTACTAAATTGATGGCATTCTGCATAGGTCTATGTCTATGTGGGGCTATGGAGGCATTATACATAAATACATATTCAGATACAAAACATACTCAAAGTTGTGTGTCTGTGTGCATTACTTACTGACTATTTACTATAATAAGTGGCCTTATTAATTCGATTCTCTGCACAACACCCAACAAACACACACCCACACGAGCACAATTACAACACAATAGCAATTTAAATCTAAAATTAACACACATAAACACACACACATACAATGATTAGTATGTACAACTTAATCAATACTTAATTGGAAATGAATGTGTCTCAAGGCATTAAGCGATATCAAGCATAGACATTTATGATAATTAACACACCCCAAACGCTAAATTTGATGATGATGAAAAGGAAAACTTGTAGTAGCCTACGAAACTTGAAAGTTAAATACCTTACCTACATATATAGTGAGCACACACCAGTTTTCTAGTCTTCGGCTGGCCGAAGTTACAAAAAAAAAAAAAAAACAAGAAGAAAAACATTTGAAAGAAACAAAAATACTCTTTGAACGCAACTAACAATGAACAACTATGTAGTTATCAGATTTTGGGGCTATTACATGCATAAATATACTTAACAACTTACAGCTTTACGATAAACTATAAATTTGAAACCGAACCCTAGAAAAGTTAACTTGTGCTTAGAGTTTAAAGTATAGTGCCCAATGATTCCAAAATGAAGAAAATAACAACTTGTAATTTTGACAAAAATTTAGAGCAAGTCGCACGCTATTCCATAATATCAAATTTCCTTTCAAAGAGTATGAGTATAAATTATACGGATAAATAATTTATTGATGTAGTTATAAACAAATAAACAACAACAACAAAATACACAAATTGGAAAACGACAAATGTATATTTTATTGCTGCACTGTGGAAATGTCTTATTCAACGGGGCCAGACATCAATTTTCCATTACTGCACTTGCATAAAGCGGAAGGGAAGAATCGCGTGGGAGAGCATCACAGAGAGAAAAAGAGAGAGAGAGAGAGAGAGTGGGGATTGAGTGAAGCAGAATGTAGACACATTGGCATTCATTTATAACCCATTCTCGTAGCGCACTGCATGCAATTACATATTGCCCGGAAACTGTTAGCTGGAGATGTGTTGCTCGTGCCAAGAATTTATGGCCACATAAAAATCACAAAGCACCCAGCTCAGCACAGAAGACGTTCAAGTTGCCTCAAAATTGAAAATGGGCGAACAGGACACTTGCTCCACGCTGGACAAAACCACACACAATCTCACATACACACACACACACACAACCACACACGCACACAGTGTACTTTGAGGATTTGATGCCGAAAACCTTTCGACTGTATTGTATCACCTTTGGGATATATCACGTTTGTTTGGCTAAGGCTAAACTTGAAATTGAATTTGATGGGACGTTGTCAAATGTTGAGGTGCTTTGTTAAGCACGAGGGAAGAGAGATAAGTCTGCTGACTATTCCTAATTTTATTATTATTTATTGTAATTTATTGTGCCTATATTTTAACTGGTTGCGAGATTTGATATGCATTAGACGTCTTAAATGACAGCATATATATTATTGTTGGAGCTAGGTATTTCCACATCCTTCTTAAAAACTATAATTACATGCAGATGAAAATACATATACATTGAATTATTGATACAAAAGCTATACGGCTTTGTAAAACTTATAATGGCCTAATCTAACTTGGATTGCTAATAGACATCCGAGTTCTTGTTGAGTATATTTTTGTATTCATGTTTTGGTCTCTAGATTAGTTTGGCACTTATATTTGGAAATTCAGTGTGATTCAACGGATTTAAGCTATGCATCTCACAGTTAATCATCAGTTAATACCTTCCACCTATAAATAAAAGCTTCATCTTAATTTATAAGCCCGTCATATTTTAAATTGGACAGTTTCGAGTTATATTCGCATTTTGCTTAACATTGCTATTTCTATTTAAATTTACTCATCAAACTTACCAAACGGCTCTCGACTTCTGAATACAATGCCTTCAATGTATTGTACCTTTGTATCTCATGTATATGTGTTTGTGAGATTAATTTATGGTGGTTTGTGTGGGCAATCTTTCAGTCAACAGCTGCCAGCCAAAGAGGACAAGATACGGTATCAGGAACTCTGAGCCAGAATCGAATTCAAGTTAAATAAACGTGTCTACTTTGCCATTTGAATGCTGACGGAATGAAGTCCCATTCATTGTGCTTGGCTAAGACAAACGCAAACTTGGCCAAATGTCAGGGCCAGTATAGAAGTTGCCATAGCGAGCGAAAGTCAATCAGCCCGGGGGTATATGTGTGAATACATTTTTGTAATCCATAAGAGGTATACGTATGTAGTTGCTGAGTTGTCAATTGAATGTTGTAGTCCAAATCACTTAGCACCTGAAGGATGCCAATCAAGATGCCAATCAACCAAGACGTTGCAGTTTCTGAACCCTAATGCAATATTTTACACATTTTTTTCTCTATCTCTCTCTCTCTCTCTTTACGCCTCTCTATATTCACACTTCTTAACGGTTCACCTGATGTGATTATTCCACTCGAGTTACCAGCATCCAAGTTAGTTCTGTAAGTTCTGTGCTATTCAACGCTTCAACAAATTTAAAAACGGTTGTTAAATCAATTTTGAGGAAATTTTCATTGCCTGCTGACGATGGTTTTTGAAATTTATGAACTTGTTAATACTTTGAAAGCTTTTATCAGTTGAATTCAAGGTGGGGCAGGGGTCACTCATTCATTTTGATTTGGCTAAAAGTTTAGAAACAAATACAAAACAGCTTCGAACGTACGCTAACAAGACCCAGATTTGCTTATAAATGTCTAACAAATGACAAAATAAGAAAAGTTTTGAATGGACAACTGTCCATTGAGAGTGGCTAAAAAATAAAACAGGTTGTAATCTACTGCTCGACCAGGAGATACCCATTGTGGTCAAAATATATGGACTTAAAAGCAATATTGAGCGCCTATTTAATCTGATCAGGAAAATATACTTGGGTTATTTCGGTTACATACATGGGTCGAAAATAAAACTCATCTGTAGTTTGATTGGAAACAGGGTACACAAGTAAAAAGTTTCAAACGCTAGAGAATAAACCAATGAATTTGTTGTCCAGCATCCAAGAAGCATCTGATCGATATGCTGCACATTACTATATTTGTATGTGTTTTTTTTGTGTCCGTGTCCCAGAACACAAAGCAAACACAATGAAACTTTTAAAAGGTCCTTTTAAATGCGACCAAGCGCAAACGATTATTCAATTTACTGTCTGAGCATTGTGCGGGAACGCTAAGCGACGACCCCATTGGCCAGGATCATACAATCGAGCAATCAGCTCCGGCGAGCCCTTCAGCGATGTGCACTTTAAGGCTTGTCCTCGGCCTCGTCATCGTCATTGTCGTTGTCGCTGCCCTTGTCGCCTTTTAAAATGCCACCGAGTGGCACTGATGACATTAAGTAGCTGTCGGGTTGGTCAGGATTAGATAGCAAAAGTGCCTGATGTTAGTTTAAAGTAGATAAACAAAGCGGATTCAGCCTCCGCCGCAGTTTCAGCCGATATCATTGTTCAAGACAGCTAAAAGTGTGTATATGTATATATATTTATAAACTGATGTGTGCGATTTGTCTGCGCTTAGTTCTGTTAGTGTTTTGTGGTTGAGTTTGTGTGCTCTATATTGGAAGCATTTGTCAACCGCACATCCGTTCAGGCTTTAATCATTCAGCGCGAATCTATTCAGTCATTCACTTCCACTTTTACTTTCACCTTCCACAGAAGTCTTGAGTTTTAATGCACAAGTTTATAAAACTTGAGAAGTTTTGGACTCATTAAAAGCAAATTTAAATTTCAAATTAATTAAGGATTGCCTTTGATTACAGCACAAAAAAGGATAAAAATAAATATTTATTACACTTCCACTTTTAACTTCTTATTAATTCCATCGCTTGACCTTTTACGCTGTTGCCACAGTTGAACGGAGTTGTATAACTTTATGAGACAGCAAAAGAAGTTGTGCTTAATTGGTTATGCCAGGGCTTGGTTGCCTTATCAAATAACCTTGAAATGAATAAAGGGTGAGTTGGCTTGCATGATAAATCCAAATTTATGAAAATATCTTTTTAAAAACCTATCTTTATATATATATATGTGTTTTTTTGTTGTGCTACGTGAAATTCCATTGCGTCAGAAATACGTGCAAAATCTCATTAAGCTTCTCATTAAAAACAAAAAAAAACATTGTAAAATAAATAAAAGTAAATATTTCCGAGACATACATAAATTTAGCTCTTGTTTTAACACTCAATTTGTTTAAAATGCTTTTAGACATTGCTTTAATTATGACAGAGTCTGAGTCTGTGTGTGTGTGTATGTGTGTTCGGGTAACTTTTTGTAGGTGTATTAACTATATTAAATAACCATACGATTTATTAAAATGTAATTATTTAAAGCTCGATACCGCCAATTAATTAATTGTATACCCTCAATAAAAGAAAATACTATTCACAGAATTTAGGAAACTCCATTGGATTCTATTGCAATCTGTGGCAAACTGCAGTGGCATAAATTTAGCTCTCACCTGCCCCAGTCTCAGCTACCAGGCAACCACTTGTGGGCTAACTGGGACTCAGACACGCTTTCGGAGTCAGCTGGGCTAACTCCGAAATGTGGTTAAAGAGAGCGAAAGTGCCGAGGGACGGCAGCACTCTCTTAAGTTCGCCAACTGCCTACATTTCGAAACAAGGCACAAAGTTGTTTCGCTACTTTGGTTTGTTTTAATGCCACGAAAGTAACATTCCCCTCTCCAAATAATGGGAATAAGGGAGAGCAAGTGGCAGTTGGCTGTAGGAGTAAAGCAAGGCAAAACAAACAACTTTCAAGTTGTTACAACTTTGTAGCGCTACTTTAATTTTGAGTGTAGCATAGGCTAAAGTTGTTTTTACTGTTTAGCACCATCTATGTAAATATTAAATAAGAAAAACCAACTTAATTAAAATGTATGTGCCATGTTTTGCAATTCTTATCCTTTTGTCCCCAAGTAAAGGCTGTGTTGTTCTTTAACACGCCCGTGGCGTGTTAGATGGTCTGACTCTGACTCTGACTCTGACGCTCTGGCATTCTCCCAAGCGTGTTCTAATAAACTGGAAACTTAAATAATCCACATCGGAGCGAACGGTAAAATGAAACTGAGAGCAGGCCAAACAATGAAATGCCATTGAAATTCCATTTTGGCAAGACAAAAGCGGATAAAAGGCATTCGAGCAATGCGAAAAAGATGAAATACTTCCATTTGCAATACTCATACAAGAGACACAACGAGGCAGCAAAGAAAAATAGTCCAGTTAAACAACAGCACACACATAAATAGACATACATGTATGGTCATATACGTATATGCGTACAGCTTATATTTATTGCTTTTATGACAATCCCTTAGGAAATGCGCCATCATAAATTGTTCAATACATTTGGCCAAGGCGTGCAATAATTGTTGAGCAAGAGCCAAACAATAAATCGAAAGTCGCAACATAATAAAATTTACTCTCAATTGAATTCGCAGCAAAGCGAAAAGTATATAATAATAAAATAAATATATAAATTGTTCTATATTGACCATCTACCACTTGATTAGATTTGTGCGTTCTGTCATTGAGTAAATGGTTCCGTTTGACTGTTTGTTTGTCTGCTCACCAACAGCCACTCAAAACTGACAAAAAAACAAGGTGCACTTGACTGCTTTTAGTGTTCACAACTTAAAATGTTCAACTGGCTTTAATTGGCAGCCAAACCCAACTTCAGAAATCTAAAAATGACCCCTAACCAAACCAAAAACTCAATATTTACACTGTCGAGCGTACCACAAAAGAGGCCACGCGGTGGCAACTCCTAAAGCTAAGCTACGGCATGGTCCTAAGCAAATAAAATGACCACAGAAAAAATTGGAATTCTCTTTAGTGTGTCCAGAAAATGGTACATTGAATTTATGATCAAGTTTATGGGTGAAAATATTGAAAATTTTTTAAATTCAATATTTTTTTACTTAAGATAAAAATTAATAATTAAAAATCATACTGTAATAATTTGTATAACAATACATTTAAGGAAAAAAAATATTTTCTTCTTATATAAAATTAAGACTGTTTTGGATAACAAGAAAAAACTCCTAAAACTGGTTAAAGCATATATTTTAAATTGTTTGCTGGCGTATTTTTATATTTTAAATATATTTTGGTTTTAATTTTTTCATAAAATTCTGAGTTTTAAACTTTACAGCTGAGTGGAACCTGAAGGAGAATTACGACGAGACTTGAAAAATATCGGAGTATATACAAAACACCTGACCTGGAGCCAGAGAAAGACGTTTTAAGAAATTGTAAACATAAGAAAAAAAGAAAAAATTAAAAAAAAATTAGTAGGGATGGAGTAAAAAATTCATAAAAGGTTTTAAGGATGTTTTTAAAATATTACAGTTATGCGGTATCACATGGTTGATCTATGCTTGAATTTGACGGTCCTGGCGGGTCTTTAAAATAATCGCCCTCAGTCACACAATCCGCACCCGGAAATGGGAAATTGCCTTTTAATTGCATGAAGTTTCAGAATATATATACACACACACACACACACACACTCATGTGGTCGTACAATATTTACAGTTTAAATAACGCAGATACACAGAACATACGCTCATACACACACTTACAAACAGACACACTCACACACACGCATAGAGAGACAGCGCGCACTTGGCACTTTCATGTCCTTGGTTGCTAGATGTTCCTGCACTTGGCTACGTGCGTCTGCCCACTGTGCCTAATCCCCAAGTGACCTTCAAAATGTGGTTTATATGTAGATAGATGACTGTATATGTGAATGTGTAGTTGTGTGTGTTTATCTATATTTATGTATGTATGTGTCTATATGTGGCACATTCAACGTTTCAATGCGGTCGCCATCGTCTGTGCGTCAGTCGACATTTACTAGTGCGTTTTTGTGTATTTGACAGCCATCTGCCAGTTCAACTGTCTATCTGCCTGACCCCCTGACCCTCAACTGATTGTCTGCCCCTCTCCATCAATCTCTCTCTCTCTCTCTCTCTATGTGTGTATGACTGCCTGTCTGTCTTTCTCTCTGTTTGACTGTTTGCGTTTGACATTTTCAATTTGCATGACACTGTTCAATGGATGGCATACACTTGACAACATTATGCTCTCCGTGTTCCAAGTGCGAATGGTCACGTATCTCAATGACATATGTATGCACGTTTGGGGTCTATCTTTCAAAATGTATCCCTTGCCGGCGGCAGTGGCTCAAATTTGGCTGCACTTCATGTTTTATTTAAAGTTTCGGGAAGGCGCGCATATTTATATATCACTGCCAAACTTTCTAATTGCTTAATTCAAAATATCCTCCATCTTTGCGTATTTCCTAATTAAGCTAATCAAACAAACCGATGTTGCGCACTTACAACACGCAAACTAAATTCGAGCCAGCGGTTGAATTGGATGCCATAAACTTTCCCCAACACAGCTAATTGAGCTGGTCAGGGATGGGCATATTTTGAAGTTTAAACTCATGATACGAGCACGAAACTGAATTTGTTATCAGTTACCCGATGCTCTGTGTCTATAAGTAAATGAACTACATTTATACCTATATTTATGTATATATAGTGATCTATATCTAAATCGATATCTATATCCACACGGCCCAGCTCTAGAGGCATCCTTCAAAAGCATCCACTAATCCCTCGTCTCACGGATGCTATTTTTTTTTGTTTTCATTTTGAGGGTTCGTTAATTTAATTCACTGTTCAGCTTTGAACTTCGGCCAAAAACTCGGCCTAAAGTTTTGAGCCGATTGCTGACTGATAGTTTAAGCTTTTAATGGAAGAAGCATGTCATTTTTTGTGCAGCATCAATAACCTTATATAAATAAATTTTATTTATATATATATATATAATGACTGGTCGAAGTTTTTATGGCCAAAGTACGTCGCATTATTTTGTTTTTTTTTGCGCACTGCTGGAAAATGTCAGAGTAACGCCGGAAATTGCCGGAACTGCGCGGCTCCACCTAACACTTATGGCTATAAATGTAACCACATACTTACATATATACTATATATATATATATATCAATATATAGAGATAGTACCTGTGTGGATACGGGTCATTTTTTTTCAATTTATTGTTGCCGTATTTGCTTTTGAGCGGAGTGAAAATTGATGCGGCCAAGGTTGTAAATAAAGTAAAATTGCTCCTTGTGCTCATTGAATATGGAAAACATACGCCATTAATATTAAAATATAAAAGTTGGCTAAGCGTGTCCTAAAAGTTTTATGGAACTTAATAGGCGAAGAAATTTCTAACGGAAAAGTGAAAGCCGGTTGAATTATGTTGGTTGACATTTTTGTAATGTAATGTGACTTAAATCTGGAAAAATGTGACGAGCCAGGTTAAACCAATAAACAGATTCGTGGATGTGGAAAATCATTTTCCTGAATCCAAACATTAGCTAAACTGTTAACCGAGCACAACAAGGTATTTGCTCTGACTATTCTTTTAGAATTTTATCTGCGAATTTAAGAATGCTTCAAAGGAGATTCCGCCCAAATTGGGGACCCTGATTCTTTAGCTTGTTTTGGCTGTTGTTGAGGCACGCTTGCTTGCCACGTCCGCTAACCTGTTGCCAGGATGTTGAGGCTTGTGGGCCATGGCAACTTGACTTAAATCTCAAATTCGGCGTGCCTGCTTTGATTTCAAGTGATTTATGCAACATTAAATTACTTAGCATATGTTACCAAATCTATATACCTCGTTTACGATATATCCTTTCAGCTGAAAATCTGTGTTGGAGGAGGGTCATATATATATATATATATATATATATATTGGTATATATACTTATGCAAATAACTGTATGTCTGCGTTACATAAGTCGATAATTTGACAAATGTGTTTTCATTGCGCTGTTCTTTAAGCCTTTCCGGCTGTTGGCTTTTTATTGTACCCGATTTTTGTGTGTGTGTGTGTGAGCGTTTGCAAATGCGTGTGTGTGTGTGTGGTCATACATTTTTATTGGATTTTATTTGTCGCTGCAGCAACTGCGCCATAAGTCATTGCACCATTCCAAATTTCTTTTCCCGAGCCCAATCGATTGCCATTGTATGAGCAGCCCTCAGCTCCAATAACTGAAACTCAGCTCGAGGCAAGCTCAAGGTGATGGGGTTGAGGGGTGGATTGTGGGCGAAGCCGAAGTTGTTTGTTTTGTGTGTTGCTTGCTTTTTTTGTATATGTATTTACCATATTTTCATTGCAATCCTAGTGGATTTATGGAAAGTTTTCAAATGCCATTGCACGATTATAGCCCAATTTTTGGGGCGTGGCAGTCGACAAGTCAAATAGGGACCATTCCCTTGTCAAGCACTTGTGTCGTGTTTGCAATTGCACTTTTGGTGGCACCGTTGGCACCGACACTAGAAAACGGCGCCACAAGATGGCAAGCCTTTTATATATGTACACTGATGGCGTTTTGTGTGCTGCACTTGTTGCAGCCATCCGTCGAAGACCAGAAATTAAGGTAACAGTTTTCTTATTTACCATGCAAATAGCCAGCAATTTCCGTTTGCTGTCCTGTCAAACAACTAATTGACATGGCAACGTGCTAGCGGAAATTCTAAAGCTTCTTCCAAGTGTCCAGCCCTGCTATAAAAAATAAAACACGACGAACGAAGAAACGCAAACAAAAAACAAAAAAATAATAAAATAAAAATATAGGAAAACATTTCCCATCCGCAGCGCAGCAAAGAAGCCATCAAAAATGTAAATATGTAATACGCCAAGAGGTTCTGCAAGAGACCCGCCAAGAAACCTCGACCACAGCTCCATCTGCACGACTCAAGTTTAGTTAGCAGACAACTCGACGTTGTCGGTGTCGTTGTCGTTGCCGTTACCGCTGTCGTGCCTTGCCTAGGAAGTATCTGCTCTGCTGTGCGGGCCACTGACGTTGAAGTAGAGCGCCAATGAATTAAATATAACCTAACCTAACCCAAACCAACATCGTACCAAACCAAGACAACTTAGCGCAGACCATACCAAACCAGAATCGAACCCAAACCCAACCGGAACCCCAACTCCTGCACCAACCCAACCTCAGCCCAACCCCAACCCTTAATACCCTAAAGAACCCATTCTAAAATGTACACGCTGTGAGCTTTCCACTTGATTGCTGGCAGCCAACTCACTCGCTCGCTTCTGCTCAAAGCACTTCCTCCCCCCACCCAACACCCACCCACCACCCCTTCCCCTAGCGTTTGTCCTTGCCGAATGGAAGTTCGATTTACATTTCAACTGCAGCCAGCAAAGGCGTTACATGGCGTGACGTAAGCCTCTATATAGATAAAGCGTATTACATTGCCATTGGTATAGGTGTACCTGTATAGTTCCAGCAACATGCACAATACATGAACAACACACTCACACACACACCCATGTGAGTTGTGTGCTATGTTAATATTTATGTATACGTAATTCAAAAAAACATGAATTCCACTTAAAGTGCACACTCCGGTTACCTTATTCGGTTTGAATTCGCTGTGAGGAGTGTTTCAGCTCGCAGTTGAATTGGAATGCAATAATGATAAACGAGTCGTTGCCTCACAAAGGTTGAATGTAATATGAATATTTTAAAATCATTAACACGTTTATAATGATATACAAAAATAAATAGTTTCATTTCACATTGGTATCCAATTGGATTAAAATATAATGTAGGTAAATAATATATTTAAATAACTGTCGCTTCTTAATATATAAGAAATGGTATTAATACTAATATCATATTGGGTCAGAATGCGGCAAATATTAAAGGGCGTTCTGATTTTGGGAAACAAGTGCCTCTATATATATATATATATAAATATGTTTAATATATTGCAGCTAGTTGGTAACGATGTCAAACACGTAACGGTCTCACAACTAATCCAGTCGACTGGCTGTTTATTTGTTAACTGAACCAACAACAACAACAACAACAACAACTAAACACGATTTAGTACTGCCATATGCATAATATTTGTGTAATCTGCTCCGACAGCGATCCTCAGTTGTTGTCTAACTCTCCTTACTGCCCCAACTGTCTGTCTATCTGTCTGCTTGTCTATCTGCCTGTCTGCATTTGTGCCATTCAATTCCATTGAAATGTCTGTGCTGCATATTAAAAGAGTCGCATAAATAAATAAGCATATTCAATTTTGATGAAACGTGAATCGTATCGAAATGTTTAACAAAACGTAGAACGTGACCTTGCTTCATTTATTTGGATACCATTCATAAAATATACAATATAAAAGGGTATCTATGCAATAAACAAACAGTGGCTGGTTTAACCCTGAAATGAAAATTGCTTATATTTATTGACATTAATAAATTAGCTGAATAAGCGTCATTGGTTGTAGACATATTCTTAAATAGCAACTATCTAGGTTTGACAAATAAAAGATAAAAAGTTACGGTTAGAAACATGTTATCTAGTTTGTGGAATAGGATAATGTATAAAGGGGAGGCAGAGAGTTTTTACAAGCAGTTAAGAGACTATTCTTAATGTGTTAACAGCTCAATTTGGGAAACTAGATGATTGATATATTTTAATATTTAAGATACAGAACCAAGAAATGGTTATTGCTAGCTAAGCCCTATTCCATATTTGTGCTTATTTATTTTTATAATCCAATTTGTTTCAAGTGATCTCTGCTGAGAATTCTGTAGGGATCTGTATTGAGTTCATTTATTGCTCTTTTCCTAAAAATAATGGTTATCAATGAAGAATTAGAGAATAATAATAACCCAGATTATATAGAACAATATGCAGTCAATAAAATATTTAATATAAAGAAGTGCAACATATTTTACAGGATATTTTCATTGTTTACTCTATGGAGTATTTTTTGGTATTCATGGCATTTTGTTATTTTGTGGTCTTGCCACAGAATCTGGGCATTGGTTTCTTGGCGATAAGCGCTTAGCTAAAAGCTGCAATGCAGCTTCAACAATTTAGATGTTGCTCAGTGTGATACACCAGTTGTTCATTGAATAATTCACTTAATTGGCCCCAAAGGGTCCAAAAAGGCAAAAGGCCAAATGCCAACAGTGAAAATGAACAGAGTAACCGTACACATTACCAGCCACATAAAATACGTAAGCAAGTAACTGTCAAAATGAAGACAATATAAATGTTTTGCATCACAAACGGAAAACTCTTCAACTGGCTGACGTTGGAACAAGGAATTCTCTGAGAAGGTCAATTGGAAGCGTTGCCATTGGAGGACAGCTCTGTTTGTAATGAGTTTGCATTGGAATGCGCCACTGCATGTAAATGAATTCGCAGTTCCATATATTATACATATGCTATATATACCATTACTGTAAATACAGTCATGTATACCGCAAGTTGATGATTGGCAAATACAATGTGTGGCGTATCAACTTATTGATCACTTGGTCAATTGTGTCAAACATAATAACGCTGTAGTTATTTGCATCCAAATTGGCAGCTTCTGAGTTGTGGAATGTATTCAAATGTGTATGTGTATGTATACTATTGCAAATTATATTTGTACGTGAACGGATTTGGCAACAACAAGCATTGTACACTTTATTAAGGTCAATTTAATCTGGCAGTCGCCGCTGCAGGCTTTCCGTTAATTAAATTTCGATGGAATGCACCTTTCGGGTTGATGCTTTGATTGGAGATTGGCCCTTTTATAAGCAGCTCGCACTACTTTGAAGTATTTCCCTTTTGTGCCCAGGAGCGACAATGCCCAAAAAGTTAACTTAATTTGCCACGCCCCCATCTCCATTCTGCTGCTGTTGACCCACAGTCAGTCAGCCAGTCACTTCGTTGGTCGTTCTGTTGCTACCGTTGCGTGCTTCGCTCCTCACTCCGTAAGTTTTCAGGCGCCATTTTCAGTTTCTCTTTTTAACACGCATTCGCGTGTTTTATGCCCTTTGTTTTATTTATTTATTTTTCTAGTGTTTTTGTTTTTGGTATTTTCTTTGTTTTGTTTGGCGAGGCATGCTTTAGAAACTTTATACTTTGGCAGTCCTGTATTCAATTTGCACTGCTCAAGTTAACTTTAACCTTGAACCAGCCACACGCTACAGCTACAGATACTTACACATATATTTACACACACACACACATTAATATATTTGTGTACACTCGGAGCGCGTACTGTGATGCTTCTGTTTTCAGTTCATTAAACGGGATTTTCAGCACATTATTATTATATACGTCACCTCCTGCTGCTTACTTTTCAAGGATTTACTTACTTTTCGCGAGCTCCAAATTCGCAATTGACTGCAGCTGTCAGCTGTAGAATTGAAGAGACCTAGGAGAACAATGAATAACATTTCCAATTGGCAAGGCGCTGTTTAAACACCCTTTTCTTTGGAACATCAATGACATACTGAATAAAATGTAATTAAATTAATGTTAATAAATCAAATATTTCTAAAATCAAGTGAATCAAGTCAATCATCTAGTCAGCTGAAGCTGACAATTCATTATGTTTTTTGATATATAGATAGATCTATGGCTACAAAGTTATAATACCCATAATGGCAAGAGTAACATGATTTTGTACCTTAAGTATTGTTTAGACAACACACATACATTTAGAAATATATGTGTCTTGGATGTTTGGATAGCGACACGTGCGCCATTGGCGACAGCTGGTGCAACAAGGCGGGCCACAATCCAAGGATATGCCGCTAGCAATGTGTGAGATTCATCGCAATTTAACTTTTGAGCAGTGGCAATGGGTTCAAGTCAAAGATGTTCCACGAACTGCAATTAGTTCAGCTTCTGTTTTGTTTTCTTCAGTTGTCGGCAACTATTTGTTTTTCAACTTTAAGTCTATCAACTTGTTGGAAGTTGCTGTAAGATTACTCATTTCAATTGGCCTGTTCGGAATATCGTGGATGATTTTCATTTAATGTATGCTTGTGTTGTTGCTAGTAGGAAAGCACTAAAGAGCTGCTTCCCAACAGCGTTGTTTAAAGCCTGTTTCAACAATGCAATAGCCTATTACCTGCATAACAAGTGGCCAAGTGGCATTACAATCCAACATCTTCTAAATAACACATTTTTTAAGCAGCCATTATTATTACTATCATTATTATTGTTAATAATGTAATGTAAATAAATTAAAAATTTAAGAAAAAATCCCTGATTAAACTTTTTGATGAATGTTTATAAAACTAAGAAGTGTTATGGGTCGACATTCTCATTAAATATTTAAGCATGACATTTAAGATGTAAATAAGAAAGCAACAAAAGCAGCATACAGTTTATGAAAACTTAATTAGGGAGGACAGAGCTTAGGGCTTTTGTTGGCTTTGGTTTATGTCCCATCATTTAATGAACATATAACAAAGGTACAAATAGATATAAGTTATGAGGGTATGGGTAATGGTAACCTTATCTTGGTCTAATCGAATGTTCAGTGACACAGGCGTTAAAACTCGACAGACACATAAAACACGCAAGGGCTGCAGCTGTTTTGTGTGGAATTTTGTGTGTGTGTGTGAGTGTGTGTGTGTGTGTGTGTGTAGGTGATTTAGAGGTGTGCGCGTGCTTAGATTGTATTATGCTAAGTTCAGTTAGTCCCAATATGTGTGTATCCTAATATGAATGTATAGCATGCCGATTTCTATAAAGAATGTGATGGTGTCATTAATGTTCCCCTCAAATCAAAAAGAACGTATACCAAATAATAGATTAAAAATTTAAATTTATAAAAATGTGAAAACTAATTGACTGATTTTTTTCGTGATGGTGATATTTTCTTTATCGCAACTGTATGTGGGAGTAGAGATTCTTTAGGTTTTACATTGCATGTGCCAATCCAGTAAATCCCTTAAATCCATGACTAATTGTTTCTCTCTGCTGATGAACTCACTTCCAACAATTACACAAAAGCTGTAATATGTGCTATAATATTTTTGCAAACAAAAGTTATAATATATTAGTTTTGTAGTAATAGAAGCCATGGATCGATGGAAAAGCTAGGGGCTTAGATAGATTGGATAGATATAGATAGCAATACTGCAATAGGTAATACTGCATGGATTCCCCTGTAATTCGGTCAGAACTAAAGCCGCTTTAACTAATTTACTCAAAGGTTAAATATACACAAAAATGCAGATCTCTAAGTGGTTTAACTTAAATCGCTACAATCGCTTTGACTCCAGATTTGCTTTTCATTGATTTTATTTATAAATATCGTCAGAATTTGGATGCTCAAGTATCCAACTCAAACGCTTGAGGGCAACACATTTGTCAAATAACAATCATTACGCAATTCACATGCATGTGTATGTGTGTGTGTGTGTGTGCTTGTGTCCAATTGTGTGTGCTTTCAGCTAAATGGAGGCAGTGGAAAGTTAGCCGCTTGGCATTAGTATGTAAATTGCTAAATTGAAATTGTCATTCACATTTGCCGCTTGCCTCTTGACTTGCTGCTCTGTTGCTGAGGCATTGTGGCATTGTGTTGCGTCTGTTGTGTGCTCAAAATCAATATGTACATAAATAACGGAGCTTAGCACGTCATTTGTCTTGGTTTTAATACTGGCTTATAATTTTTCCTGCCAGTTGCTTCTGGCCCGTAATTAGAGTCGTTTGACTAAATGGCAATGCGAATCGATAAGCAGCTGCGAAAGTTGTTACCAAAAATAAATCCCAATTACCAATTGCCTTAATTTGACTAATAACGAACGCTACACAACCATTGATTGATGGACTACCTGTTTGGCTGACAGACTGGCGGTTTGTTGAAAGCATGGAGATAAAGCATCTCGGCAAATGGCGGTTTAATTGAAGGTCTTAACGGTTTTCATAACTCATCAGAAAGCGCTTAGAAAAGGACACGTGGCACTATTCTCTCAACAAATTTCGTTGGCCGTGGCAACCCTAATTGGCTGCTTAATTAAACATTGCCAAATCGTCTGTACACTTGGGCTAACAGGCAGTAACCAAATTAAAGGATCTTCTCTTTGAAGTGGCCAACACTGCAGTTTTTGGCCAATTATCGCACGTGCAATTCATTTACTTAGTGTGCGAAATGCTTTCACCCGTTCTCAACTTGGCCTTAATGGCTGCTCGCTGCATCCACCTACTTTATTACTTTGCCGTGCATGCCCGCAATTAAAAGACAATTTATGTGGCTAAAAGTTATGCCGGAAAAGTTTGCACACACTTCCACACCCACACACACACACACACACACATTCGCTCGAACTTTTGCCGAAGGGACAATGTTAATTTTGTTATTCTTTTAAAGCAGCATCAACTCAAAGTCAACCATAAAACACAAGAACACGTTGCTTGCTCTAAGGTAAAAGTAAACGGAGTGCAGCAACAACGGCTCTTCAAAGTTAAAAAACTCTTGTTAGCCACTGCAGCAATTGTAACTTTTATGCTTTGGTAAAAGTTACGACCACACTGAAATCTCAACTCTCCAATTATTGACTATCTGAGATTAGTCGTTATAGGTCCTCATAGCATGATATGATGTGTCCTGCATCAGCAATCAGTTGAGTCATTGTGAGGCACAGTCTGCACTTTTATCTGTTCAAACGGAATTATTTTGCAATTTGCAACAGCACGTTGCCATATGAGCAACAAGTCCGCAATGCGTAAAATCATTTCACAAGAGTTGACTGCCCAGCAGCAGCAGCAAAACTGAAATCCAAACTGTGAGGGCAATTGCTGCTTGAGTACTTTATGTTTATAAAATGATTTTTATCACGAACTGTGTAATTTAATACATGTGTAATGTACATGTCTGCGTAGAACCCCAAAATCAATTTAATGATGTATTTAAGAAATCTCAAATATAGCCTCCAATACAGTCTATATACGACTTTTCTATACATCTTAAATGAGTCAATAATATGCCAAACTACACTTTATATCAATCGGATTTTAATAATTGGAGATAATCGCATAACAGTGGCAGTTATCGAAAAAATTGAATAAATTTGAGCTGATTTATATATACTCTGTTTGTTCATAAATGCGGTTAGCCAAATAGAGAGACGGACATGACTATATATATATCATGGTTAAGCAAATATATGCTTTCTTTCTGCATGTTACCTTTGCGCCACTTTATACCCTTTTTATCCTTTTTTATGGGTTAAGGGTATAAAAAGCAATGCTCACATGATAAATAATAAATGGTTAATATATTGTCTGCTACTTCTAGTTGGCAGCCAAACACAGCTTGTCAACCTGATATGGAGTTACATAAAAGGTGAATGTAGTAAGTGAGTTACAAGTATAGATGACGCATGTAGCTAGTATATGAATTTCATAGCTCACTCCATGCCATAAGCGTCAGCACGCCCACAGTCCCCAGAGAGCAAGATACTAAAATAAAAAGAAGGACGCATAATAAAGTCGTACACCATTTTCTCCTCCTATTTTCCATTTCTTTCTTTTTATACACTGAACCCATTAAAATGGGTATACTTCTGCAAAGGTATGCTTGTGCAAAAGTATTGAATAGGGAGAGGGTTGCATATCCGACCTCATAAAGTATATATATTCTTGATCAGGATTAACAGCCAAGTCGATATAGCCCTGTATTTTCTGTTCGCCACATCAAATTTGTATAGGAAACATCCAAGTCATAGTCGAAAACTATCTCATTACATTCAGTTCGGGCTTGTAAAATGGATTTTGCAATATAATGAGAACCTGTGTTTCCATCGACTTAATATGTTTAACAACTTGGTACAGGGTGTTTAATAGTCGAGTAATTCTTATGTGTTTTTTTTTATTTTGTTTGCTGTCAGTGGCAAAGAGCGCAAACTTAATTTACTTGATGAATGTACAATGTACAATAGTACTCAGTATAGCGTTGAGAGGCGTGTCATTGAGTTCATTTACTTGGACACTTTGGGTTCATTAATATTTGCAACGGCAGCCGTTGCCAAACAAAAGTCTGAACTTGTGTTTTTGTAATAATTTAATCGTTTGGTATTTAACAACTTTTATAATGCCAGCTTACAGGTTAAGGCCTCATTGCCCGAGTCGCTAAACTTTATCGGTTGAGATGAGTTTGCAAATTGTTTGGTCAGCGCTCAGTGCTGCAAGTGATACAAAGTCTTGCCAGGTACGTGTCGCGGGGCGAGGGTGCAAAGGGTGCCATAATCACATTTAGCAGGATGTGGAAGATTAACTGTGAGGCAAAGTACAAAAATAAAAATAAAAAAACCACAATTGCTTTACATTTTCAATTTCCATCTAATCTAATTTACATGATACGCGCACAATTTGAACGCTAATGAGCCAGGACAGACAACCTGGCTGACAGACAAGGCGGGTGGTTTTAAGGTACTACGTTGCGTATGCGCAACATATTGCGTGTGAATTTTAATTAAAAAGTTTTTCTCACTTACCCAAGCAAGATAATCGCACCGCACGACCCCTTTACCGACCCCAAAACAGATTTTGTTTCCTGCTGTTGCTGATGATGTTCACTTTTTTTTTTCGCTCCACATCTGCTTCGATTGCATCGATTTTCCTGTTCAGCAACTTAAGAAGCTTGTGCATTGTTGTCAAGTTGCTTTTCATTTGGATTTAATTTTATATAGTACCTATTAGTTAAGAAAACATTAGATTGCCGCCACAGGCAGCCAGGTCAATTGATATTGCTTTAGCTGGTAGATGTGTGTGTGTGTGTGTGTGTGTGTGTGATTCCGTTGTGGCTATATGCCACACGCCACCTAGTTGCCATGTAATTAAATCCACACACTTTAACTTATGCTGCCACACACCTGCTGCCGGCTGCTGTCAGCTGCTCAGTTTGCCCAGCTAGCTGCAAATTAGCTTATTAGCTGACAGATATCCAATTTTGATTATTGATGAACTGAGTTTTAGTGGGTTTCTGTAAGTGACCCAAATAATTTGTAAAGATTAGTGTAGCAATTCATTTGGACAGGCTCATAATTTGACCTAGACATGCATACATATGTGCGTGCTATTAGCCATGTTTTGTTTAGGGCCAATGGCCCAAATGCAAACCACTTGCTTGATTCTGTTTGGCTGCGCTCTCTCTTTCGACTGCGGCCGTTTTGGTGCTCTTGCTCTCTGCGCAGCCGCTGTGCAGTTACTCCGAAAATAGCACGACATCGCCAGTCAACGGCGTTGCGTATACGCAGCGTTGTCTCAGTCGCTAGCTGGACGTGATGTTGGCCGCAAGGGCGCCACGGCATAAACAAAAGACCAAAAAGGAGAAGCCAAATGCCTGAAGGCAGCTCACTGCCGCTGAAACAACAAGTACCTAACAGCCCTCTGTGTGTGTGTTAGTGCGTTTGCGTGTCTGCGCTAGTGTGTGTGTGTGTGTGCGTGCGAACGCGAGTGCGAGTGCGAGTGCAATGTTTTGGATGGCTATCAAAGTGCAGCATTGCTCAAAAGTATGCTTTAGATTATAATTATCGCGCGCGCAACGTTAAGGTTGACGTGTCGTTTCGTTTCGTTTCGTTTCGGCCAACTCGCAACTTGTGAAGTTTTGACGCGGCTTCCGTGACCCCACCACACATACCTATAAATATGCGTACATGCAAACATATATATATGTAACAATATGTAAATGCATATATTTGTACATACCTTAACGAGCTGAAAAATTAATGCAATCAAGTAATTTGAACCCGTTTAAGTTTCGAGTGCGCGCTCGGTTTCAAAGTGGCAACAATGAGTGATACGACCTATGTTTTTGAACCCAAGCAAGCGACAACAGCGACAAGTTTAATGCCTATATATATTTTGTAGGGTTGCCTTGGCATTCTTGGATTTTTTGGAATTTTTTTTGGAAACACGGCCGGAAAACTCCACTCAACTAAACTTAATGCAACTCAACTTTAACTCTATCTCTAACGCAAATGCAGACCAAATTGAAACAGGAAACATACCTTAAAGGGCATACTAAACTATAACTATATATTTTTCGATGCAGCTTAGTAGTACCTAATTGAAACTACTTACAAACATACATAAATACATTAATATATATGTACATAGAGAGAACAAATATTTGCACAAATATGCTGATAAATCTAGCGCTAACTGGCAACAAATTCCAATCATAAATTAATGTAATAAAAACTGCGACGCTTGACTTCTGCCGAATTTTCAAAATCGAAACCACGAAACCCACACGAGCAGAAAAGAAAAGAACATATAGAAAAAAAAATAAAAATAATTATAAATGAAATGTGTCTGCAGACCAAAGCACAAAGCAAACAACAAATAACTAATAATAATTTTCAAATTTATACGAAAACATCTATACATATTTACGAGTATCTATGTGAAACATCAGCAACCAAATGAGCAGACAGCTTGGCCAAATATATTTCGATTAAAATATAAATGAAATTTAACTGGGCACATCACTGACACAAAAAGCAAATAGCGTGCCAAGTGTTTGTGTGGAAATTTGTATTGTCTGCCAATACCAGATGACAAGGAGCAACAGCAACAACAACAACAACAAACATACATAGAAAAACAACAAAGAGCAGCTGCTTCTGCAACCAACAGGTTGCCTGCAACAGCCAGAGGCAGCAGCAAGCAACTAACGACAATTACAAGGTGAGTTATGGCCGTAGGGCTTGCAATTAAACTGCTGCTAGTTGCAAGACAATTTATAAATATCTCATGTGTGCTACACATACATAAATACAGTTGCCTTTGATCTCAGAAGCTACCATTTGTTTCCTTAAAGTTTTTAAATGAAAAGTTCTTCTGTTCTACAGAAAACATATTATTTGCTACATTTACTACAACTACTTCTATTTATTTTTTATTTTTTAATAGTTCTGAGCACCATTTGCAAGCTATTAATATAATGAAATTGAGTCGTTTTTAGCTGGTTTGCCAGCTTTTTTTAGCATTTAAATTAAATTATTTTATGACAAAAATATATTTTACAATTTATCAAAAGTTTTTAATTGCTTATAATTACATACTAAACCACTTTTATTAATTGAAGAAATTATATAAATGACATATATTTTTGCATACTTGACAGCTAATATTTAATGGAGAAAGACTCTTAAATATTTTTTATAGTTTTGAGATTAGAGTCATTTAAGTTATGAGTTTTCATTTGAGTACTTATTTTAAAAGATGTCTTTGGGAGCACATTTGTGATCATCTCAGTTATCAGTTGTACGTTAATCTCCTAATTGTTCTCAAATGTATGAATACAAATATTTTGTATCCTGAGAAATGAAAAACTGACCATGTCACAAAGTGCCATAAACCATTTTACAACATTTTGCCTGTCATAAGATTAAATGTGCATAAAGTGCAGGGGGGTTCGAATGGGAGCGAAACTAAAGCAATAACTATAAAACAAACAGAATACAATGCGCTTGAATTGTGACGAGCAGGAACCTAATAGCAAAAGAGGGAGATCTACTCACACTTTATGGCAACAACGTCAGAAGTAACAGCACCAACAGTTGGGTGCGGTGCCAACAAAACAACATGCACACATACAATTTCAGGTTTTTCTTTTTATGGCCCTTTATTTATATATACATATATATACATATATATATATTTCTGTTTTTTTGCTGAGTGCCGCTAGCGTTGGAATCTGGAGTGGAAGGTTTTTCAATAGGGATCCAAAGGTATGCGGCAGTAGAAAGAAGAGAGGCGACAGTCTCAGACGACATCGTCCAATTACAAAAGTGAATATTTGAGACTTGCTTTTTGCTTTATTTGGCTGCCATGTTGACCTTAACATTTATTTCGGCTCTTGGCCACAAGTGACTTTCAACTAGCTGACCTGAATTCGAAACCTTTAAAGCTGAATGCATTTTATATAGCCAGAGCCCATATGTATATGTGTATACACAAAATAAAAGTTATATATATAAATTTATATATATATATATATATTTAATTCAGACATTGTTTCATGCTGTAGATAATGAGCCGTTAGCGGCTGAGTAGAGGAGAAGAGAGTTGGATTACGGAGTGGTTTGTTGGTAGTTGGCGCGTTAGTTGGAGCCACTCACGCGATGTGCGGCACTTGAGCACGTTTTGCATAAATTGCTGGGGTCCATCTTCATCCCTACTGGTATTCTGCTAACGACAACCGCGCCCACCTTTCACCGCAGGACCGTCGCGAGCCGTGTGGCGAGTGAGGCAAAACAATGGCCATAAAACCGCGAGCAGATGGACTTGTTAAGCATTTAAGCACAGCTGCTATTTTCACATCATGCCCGCATAAAAAACCACAGCAAACATCAATCTGCTGCTCTAATCTGTTTGGGCATCACACAGATGCCTATCGATGTTCGGTGGCTGGCTGTCCCTAACGCACCTGCCAGGGCGTTAAGTAAGCTAACAAGTATGCGTAATTAGATTTATGTTGCGTATACGCAATGTTGCCTGGACACAAAGCACTTAAAAACGAACAATTTGCGAGAGCTTGTGAGACGTGTCTCAGTGCCAGGCAATCCTTGCGTATCTGCCGAGCTACCAAAAACTGGAAACACGTACGTTGTAGACAATCACTGGCGGCTCAATAAACGGAAAACTATTTGTTGAGGGTCTAACGTTTGAAATTCGGGCAGCAGGTAAAAGTTTCAGAGCGTTTGCCTGCCATGTTGTTGTTTGTCATGTTGATTACCTGTCAGGTGAGGCAGGTGAGGCAGTGGCACGAAAATGATGGTCATTGTTGTCCGCTCCATTTTTGTGAGCTGCAGACTTATTACAAACAATAACATTTCCATAGTCACTGTGACAACAAAGCCCAGCCAAATGAGACATTCACTGTGGTTACGTTAAGCAAAGCAAAAATTACACTGTCCACATAACACGACTTGAGGATGTCCTTTATAATTTGACGGGCATCAGATTCAGGTCTCTGATAGTCAGCTAAATTAAATTTTGCATACAGATATATTTCGAGAATTATTTCTTTATTTTTTAGCGATTTTTTGTTGTTATTAGGTGCTTGGTTTTAATATTATTTTACATTCATAATTTTATTTTTTGCATTTTTCTAAAATTTGTTACACACTGTTTTATGATTCATTTCTATGCACCTTTATATGTGTTATTATGATTTCCTTTGAAATGTTATCTATTTTATTTACTCTATTTTTTGGTTTGTAAATATACATGGATATTGAAATATAAATATAGGTTATACAATATATAAAAACATTTTGAAAAGGAAGGCTTAATATGCAAATATGGTTACGCCAATAACAAATGAATATATTTTGATATATATATATATATATATATATATGGATGTTTATTAGGCCCACACAAATCCATATCTACGGTCAGTTTGTTGTTTTACCCTGTTGCAGGGTATGTTGTGTAGAGAAAGGACGCAACAATAACGAAATATTATGTATTATTTGGGATTTGCCTTTGCATTGCGGCCAGTGGTAGTGCCATTGCGGTTACCGGAGGACACACAAAAAGTTCATAAAATAAATAGTAAAGTTAACAAACAAGTAGCCGAGACTTTTGTGGCTGCTTTTGTGTTGGGCCCAAACCAACAGTTGGCAGTTGGCAACGGCAATTAGCTTTAAACACGCCATTAACTGCTTAAATGGCAGCATGTGTGTAATGCTCCAGCTCCAGCACAAAGCTCCCATATCGCTGTTGCTGCCTCGCTGCCTCGCTGCCTCTAAGTTCTCGTCGCTCGCATCTAAGTATGTTCATTATCACCTGTCCGTGAGGTGCGCACCAATGGTCGGGGGTGCCGGAACAGCCAGCCATCTGATATTAGATACACCCAGAGATACTGACATATAGACGATTGCCACACACAAGCGACTCCACCCACGCTGACATCCTACAACGCATTCTTAAGTGCTTCATCTTGTCTGAATAAAATTAGAGGCATGCTACCTGGCACGCCCCCCCTGTGCACCTCATATCCCCACCTCCTGTGCGCCTCATAAGACTTACAAAATGAGCTGACACATTTATGGCAGACATTTTGGGGAGCATGGCATTAAAGCAAACTCCACCCCCGCCTCGTACTCTCTGCTTGCACCCCCAGGCCAACTAGACTTCTCATACATACCTAATGAACTTTGAGTTGCCTTCCAAGCAACCAAATGGATACTAAGACCCCTAAAAGACGGAACTCCTCAGTTCTGTACACCGACAAACAGTTCACAGTTCTCATCGCTTTTATTTATGAACGCATCTAGAAAAAATGCATATTTATGCCTAAACTGCCTGCTGTTTAGGCCTTTGTATTTATTCACTTTGGCTGACATTTTTATTGTTCTTGCCCTCCATTCTATATTTTATGTAGATATCGTATATATACATATGTATACAGCATATAAGTATTTCACTCACACCTCTGCAACTCGACGCTCAAACTTCAAACTCGTTGAAACTCGAAAACTTGGAAATTAGTTTTATGCCACCTGAGAGTTAGAACATTGTGAGAAGCTTCTGGCACGTGCCGCTCGTGCAACACTCACCAATAATATAATTTTCGTTCGACTATCGTTAAAGTTTCGATGTAGGAATAATAATGTGGCATATATTATAATAATTGAGGTAAAGTTGTGCAAAGCTCATCTGTCAAATGCGATTTCTCATGCATGAGCTAATTGATTGACGTATGTTTATCATCTGATTTGATTGAGCGCTTATTAGATTTGATTTGGCACATTAATTGCTTTATAGAGAGTATATGTGTTTTTGTGAATTATGCCATAATTTCAAAACTATAGAATTTTCTTTGATAATCAGAGCAAATTTTATCTAAAATAAAAAAATATTATTGAAAATTAATCTATATGGAACCATACGCAATAAAATATTGCTAGAATATAATCTATATACACGTGTACGTTGGAACATCATTAGCTGATTTTGAATATTTATAAATGTTCCAATGAATTCAGTTGAACACGGGCAAAATCATGGCGTAAATAAACAGTCTGAATTCAATTTGAATGCGAAGCAGGCGTGAATAAATTCATTATCAATACTAATGACTTGTATGTGTGTATACAGCATATACAAATCGAACTTTGTGGATCTATTCAGTTGTTGCTTGAGTTTATTTTATGATTATTAAAATGTCAACAATTTGACATCAATTGAACTGCTATCGTTTTCTTACCAATCGCGTCAACTTTAACATTTTGCTGCTGTGATTTTGGGCTATGAAATTTAACTGTGCTGAATTTGCTGGCATTGTGGGACTGGAATTGGGCCTGGTTTTCGACTTGTGTTTGCTGTGAGCTGTTTCCAACTGGTTTGTTTGCGTTGCTACGGGTCGCTAGCATTTCACTTTGAGACGCAACCCAACAATTCGCAGCAAATAATTCAAAATGTCAGACGCAGCAATGAAGAAATTGCCAGGATATACGAGAAATGTCAGCGAACTTAAGTTGCTGCGGCAGACTTGCTGTGTGCCCCTAACTTTCTGCTCCATTTCAGTTGTGGTTATGTAATGGTTACAATTGACGCAATAAGATTGACAAATTGCCCAAAAACTTACTAAATAGTGTTGTTGTTTATAATTTTCAGCAAACTGTTTATCTCGGCATCTGTATGTAAACAATAGCTCGATATATTTTTTTATGCGTTAGCAATGAAAATCGATTAATGTTCGACTGGCCAACACATTTGATTTGATTTATGGTTATAGGAAGCGATGGCCAACACATAAAAGGCAATATAGTACAATAGGCAATGGCAACTGGTTCAAACCATCGATTGTTAAGTAAACATTTCAGCGTTTGTTTAGGTGAATCAAAGTTTTTCTCTTTTTTTGTTTAATTTTCGGCTTCATTTTGCTGGTTTTTTTTCTGATTGATTTTGTGGCTTTGGCCTATTCGATTATTGTTTTTTGTGTGTGTTCGTAGACATAAAACTTGATGTATGCTTTGTATATTTGATTACCCGATAAATTTCACTTCTAGTTCTACCACATTGATGAGCAAAGTTTCACATTTTATTGATTTTTGGCGCACCAAAGTTCAAATTTGCTTAACCTAATGACCCATGCGATCCAAATATAAAGTAACCGCACAAATGTTAAAGTGCATGGGAAAAATTTTGAAAATGTCAGTTGGGCGCCACCCTCAAAAAAATAAAAAAATACACTCCCTTTCGGGTTGTAAGTGAAGCTGCAAGCAAACTAACAAAGTGCTCTAATAGATCCAAAGGAGCTGAGGCAGTGCAACTGACAGTGGCACCAAAATCAGCCACAACAACAGCTGCAGTTGCTGTGGCGCACTATTGAAAAAAAATCCCATTTTCCCAGCATAAATTGTAAACTTAACAATGAAGTCTAGACGAGCTGTCGACTAAGCAGATAAGTCTACTGCCTGTCATGTATTTGATTATATATAGAATTAAAATAAAATCCCCTTATTTAAAATGTTGTATAGTAAAAAAAGTACAACAAACAGAATTTATAAGCTACTCAGCTAACTGATAAGGCCTGACCTTGAATTTGATGCATGTAAACAAACTGTATAAGACCTCGTGTCAAATTTGTTGTTTATAGGCAAAGCATAATACAATACACACAAAAAGGGTTTAATATTTATTGCATACAGATATTCTGTTTAATCAAAACACAATTTGTAACATCAAAGTTGAAAGTAATTATTGATTGGCCAGATCAGACAATGGAATTTAGTTCAACAGCCGTTAGGTTATAGACATATATACATCGGGTTCTGGTTAAATTTAAGTTTTTGGTATTTACCATGTCGATTTTTTGTCAAACTAATTTTTTACCCTGAAAAGTGAAGCACTTTCCTCTAGTGCAGTGGCAGCCACGACACGGGCAAGCCCTTGTTCGGTCGACGAGGCGCATTCGTTGTGTTGACGCATGTTAAAGTTGCTTTAGAATCACATCGTTGTTGTTGCTCGAAAATTTGCAATGCAAAAAACAACATAAAGTGGCTGACTACGCAGCGACCTTCAAGCTGAAACTTAAATATTCAACAGCGGCTTTTTACATTATTTCACTGTCTCAGTTATGCTTTGGCGATTTTTTTCTGTGTGTGTGGTCGTGTTAGTGCATCCCCTTCGCAATAATGCTTATCTAACCCCGCTGGCATTTGTTCGAGCTTATCAGCGAATAATCCCCCGAACAATAGCCGGGATTCGGGCTGTATAAAAACACTCTCTTTGGACGCTGTACCATCAGTCAACCAACGAGAGAATTTCAGACAAGATGCAACTCAAGCTGGGTAAACTGATGCCAATGCTGCTGCCTTTGTTGCTGCTGCTGCTTGGAGTCGCGTTCAGTGAGGCGAGTCACCGTCATGGCCCCATCTTTGATACCCGACCATCGCCGTTCAATCCCAATCCACGAGGAGGTGGCCCGTTGGCATAGCTTGGCGTGCTGATGTCGTTAACACATTAGTTTAATTTAATGCAATTAAAGTCAACCTGAACATCAAAGGCATGCGTGTAATTTCATTATTGATATTTTGTCTGGTTGACTCACTTGTGTACACTTACTTTCGCGTGGGCTTGCAACAACAACTTGCTCGAGTTGAGCTGTGTTTCTCCGTTCGTTTTGCCAAGGCAACCAATTACTAAAGTTTGCATTTACAGTTGCTGCAAAAATTTGCAAGTTATGATTGAAACTTGTGCCCACCACAAAAATTAGACAGTCATCGCTTGGGTGACAATGCAATCACAGTGCAAACTCGTTTAATTATAAACCCTAACCTAAACTGCTGCTAGGTGAAATTCCACTTGTAACAAGAGTTTTCTTTGATCAAGCGCTAAATTTAAGCAAATAGTCGGCTGCTAGCTAATGGTGACTGAATATGGACCTGACTTCTCAGGGAGCGGTATGGGCAGACAAGTGGACAGCTGCAATTAGCATGTTTTGATATCAAAGATAGGACACTTGTTAATTTTGAGGTTGATTAAAAATTGTCACTGGGCAACCAGTTGAAAAATAAGTCCCTAAATTTAGTAAAAATTCTGTTTGTGTTGCCTTCACTCGTATTAAGTGCTAAAAGTATTTTTTACTGCGTATTGAAGCCAATGTTAGTAAATGGTGAATTAGTATGGATATCGATCTTGCCGAGACCGTGAAGCAACTGCTTGGTGAATTGCCGCTGACGGAGCTCATCGCAAGGATTGTGAGTGCTATGAACGGTAAGGATCCACAGCGACAACTTCAGGGCATGCAGCTGGCACGCCAATTGGTCTGTCAAGAGAACAATCAACCCATTGATCTAATGATTGGCCATGGAATTGTGCCAATCTGCGTACGTTTTCTTAACTGCAACAGCAACGATATGTTTAAGTTGGAGGCAGCCTGGATTTTGACCAACATTGCTGCCGGTACATCGGCACAGACGCACTGCGTCATCGATGAGAATGCGGTGCCGCTTTTAATACATCATCTACAGTCCGATAATATTCAGCTGGCGGAGCAGGCTGTTTGGGCACTGTGCAACATTGCCGGCGATGGTGCTGGGGCACGCGATATTGTCATTCAGCATAATGTGATCGGTGGCATTCTGCCACTGATCAATAAGGAAATGCCACTCTCATTGCGGCGCAACATTGTCTGGCTGATGGTAAATTTGTGTCGCGACAAAAACCCATCGCCGTCCTTGGAGCAAGTGAAGCGCCTGTTGCCAATGCTCTCCGAATTTCTGATCTCCAATGACTCGGTGGTTCAGTCTTATGCTTGCTGGGCGCTGTCCTCAGTGATGCATGATGGTATTGATACACTGGAAGCTGTAATCGATGCGAACATAGTGCCACGCCTAGTGCACCTACTGAAATCTGTTGAGCTGTGCATTTCATATCCAGCATTGCGTTGCATTGGCCTAATTGTTGCTGGCACTGATCAACAGACTGATGTGGTCATTGCAGCTGGCGCATTGAAAACTCTTGGCCAGTTGCTGGAACACTCCGATCACAATATAGTCGAGTTGGCTGCTTGGACTGTTAGCAATATAACGGCCAGCAATCAGGCACAGATTCAGGCCGTTATTGATTCGGGCATATTTCAGCAGATATGCCAGTTGCTGGTGGATGGTAGTTTCAAGGCACGAAAGCAGGCAGCCTTTGCGGTGAGCAATTCAACAATATCTGGTACATACGAGCAAGTTGTGCATCTCATTGACAAGTACAAGATCTTTAAGCCATTCGTTGATTTACTTCATACCCCGGATCCGCTCATTATCATAGTGGTGCAAATGGGTCTATCCAATCTCTTTGACTTAGCCAAGAAGCTGGGCGACCCTAAGGACATATTTCTTATTTTCGAACAGTTAGGTGGCCCTGGTAAGCTGGAAAAGTTGCAGCTGCACGAGAATGAGGATATCTATAAAAACGCCTATGACATTATAAGTAAATACTATTCCGAAGCTGAGGAGGAGCTGGCACTGTCGGTGATTAATGACGGACTTGAGTTTAATGCCACACAGCCAAGGACGCCCGATGGCGGTTATAGCATTTAAAAGTCACAAGCTGCAGCAAGAATAGGACACACTCTTCCACACACACACAACAAGTTATTTGTTAGTATATTAAAAGTATACCAAAATGTGTATACTTAAAATTGTTTGTAGTAAACATCTTGGACGCGTTGCTGTTTTTTTGTATTTGCTGTTCTTCCATAAGTACCAATTCTATGAACACTAACTTCTCAACCCGTCGCACTATCTGTGTTCTGGTTTAAGGCACTATATACACAATTTATAATATTATTAGCCCAGGACGCCATCTGTTGCGCTTGACCCGTTTGTTTCCATTCCAATACTTTTGGTATATATGTATGTGGATTACATATTTGTGAATCACACACACTTCCTGTTTTCATGCCACGCAACTCAACAATTTGTCCGCATCACACAATATAATAAAAACCACATAAAACATAATTTGGCATTAAACTCAGTTCAATTTTATGATAGATAAAAACATAATATTTTTTATGTCATACAACGAGCGGATACCAACCAGAAATGTGTACAAAAACAGGATATATGGATGAAAACACATTGCATTGTCTAATTAATTGCAAAGAGTGAGTTATCAATTTACCAGTGACAAATTTAAATTTAAACAATTTATTAAAAATGATTGGTGATGATTGGCTAATGCGACTGCAAACAGGGTACTTAGGTTGGAATAGGTTGCCCATTCTGATTCTGTGCATCTGTTGTGTAGGCTGTTATACAGCCGATTTACAGCCAAAATGTTGTTATAAAACTCTGACCAAGAACTGTGTTCAGTTAGTAAGTAGAGTGAAAAGTGTTCGCAATATTTATTCTGTTGAGATTCAAGCTATGTGAAAAGATAAGCTATATTTACTCAATTCCATAAGTATCCAATAATATTAAAAACTCATTGCGTAAATCCTTCTTAGCTGTTAGCGAATTGTACGCCCATTTGTGAGTGTTGGTATCGTGCAGTGAATTTGCATGTCGCCGCATCCCTGGTGACAGGCCTCATAAATAATAACTGAAAATTGGGCTAGCGAAGCCTTCAAGTGGAGAGATGCATTCACCTGGTGTGTGAATGTGCGCTGACACTCACGCATCTGGCGATGCTTTTTCCGTTGCGCGTGATGCAATTTATAATTTTAATGCAATTTACTTCGTAGTGATTACTGATGCGCCAGCGGGCGTGAATGAGTAATCGGCTGCTACTGCGTCTGATGCTGCGGCAGGTAGTGTTGCCAGTTTTATTTGCGTATATTAAAATTGAGTACGCGCAAACATTTCAATGAGTTTCACACACAATTTGTGCTTTGCTTTCTATTTTCAGACGTGGCCGATCCAAGAAAAGCGCAAAGCAAAAAAAACAAAAAAAAAAAAAAATAAAACACTTGCGAAAATTAGCAGGCAGCGTTGGCCGATGCTGCGGCGGCGTCGTTGGCCGTGCCATCTATAAATAGTAGGCACTGTATGCGCGTGACAGCTGTGACAAACGGTGACGTCATTGACTGGATAGCGCGTTAAATGTTAAACGCTCGATTATTGCTGGCGACGTCATCAAAGTAAATATTGTACATCACGTATTCGTCGCGTATTTTGGCCAGGCTAATAAATACACATTTTATCAATTGTGAATGTGAGCGTGTGTGTGTGTGTGTGTGTGTGGACCCAACAGAAATGTGGCCCGCAAAAGCGAACTGATAAGATCAGCGGCCATAGCCAATATAGCATATAAATATACATATACATATACATAAGCATATATATATGTATATATAGCATATACGTATAATAACAATATGCGAGGAGTAAACACACGAAGAGCCATGAGAATCGCACGAAAGCACAGCAAAAAAAAAGCAGCAAGAAAAGCGGAACAAAAACAAATATTGTCAAAATAGCAACTGAAATGCTTACAAGCTGCTGAGCCTCAGTCTAAATTCATCGTCGATCGGCGTCGTTGACTGCCTCGCGCTGCTGCCGGGCGTCTATTTCTTTGGCTGTGTGTGTGTGTGTGTGTGTGTGCGGGCTTGCGTGCGTGTGTGTTTGAGTGTGTGTTTTCACAGTGTAGTGCCCTGTCGTGCCGTATCGTATCGTGTCGTGTCGCGTCGTGCGTCTGTCTGCCTGTCAGTGGTTTATCGCTGTGTGGGTAATATATACATATATTTTATATGAGCGTAAAAAGTGGAAAGTGGCTGCCTCTTAAGTTTTGCTAAATCGACTTTAACGAGCTCCGAGCAAACCAGAAACATCAACAACTTTGTAACAAAAACAGAGAAAAACTATATATGAAATAAACAAAAAAAAAAAAAAAAAAACAGAATCAGAAACAGAAACAGAAAATAACAGAACCGAACGCAAATTGATGATTTGTGTGCTAGCAATACATAATAAATACGTGTCATAAATCATAATAAACATTTGTGCTAAATACGTTTCCAACTTAAAATGTCAGCAATAAATTTAAACAAAGGATTTTATTTAATACAATTGCAGCTGCTCTAAACGGTGAGTTTTAACCAAATAAGACAGGACAGAACAGTTATCTTGACAGATACTCAGATTTATTACCCCCTGTAGGCAAATGATTAGATTTATGATATAGTAATCCGATCTTAGCCAATACTTTGATAAAGCGGATAGTTATCCTTAATAATTAATAAAGAGATTCACACATGCTCTGCGTATAGTTGAACAATCGCTCTTTATTAAACTTTGCCAAAGTTGGTTTAAGATATCTTCAAAAAAGTTAAAGTGCTGCCCGATGACTGTTCAAATATACATGATTGATTTCCTTATATGCTTGGAAATATTAATGCCAGGCCATTAGAAAATCGTATCAATATTTAAATTACCCTTAATAATGGCAACACAATTACACTGAACATTTATGGCAACATTTTTAAATGGGCCCATCAATCAGTTAGTTGACCTGATGAATTATATCTAATTAGGTAAATGCATTTGCCCTTCAGTCTTACTCAGAAAAATTGGCCAATTTCCTAGTAAAAGGACTCACGACTTATTCACTTATTTGTGTACATTAAATGACAGCATAATGTCTACTCGTATAATAGGCTCTTTCTTCAAAAAGAGTGTTATGGTTGGTGGCAGGTAAAGCGGTTAGAAAGAAAAGAGAGAGAAAGAGGGGGGTGGGGGGGGAGGGCGGAGAGAGAAAGGGAGGAAGTGAGGAAAGCCTACGTTGATTCAAAATGGGCTCACGCAGCGCATACGCAATTTGTGTGCGTATGTTTTAGCTGCATGAATGTTTTCATAAATTGAGTTTGCTTTTTTCGACAGCTCGTTTTGTCGAGGGTTGACACCATCCCGCCGTCCTTCCATCTCACATTCCCCATACCTTGTTACACATACACACACACACACACACATATAGATACATACTACCTGTCATTATTCATTATGATGCGACTTTTGTGTCTGTTGCCGTCAGCAGTGCGCGCAAGAGTTTCAAAGCCAACACATTTCAATAAGGGAATTATGAGGTATTAGACTCACATTGCAGTCCAAAAAGAAATTGTATTTTTATACAAAGGGGTTGAGTTTTTGGGTTGATTTTCTCATTGTTATGCACGGTAACAGTTGTGCGCTTGAAGGCAGCTTACGCAATTGATTAGTATTTGATACTTTTATGCTATTGCCGAAGTAGCTATAGTAATGCTCTTCACGCAAAGAATCTCAAGAATTTTGTTTCATAGAAAAACAAGAAAACGGAAAAGAAACACTTTGATAATTTATGTGTGTGCACAAATAAATAACAAACGAAATTAAATTAAATAGAACACATGGCAAAAACATTGCAAACAACAGTTTCAGATCGCACTGCCATGCAATTGTATTTACACATACATATGTTTTGCATCTATGTATCTGGGAATTCTTTACAGCACCCCGTACCTTGACAATGCACTTGAGTCAAGTTTGCTTCCTCGGCGCTGTTGGGCATATCGCGGCCATATCGTCAACTCGTCGAGATGCTTCGTTGCCAATGCAAAGGCTGCCAAAATTGCATTGGGCAACAGTTTGGGCACGACGGGTTCGGCAGGTGGTGGGAAGAGGGGGGGTGATGGGGGGGGTAGGTGCAAGAGGGCCGAGCATGATATGAGCAGTGAGAGAACCAAGCAGCTGCTGTTCATTTATTTATAACATTTTTGTATGCTGCTCGCTGTTCGTCGCCTGCTGTTTGCTGCCGCGTTTCCTGATTATGATATACGCACTAGCAGGGCTTGGGTATATTGGCTTTGTCATCAAATATACAACACAGCACCCTATATATGTTAACTGGTCGAACTGTCTGTCAGCTTATAGCAGACACATTCCATTAACTAAATGCGGCCTATGCAAAGAATCTGTTCAACTACAAAATATATCATTAGTAAATGCGTCATTCTGCTCAATACAAGGAATTTTGAACAAACCACCTTTGAGTGAATATAAATTAAATACATACATTCACTTCAAACAGATACAAATCAACGGAATGCTTGCACCGACACTCATTTGGTATTTTGATTCATAGGTGAAATCTGTTTGTGAATAACCGAAATATCCGAAATAGTCCGATGTGTGTTGAAATGTTGCCTGCTTGTTCAAAGTGATGTGAATATGCAGAGTACGTCGAGGAAGAACATTGACTTTCCACTCTTACTATATTTTCAGTTAATTTTAATTTGATTTAGTATCCCGATGCTAAGGTAAATTTTATTGTTGCATAAATGCAATGTGCACAACATTCCTATGTAAATATAATTACATTAATAAGCCACAGCTGACTGTCAAATTTAGAATGATAAACTTGATTGAATATCTCTGGGTGAGCGAGTTTATGAAAATGCACAACATATGTGCGGGGAATATATAAAATAGCAATTATTTGTATATGTACATGTGAACGTAATTTCCCCAACACACGAGATGAATTATAGATAGACAGTATATGCAAAGCAAAAATATTATACGATCGATCGAAGGGTTGTGAAAGCAGGCAATAAAAGAGCAAGTCGCGTCGAGAGAAGAAGGAAAGGGACGAAGAAGTAAATATCGCTCTTGAACATTAATATTTATGGTTAAAATATGTAACTATGTAAAGTTTATATTATGTCGTTAAACGTTTCCAAATTATATTAAATCAATCATTTGTAGCTAAAACCTATACAGATATTCTTTAGATATATTCAGGCAGTTTTGTAGTGTATAGAAGTATCGATAAGTCCTACACAACTTTCCTATGCAGCCATCAATGATAAGCGCAACTACTTCAAAGTAGCGACCGGCAGGCGCCCAACCAACCGCCGCCGCTGCCCCTCTCCTGTCTGTGCACCCTCGCGCCGTCCACTTAATGACGCTATCAGGGCTGCCATTGGCAGACAGCTTCAGATTGTTGCATTGTTTTTGTAGCTAATTAATTTTGTATACCTACTTACTGTTGCACTGTTATGGCACAACAGATGCCAAAGAGTTGCCCAAAGCGATCGTTGCTGTAGTTATTGCTTTTTGCTACAAACTGTTCGTGTTGTTGTCAATGTTGCTCTGGCTTTCATTACTATGAGTATGTTTGTGCATTTTAGAAAATTGCATTCACTTTGTGTTCTGCCTTATGAGATTGCTGGTAATTGGCAATTTCTGCGCCACTTTACTGATTTTCAATGTGGGTGGTTGGCCGGTGCAAACTGGTTTCCCCTTTCAAGGCAAACACCCAAAGTTCTCGACTTGGCTTTAATGTAGTGAAACTTTCGCTTCACTTTTTGCCAATATAAAAGCGTCTAACTTCCCTCACTGTTTGGATGATTGATCAATGTTGACAGATTTAACGAGCTGGTAAAGTGCTGCCAAAACAATTCAATTATTTGAATGGAAGTGTGTGTGTTTTTGGCTGCGACGTAAATGGAAAGAAAATATTTGCATATATGCAAACAATTTTTAACGCAACTGCAAGGCATTGCCAGCATCAACAACAACACGAACATCAGCACCACCCCATCATTTTCATCATCATCATCATTATCATTACCATCATCATTAGTTTTCCAAGTTGTCATTTCCCTTGACAATTTGTCTAACGATAAGTTGCATCGCTGGCATTTATATATGCGTTATTATTTATGTGCACGCTGACCTGCCACACACACATCTCACACCGACTGACAGACGCACAAACACACACACACTTGTACACACTTGCACACCATCTGCCACCTTTATTTAGCTGCCAGGCATTACGACTTTACAGCTTATAAATAATTCAGCTTTTATAAAATTGTGATTTCTTTTTAATTCGAATTGCCTTCAAATGGATTTCACGATTTAATTAATTATTCATTTATCGATGCATTTCTGTGGCTATTTCTTTTTTTCTCTTTTGTTGTTGTAGGTACAAGGCCTGTCGGCTTATGACAATACGACTTTAATCGTTCGCCTTTGTTTCGCTGTCTGCGTAATGCGATTTCAATGCCGTGTAGATTTCAGCTGGCTGGCCCCTGGCCAAGGAATCTCAATATTACTTAAGTTTTCAGGTTTGTTTAGTTTATCTGCCCGCAGGTTAGCAGGTCTTTGCCATAAATCTTTCAGCCAAAATGCCAAACAGTTGTATAAATGTATTTTGGCCTTAATTAATAATAGTTTGAAATACATTTTTGGTTTAATTTCATTTGGTTAAAAACATTCGTGAGCAACAACGATTTTGAAAGTTTTCAAAGCATATCTTTGAAGTATGTTTTATTTTATATATATTTTATTTTATATTTTATGCGAATTCCACTCAATCTTCCATTATTACAAGAGATCTCCCCGTTCAAGTTCAACCTCCCTTCGCGTTCCTTAATTGACACATTTTACAATCAATTTGCATTCATTTGGTTCATCATCGATCATATCAATTAATATGGCTCATTAATTTCCCCAACTGAGTGTTGGTTTTATATTAATCCTTTAATGTGCGTAATTTTCTGCCCTGTCAGCGAGAACTAAGTACATAAATTCAGTTCATTTTGTGTGAAGTTCAGATCCATTAAATGCTCCATTATGAGATATCTGTGCGCTGAGCCCAAAACATGTCTAATCCAATTGGGATAAGCGCGTCTATTCCTCATTCCACCTAAAAGCTTAGGCATTTTGGCCATAGCCTTGTGGCCATGTGGTAAGGTTACACAACTTTGTTTTGCCAACTGCCACAAAGTTTGTCCAGCAGCTGTCCGACTGTGCAACCTATGCCGAATCCCTGCCAAAGAACATTTCACTCCAACTTTTGGACATAAAACTTCCGTCGCAATGAATTGAAATGGTAAACAATAAAATTAGCAACATATTTTCTCGTATGCGAAATTCTCAATAATTTAATGATGTTCTGTTGTCTATGGGCCAAAGTTTGTTTTTATTCACTTTTATTATATCTGGCATACGATTTATAATTAAAATTTCATTAGTGTTATTTGAATACTTTGGCAGACGGTATTTTTGTCATGAAGATGGCAACGTTTTGAAGATGATGATTCCGACCTCATGATTTATATATCTTTCCTGGTCAGCATAACAAGCCGAGTTGATGCAGACATGACCATCTGTTTGTTTGTCTCTCAAATTTGGAGGTGTACTTATTGACGTTGGATAATATCGTATTTTTCTTTTTTGGAGGCAGTTAGTCAGATTACTTTTTTATTATGCTCATTAAATTGCCCCTCCTTAAATTTGCTCTGTTAATAAAAAAATCACTTTTTAAATTTATGGTCAAATATAAATGTCATCAGATGAACTACTGCAGGCAAGAATATTGACTAACATATCCGTTCATTCTTGTTTATAATTAAATAACAACAATTACCACTAAAATAAATAAACACACAATAAAATTTTGCAAAATATGCTAAACAATTGGTCAAGTATAAATAATGTTGCTGTCTATACTGTAATTCGTTATTATACTGGGTGATTTTTGCAATGTTAACATTATTTGTAGGTTGTTTATTTAGATTATATAAAACACAAAACTTGCCAAGTTGGGCATAGCTTATTTTCAAAGTTAATGAATCAGAATCTTATATAATAGTGTATAATATACACTTACACGAATTATGATTAGTTTTATATGATTTCGATTTCAAAGTTTTAATTAAAGTATTTCTCTTTCTGTTGCAGTTATTGCCAGCATGCAGCGCTCTAAATGACAACACGATCCCAAAAAGTTCGAACTCGATTTGTGATAAACCCAAGTTGAATAAAGTACGCGACAAATAGCTAATACTTATGTTAATACATATATATATATATACATATATTTTATTTCTAATTTCTAAACGTAACTCTCTTTAGTTATTATTGTAAATTCAGTTAGTGAGACTCTGAGACCGAACAACAACATTATAAAAGACAACTTGACACTGCAACAAACATTAACTGTAACTGTAACTGCAACTGCAACTGCAACTGTAATACACATTGATCCCTACCAAAAAGAAGAAAAAAAGACACTCACCTTTAACGATACTAGTTAGTTAAACATTTAGTTAGAGCTTATTAAACTGTTAGCCTTATTAATTAGGGATTAGCCCGCGAGCTCTCTGCACAATTATATAGCGAGCTGCCAACCATGTCACATGGCGAGCTTGAGGAATGTACGTAATATATCCCGCCGATGAGCTCATCTTGATGACCTATGGTTTCTTTGCACCACGTGTGAAACCGCGACCCTCACTCGATTGCCTGCCCGAGCCACTGATACCACTCGAGTATCCAGCTAGAGCCGCTAACAGCGCCAACGCCAACGCCAACGCCAACGCCATCTCCAGCAGCAACAACAACTACAACAGCAACAACTTTACTGGCGCTGCCGCCACCAGCTATCCAAGCGACAGCTTCACAGTTGTTGCCACTGCGCCACCGCAGCCCATACCGATCCGCATTCCCGCCACATCTGTCGCACCTACGCCGCCCAGCTCGCCGCCCAACATCAACAACAACTCCGATTGCAACAGCAATAATTTTTTTAACTTTGAACAAGCACCGCCATTGGCTGTTCAGTCTCAGAGTTTGCCACCGACACCCACACGACGCACCTCGCGCGCATCCTTAACCCACTCCAATCACAACTCTAGTGGCAGCAAACGGAGCAGCGTTCGGAGTAATCGCTCGAGGGCGCCACTGTCGCCACAGCTGCCAAATCAGCGTCCGCTGAGCAGGTCCATGTATAACAATGATGCCAGCATGCAAGGCGGCAGCAATTCTGCAGCAGGACGCGCACCATTCCAGCGCAGCAGCGCCTACGACGAGGAGCGCTTAGACGACTATGGAGCTGGAGCTGGAGCTGGTGCATCGGGCACGGGCTCGGGCTCGGGTTCGGGCTCGGCGCTGGTCGTTGCACGTTCGAGGAGTCCGAGCATATTTTTGGAGCCACCTTCGCCAGATCCCACACATGCACACTTCGGACCCGGCTGGGGTAGGCCAATGTCGCCCATGGATCTGCCCCCAGAGCGTCCCACCAGCAGTGGCGGCAATAAATCACCCAACACCACCAAATCGCGCCTGCGTCCAAAGCTCCATATACCGCTGGGCCGTCTGGGACGCTCCACCTCCTCGGATACGCGTGAGAGCAATCGGTTGCGTGAGGATGTCCATGTGCATGTGGAGAATCCAGTGTTTAGCAGCGAGAACTTGCGCCAGAACAACTTCGATGCATTCTTTGAGGCACGCGAGCCGGTCATTAAGCTGCATCCGCGCACACCCAACACGGTGTCGCCCGACGGACGGGGCTACTCGCCACCGCTGGAGAACTATGCTGGTGTCTATGATTCACCGCGGACACGCAGTCCCGCCGGCAGTACGGGAGGCGGTCTATTTGCACGTTCGCCGCGGGAGGAACGCGAGCGAGCGCTTAATGCGCGCTCCCGCAGTGCAGATCATTGGGATGAGGTGGGGGCGGGCGGGTCGGCGGGTGCGGCTGCAGGGGCTCCGGCGAGCGCTGGTGGCGGTGCGCACTCCAAAGGTGACAGGTGCCCCCAAAAACTACTTTTTCACAAGCTAATCAAATTGTTTACAGTTAGTAGTTTAGCTGCTGCTGCCGCTGCTGCTGCTGCGCAAGCTGCCAACAAAACATATGTGTATAAATTTGTTGCGTGGAACGTTCATTTGTTTGAGTTCGATTGATTGATTGACTGATTTCTTGATGGAGCGAATGAATGATTGAGTACTGCACAAGCGGCCAAAGTGCTGCAAATTGTTAACTGCTATTTTTCACATGGTTTCCTTTTATGGCTTTGGCTTGCTATGACCTTGCAGGAGTTGGCTGGTTGTTGCGCCACTTTGTTGCACAGATGAAATTGAGAAATTGTTTGCAGATTAAAGCAGAAAAAGGGTTTGTGAAAATTATTGCTTTTTAGACTTTGAATGTGGGTATATCAAATTAAATATCATGAAATAAATTTTATATAAAGTTTCTTTTTAATATATGTCGACTATAGTTTGTTATTTATATCAGTTGAGTAAACAGTATTTGTGTTTAATCTATACAAATATTTTATTGAGGTGAATAAGCGATTTATCTGTCTTTTTGCAATTGTATTAAAACTTCATATATATAGAATAACAGCAAAGAGACGATAATTCAGATTTATTTACAGTTTTTCACATTTTTGGTCCTTTGTTACTGAAGTGCGCACAGAGGCAACTGCTCACAAGCAATCCCTGCAAGGAAATGCAAGCTTTTGCATGCCAAAAATGAATTTTTCTTTCACGCTATGACTTGCATATTTACCCTTAGGAAATAATAGAAAGAAATAGAGGAATATACAGTAAAAATGGAATGAGTCGAGTACTTAAGCGGCTTGACTTTAACGAGAGCCCCAGCTGACTGCCTGCCTTGCCGGCTTATCCTAATTCTTATCACACATGCAATGATTTCCGTCCCACGTTCCTAGTTGAGTTGCTCGCATGCAAAATGGATTATGTGCATGCTTGCATATGCTCCGGACACACACACACACATACACACACACACACACACACACACGCAAACACACGCAAACTGGCTGGAGGAGCTTTGCCTAACACTGCAGGGGGTTTTTAGACGCGAGTGCGCAAAATGGGCACGCACATAATTCCTGGGAAAACGCTAACGCGCTTTGCATTGAAAAGGGCAAATAAGCAAGGAGCCAGGCATTCAAGGAGCATGCTGCACATCCTACTGTGCAATGATGAACGCCTTCACAGTGAAGGCATCGGGCCTTGCTGCGTGTGAAATGTAATCAACAACGACTGTCCTGCACGGCACTCATCCTGCCGTCAAGAAGTGCGGCACGTAAGGTTGCCACGCCCCACGCCCCAAGCGCCAAGTTGTCGCCCACTTTGAAATTCATTTAAAAAGTTCACAGGGCGGCACATTTGATGACCGCACAAATGCAACAAAATCAACAGCATTGCAAGACGTGATCATTGCGGAGCCACATGATAACTAACAGCTGAAAATGCCAGAAGCACGCCTTCAATGTGCATGTGGAAGACAGAAGAGATGAAGCCAAGACACATGCCGTGCTGCTGCTGCTGATGCTCTAGTGCGTCATTTACTATCGCTCAATAATTTATATAGCATACCTATCTGCGTGCAACGATACATATTATATTCAGTTGTGGGACATCCTGCTGCTGTTTATACTCTTATCCCGCTGGGAATAAAGCGCGTACGCCTTGTGCAAGCTCCCTCGTCTAGCAATAGCCAAAATGTAGCCTGCAGTCCCGAAACTTGCCGTTTATGTCTCTATATACAGCAATGGCCACACAAATAGCACAGACCAACTATTAATTTTTTTTATTTAATAATGATGAAAAGGAATAAAAGTTTAATGGCTTTGTTAAGAAAGGACACAAACTTTTACAGAGTGTTCTCACTTCGCATGAGAGAATAATAATCTGAATGGAAAATGTACTTTGCTCTAGTAATCTTTCTGAGGAATTACAATATTTTCAAAATCTAGATTGCCAGTGTTAAAATTTAATTGCCAAACCGATTTTTTCTATGTCTATCAAAATAAGTCCTATCGAAAGCTTAAGCAGAACACCTGTTTTTGATTTTTATTTCCGAGTGCAACTTCATACTGGTTTATTTACATATATATATATATATATATGTGGGTGTGTTTGTGCGTGGTCTGCTATATAAATACAGAAGTGGATAGGTAAACATCTGAAGAGCTGTGGAGCTCGCACAGTTGAACAGTTAAACAAAAAAGCCCCAGTAGTCTTTTTAACTGGCATTTAAGGAGAACAATAATATTTACGTTTCATTTATCGATTGTATTTTAAATGAGTTACAATTGGATATCCTCGACAAAATATCTGGGCGGGCGATTCTACCACAGTTCTATTGACTTTTGTTATGGGCGCCCAAGCACTCGAAATTTCCGTTGGCTCCACTCAAAATACCCAAAAGAAATGGCAAATACAAAGGAAAAGGCAGAAGCCAAGCAAAACACACCTCGTCTCATTATTTATGCATAAATATGAGAGGCAGCGATTTGTTTGATTGCTCGCGGGGCAATAGAAAAGGCGGAGGGGAGGTGGAGCCATAGACAGCTTGTCAGGCACGTCAGCCCAATACATTTCAGTATTTATCACAGTGCGGGTAAACAAACAGTGGGAAAACGGAAAATTCCAAGCATGCCTGCCATTATTTTAAGTAGATGGGAATACTGAGACCTCAGACGGACTGCTGTTTAATTTGTATTACCTATTTTCCTATTTTCTTAAAGCTTCTCAAATGCCGTTTACATCGATTCAAATCGATTTTGATCTGATGCGGTTGAGATTTGATTAAATTGATAATAAATTGAATTTGTTTGCATTCATTTTGGTTTCGTTTGTTTGTGTTCACGAATTTTCCAGTAATTAATTTTACTTTAATTGCTTCGTTTAAATTGATTGTTTATATATATATATATATATAAATAAGCAATCAAGGTACTAGTATTTTATTAAGTTAATTGAATTTGAACTTTTCTTTGCCTGAATTTAATTAATTGCATTTTTCTGTTAAAATTTTGTATTTAAACGACGACGTGCCTTGAATTAATAAAAGTGTTTTTCATTCATGCAGATTCTTTGGCAAAATCTTCAAGTGGTCCAAAAAATCGTAGTTTCTTCGGGTGGAGGGGGCCACGGGGTGGTTCCCTTAGCCCACAGGGCAGCATGGCGTCCTATAATGGTGTACTCAAGGATTACAGTCACAGCAGTTTGAATGAGGCTTTCAAATCCCAAAACAATGTCAACTTTAAGCTAATTAAAACAGGTGAGTCTGATTTCGTCTATATCAATACATAAGTCTACATATATATAACTATAGCTATGTCAGTCACACATACATATACACATAGAGCAAAGTACATAACTTTTTTGTGAGCATTGGCGTTTGCTTCATGCTCAAGTAAACAATTTATTTGTTGGACATGTGGGAGTGTGTCGTGTTTTATTTGATAAGTTTCTCGATTGTTTTGGCTATGAGCTGATGTGCGTCTGTGTGTGTGTGTGTGTTTGTGTGTGTGTGCATGTGTGCGTTTGTGTTTATTTTTATGTATGCTTTGTATGTGATATCTTCGCTTTATGTCTTATTGATTTCAATCGCAGCGCGTCTCTGTCTGATACCTTGTGATTGTGCCATAAATCTATTCAATTGATGTGCCCACGTTTCCAATACCAACATTATAAATAAAGCATTTTCACATCCGGCAGTCATGGCAATATGTCAGATTTACAGCTGTGCAGCTTTAAGGACCTCAACTATCTTGGCTACTATATTCTTTGTTAACTTTCAAGTTTGTTTCCACAGCAAACATCTGCTGCATTGACTTTTTCAACTTGTTTTGTCAATTTCAATACCCAGCAAACATAAAAATTCGTAGTAGAAAAGAAAAGCAACAAAATAAACAACAATAAGTCAGTTGAACATAATACACATTTTATTTGACAATTTATTTTGTGAAATCACAACTTCCCATCTGCTGATTTTTTTCCTGTGCTGAAAACATATTAGTACATTTTAAGACGCTTACTGATTTCGCAGGAAAACGAATACAATGGGGAAAAAGCCATATTAATGCACTGCAAAAATAAGTAAATAAAAGCAGCTTTGAATTTCACATTCAGAGTGACAGGGCAACTACGTTATGGCAAAAAGTTGAATTTAAAATTAAATATTTTAGTTTGACAAGATCAAGATACAAGTATACTTGTCAGTGAACAGGGTATAGGGTATATAGGGTATCTGCCAGTTGAGTCGCTACAAAGTGTGTTTTTTGCAACTGCTTTGGGTGGACACACAACATTTCAAAGCACGAGCATAACTTTGACTTGTGTCACTAAAAGTTACACTGCCTGCCAAAAGCGACGCACTAACTGAACAGAAATTGCATTTGGGTCCTTTGCGTCCTCGTGTAATTTCAACTTTCAGTGCGAGTTTGAAAAACTTTTTAATAACATTTCCTGTGTACAAGCGCAAAGGGACAAATTTCTCATTAGTCTCAGTTGAGCAATTGCAGTAGATATTGATATTTTTGATGGCATTTAAATGATCTAAATCGGGGGTTTAACTATTGATGAAATGCATGTTTAAGCTACTTGTTGCTGCACATTCACATGTTCCAGTCAATAATAATATTTATTGCTCATAAACTGGCAGGTTACTGCGCAGCGGGGCTAAAGGTTAAAAGCCAGTGCGGATTCATAAATATTTAAATAGCCGTAAACGTGATGGATAACAGGGCGATGACAGAAAGTTTTCTGATATGAGGCAGCTATTCCTGATTTTACGAGCAGCCTTTCAACATTAAGTACAAGCGTCGTATGCGCATTGACAAGGCGGCATCAGTTGATGAAGCACCTCCAATTGTTAATATCAGCTAAATATTCTTAGCTTATTGCACATTCAACTTTAAGCTGGCATTTCAAAAATGAGTGCATTTAAGCTGAGAGCAAAGCAAAATCCTTGAGAATAGCTTTGGATATAGCTTTTGCTTTCCTGCGGCAAGTATGCGTGTCTGTATGTGTGTGTGTGTGTGTGCGTGGGTGTGTATGTGTATGTGTCTTAATGTGTGCGAGTGTGTTTGTGTTGTGTATATGGGTGTGGATCCGCCTGTCGACACTTATGCACTTAATTTTTGTTCTAGTAGATTTTCTATTTTTGCTTAAGTCGCTCTCTCTATGGAATTTAAGAAAGTTTAGTTGCTTTGTTGAGAAATTCATTTGGAAAAAACATAAATTTTCAAGGAATCTAAATAATTCAATAAGAATAACCACAAGAAGGCTATATCAGCCATACTGTTGTTTAAATTTTGCATATTGAATCAAGAGTTAGCTACTTTTTAATTATCTTTCTAAGCGGGATGATTTAATTTGTCATCAGACTTAAATTATTCCATGTATAAAAAAGTTGTCTTTTCGCTCACTCTGATATGGAGTATGTGAAAGAATTTCAAGTGCAGTTTGGGGCATTTAAGTGATGGCAAAGAGGGCCCAGGAAACTCGACCAACATTAGGTATGCAAACTGTGACTCGAAGTTCTGCTCGGGAAGTTCAAAAAACAAAAACAAAAACAAAACAAGTAAGAGTGCTGTAGTCGAGTAAACTCGACTACGATATACCCTTAACCCAGTTATTAAATATATTCTATTATTATTGGCAAATTCCCCTTTAAAAAAAATTACACTAACACGTGAAACACGCAATCGTAGATAGCGGGGCTCATGCCATCCCTTTCTCACACATGCGCTCGCATAGTTATGCATACAGAAAATGCTTGCAGCTGCTGATAGAAATGAGATCATTATGAGAATACATTTTCGACTATAACTTGGATGTTTCTTATCCGATTTTGACGGGCAGTTGATCAACTGTATGCATATGCATATCATGTATTAATTAGAAGATTCTGCCTTTAAAATTGTGGCATTTATTGCTATCGGAAATTTAATTTATCGATAATTGACAAACGAAGGCAGTTATCGAAAAAATAACGCAAACTTGTACTGCGCCTGGTATACGAGAACATATATTCCAAATTTGAAGTCTCTAGCTCTTACAGTTCCTGAGATCTACGTGTTCATACAGACGGACGGACGGACACGTCTATATCGACTCGACTATTGATCCTGATCAAGAATATATATACTTTGTGGGGTCGGAGATGCTTCCTTCTGCCTGTTACATACATTTGCACAAAACCATTATACCCTTTTCACCCATTTTTAAAGGGTTAAGGGTATAAAAATGCAGTTGTATTTTGCTTTGGTTGCATGCAAATTGAGGTTCGCTTTAAATTTTCTACTTTGATCATTTTTGCGGCGGCGTCAACATGTTCGTCTTTTGAAATTCCTTAGCAGATAATATTGTTACAAAAATTAATTGGAAAATTCATATTTTGACGATATTGCGAGTATAAGCAAACTCTAATTGATTAATCCCATTGCATATTTAGATATCAGACTATTATCCTTTTTTTTTTTTTAAATTCGTTAAAATGTAATTAACTAAGTATTAAATTTTAAAATTGAGCTTTAGTTATTGTATTTACAAAGTTATATCATTACAATATATAATTTTTTTGTCATCTTATTGCAGTATCCGATTTCAACGAATCACTTTCCCAATTGTATGAGGAACATGCAACTGCCGTTCAAACTCTAGTGTCCAATTACCGCAAGAAGAATGCCGAGCTGCGCAAGGAAAGGTAATCGGATTCAGTGATATCAATTCAATGGCTGCTCCATGATATAAACTTGCTGCTGTTGGTGCTTTTGTTATTTATTTTGAACAGACCCGCCTGCCACCTGGCCATCTTCCAGGCATGGGAAACATTCCTGCAAGAAGCGGAAACCGACTCTCAGGCCTCCAACGAGGTGGCCAGCGTCCTCTCCCGCCAGGTAAAAGCTAATAAGTGTATGTCTGTGTGCGTGTGTTTGTGTGTGCGAGTGTGTAATTCCTGTTGACAATTGGATAAATTGATAAATTGATAAATCGTGTTGACCACGGATACACATCCAATCTGTGCTGAGTAGCTATGACTGTCAAATGAACGCATTAATTGAATAATAGAGCATCAATTTGTGGCAAACCTCGTAATTTAAATCCATATGTATATCTGCAGGATATATGTCAATATAATCCAATTATCATTTACGGTTAATGTGGTTTGGTTGTTGTGGACTGCTTTCGGTAGGCCTGGGAATTTGCATCTGCAATTTAATCGACGCATAATATAATTTTTTCTTATATACCCTGTACAAGCGTTTATTTTGAATGTTGAACGAACGAGCGGCAATGTTTGTCGCAAGCAGGGATCACATTCATTGATTACATTTGAGTAAAGGTCAAATTTGACAATACAACTTGGAAAAGTGCTTATACGATTTATTTTAGATGTAGAGGAATCGATTTAGCATTTCATCTGCCACTGCACAGCTGCCAGTAAGAGAAAACTATAACATTCGGGGTCAACTTTTCAAATTAGCCAAATGTGGCTCAAGTGGATCGATGAGACAGTTTCACTCTCCTGTCGAAAGACAACCTAACCGAATCTATCTAATAGTCGGGCTTCGGGTATCGCCTAGTCGAGCTCATTCGACTACACCGTTTTTTACGTGTTTTCCTTTTTGCCGTTGTTTGTGTATTTAATTTACATTTTGAACAATGATTAGCATTTTCGTGTTAGCAAACAACAAAAGACCCATGATTTGAAACATGTTGCCAAGCATATCATTAAAGGCCCCAAAATGTAGGTCTAAATTGAACGGATATGTGAGGGGGAGTCACAGACCCAGTCCCAGAAAGTGAGCTGTGGAATGTAAGGCTGACATTTCTTTAATAATAATAATAACAATAATAACACACTTGTACTTTTATATAACATATCGATTGCTTTGTTTCATACGCAGGTGTCACGACCAATGTTGGATAAGTCCTTTCATCGCAAAGTTCAAAGTCGCAAAATCTTTACACACAGGGAGTCTTTTGAGACTATAATCGCAAAGACTGAAGAGAAGCTGTCAAAGGTACGCAGCAAAAACAGCAACAATGTGCAACATAATTAAGTGGCACGTCAAGGGCTTTTTATCAATGAGCTGTACTTAATGTTTGCCAAGCAGTTGGCCTACCAAGTGGCCCCCATTGTAAGTGTGTGTGCGTGTGTGTGTGTGTGCTCTCAAGCAGAAGAAGGCTTAATGCCACACACTCACACACACACACACACTCAGCACTTGGCTACTTATATCACGCATACGCAATAAGATGTTGCATGCCTCTTGACAATGGCGCATCCTGATTGTTTTCATTGTTGGCTTTCGTTTCGCTTTAGTGCCGCCTGGACTACAAACAATGCCATGTGGCACATCGCCAGAATCCCAGCCAGCACTCGCTCACCGAATATATTGATGCGCACAATGCGTACGTGCAGCAGTTGCATGCCACCAATGGGATGCTGGAGGCATATCACGGCGACACGCTGCCCCAACTGATGCAGGAACTGGAGGAAATACACAACGACCTATGCAACATTGTGTCCGATTCGCTGCAGCAGGGCGCCGATATAATTGCCAACAAGGTGATTATCTGTGATTTATGACAACTGCCTGACTGCCTGCTTGCCTGCAGCAATTTGTTGCACCACTGCACTGCAGCGGGTGGTTCACATTCAGCTGAGTGCATACTTGAGTTCTTTATTGTAGTTTTTTTTTTTTTTTTTTTTTTTTTTTTGCTACTGCACGTTGAATACAATTTCATCAGCATTATAATAATTGCTCATAATTGCTCAAATTGCGCTGGCAATTTATATAATGCCAAGTGCGTGCGGCCAGACATCAACCAACTGCCCAGCAAATGTGCATGACTATTTAATGTTTGGTTTCTTCTTTTCTATTCTGTTATTTTTTTGTTATTATTGTTGTTGTTGTTATGCCCACACATTAATGCCATTTGTGTATAATTATAGGCCACGGACCAGGCGAGACGATACGGCTGCCTGGCGAGCCAATGTAGCGCCGTGTCCCCGCAACAGGATCTGGCCAACTTTGTGCGACTCCTCGCACAGCCATCGCAGGCACAGAAGGTGCCCAGGCGCGCATTTGCCCCACCGCAGGCACAGCAGCCGGGCGAGGTGGCCGAGGAGTCGGCCGATTATAGTGTAAGTGAAACATGATAAATACAAACAAACTTACACATTACTTAACACCTCAACACACACACACAACTGTGCACTGCAAAAAAATACACTAAGATAATCCTGACTATTCCTGTTTGAATAATAAGTATTTATTCGATTTTAAAAATGTCTTCTATTTTTATTTTTTTTATTGATTTTATTATTATTGATTCGTCTTTATGAAGATAATCACAGTATCCGATCAATCAGCTGTGGACTTCGAATTTTTTATTCTATGTGAAAACCTCAGTTCTACAAAAAAAGGATTTAATAATTAAGATTAAAATCTTTGTAATATAATTTTTCATGTTCCACTTTTTGCACAAGTATGATAAATACTAAAATTAAAGAAATGCGTTAAAGTATTTACTTTCAAGAACTTTAAAATGCAATTCATGAAACAAACTAAAAACTTATAATAAAAAATTAATTAATATTTTTAAGAACTGTTGTAAGTACCTTAACCAACTTAACCAACTTGTTTGTACTGTGTACTTCTTGCAGGAAATGACGCCCCTTTTACGCAACGAGCTCGTCTTTGACCGGCACTCGACGCTGTCGCAACGTTCGGCTCTGGAGTCGCTTAAGCGTGAGGCCATTGAATTGGAATTGCAAATACGACAGCTGCAGGTGTGTGTTACAAAGTTAACGACTTTTGTGCATAATCCATTCAGCAGCCATTCAACACATTTTTATGTGTGTACATACATGTGTTTAAATGTTGTTATTTTTTTCACTTGTAGGACTCCATTGACGCACTGAATCGCACACAGACACGGGGCATTGAGGGCCAGTTGTATAACAAGGTTAACGAGTTGCAGGAGGACTTGTCCATGAAGAAATTTGATTTGCGCGCCAAGCAAATTCACCTGGCTGCCATACGTGCACAGGTGAGTTCAAAAGCTCTGTGTTTTGGTGAAAAGCTTGTCATAGCGTGGACACGCACCAAGTTGAGGCAATGCTATTGTTTAAGAAACTTGCAGCTTTTTAGTACAGGTTTTAACAACAAGCTGCGCACCTGTTGATGTCTCAGAGAGCTTTTTTGGTCTGATGAAGTTTTTTGGTGAACTTTTGATATATACTCGACTCCTTGCCTGTGCTTTGATGTTTTTGACACTGACACTGTTCCATAAAAGTGTGTGCACGCTTCAGAGTACACGTGCACTGAGCACTCTCGTATGTAGGTCAAACAGCTGTGAGTCTTTTGGCAGTCTGTCTGAGTCAGTTTCGATCAACTGCGCATGTGACCAAAGTATAATTATAATTGCGAACAACGGAGCTAAACTCCGGAACTGCTTCGTGCTTCGCTTAGTTCTGCGGTTGATGAGCTAGCGTTTGGTCAGTGCATGGCGACGGTTCTGAACTTAAAATTAAAACTAAATCGAAGACGATAACCGATGCCAATTCAACTATAAACTTAGACTTGATAAATAATTTCAGTGTATGTGTGTGGTTTTTTCGGTTGCCACTGTCTGTGTGGATTGGCAGACGTGCGATTTGTTTGTTTGTGTTTGTTTGGTGGGAAAAAGCGCCAAGGCAAATAACTTTCTAGCTCGAGCTGAGTGCCGTCTTTGAAAACAGCTGTTCGACTCGGGCACACACGAGAGGGACGAGAGACGAGAGACTAGAGACAAAGTAAGAACGAGAGAGAGAGAGCTCGTGTTGGGAGCACAAGTGCATGCGCAGCGTTGCCAGATCGTCGTCGTTGTCGTTGCAGGCTCGTATGCCTTATGCCGTTTGCTGTTGGCTGTTTATAAAAGCAACGTGCAACTTTCGCTCCGACTCAGTCACGTGCCTGCATTTGAATAACGCGCGTCGCGCATTTTGCTGCCTGCTGTTGGCCTGCCCACTGCTGCTGAGTGATCCGCATCCGCAATCCGTACGACAATTGAAAACGTCGCCAACGCTCGCTCGCGTTCCCAAAAACTTTGATTGGCTGGCTGGCAATCGAAGAGAAATGCGTTGGCATTTTTTTTTAGTCTAAGGCGTTGTCTCAGAGCAACCACAACAAAAAGAACAAGGCTTGAATAAGAACAACAACACCAAAAACCAAGAGAAATAATAACAAAGATTTTGTTCATCACAGAGCACAGACAATATCCTTTTTGGTAGAGCGCAGAACAGGCAGGCTTTTGTGTTCAGTTTCTTGAGGCGTTTGCTCAATAAATCGTAACCAAATATAAACTAATAATAAAACTTGACCTGACCGTAAGTAAAGCACAACAATTGTCTCGTTGATCCAAGCATCAACAACAATTAAGCAACTACGTGTAGGCAGCATCTGTAAAATATTCTATTAGCTTTCTTTAAATTAACAATTTAAATAAATTTAAAAAAAAAAAAACAAAACAAAACAACACGCATACGCACCGTGCGCCATAACGTAATTGCTGTCTAAAATGCAAAACTAAAATGCAATATTTAAAAGAATTAATTAATTACACATAATTGAATACATACCAACAATTTACTATGTAGCACTGTCAGTTTTCTTCGAATCGTTTTGCTTGCTTTTCGTAATTTTTATAATTAGTGCATTCTACAAATAGATGGCTACAAAGTCAGGTTGACAAAACTAAAAAATCAAAGAGCTCACAACTTGGCTAAAAACACACGCTTGTCCTACAACTAGTACAAATAACAAAAATAATAGCTATAGAAACACATCTATCTCTATCACACTCTCACCACTTACTAAACACTTGCCTACATATTTAGCAACACTAAACTAACTAAGCAACTACTCTCAACAAATATAAATAAATACAGAAAAAAAATAATATATATATATATTGCTACTTTCTCTCGTATCTGTACTGTAAATAACAACTAGACAACTTTGCTATAATCTACTATATAGAAAATAGTTAACCTAATCAATACTATGTAATGTAAAGCATCGCATTCGTCATTACGTTCTGTGTCCCGAATGTGCAACTCCGTTTACAAACGGCAATTCATTTGAAGGACTCGAGAGCCAAAAGCAGAAAACATTGCCAAATAGAATACAAACAGAGTAAAAGTATTAATTGTTGTTGTGCATCGTGTTAAGCGTATCGTTAACAAATTCTCATAGAATTTACATACACCATACCAACGAGCCGTATACACTAATCTAAATAGTGCACCATGCGCGTTATCGTACTCAAAAAGAATCGCCCCAATAAACGCGGCACGCCCACGGCAACATCCTCGCGAGAGCCGCCAAAAAAATCGTTCGCAAAAGTAAGAAATTCGTATATCTAGATGCAATTTTCAAATTTCAATTGGATATTTTTATATTGTTTACTTTTTTATATATGCCCTTTCCCAAATAAAAGACACAACTTACCAAATTTGCAGTTGCTTTATTCTTTTCTAAATATTAAGTCTTAAGTTATAGTACCACTACAATAATAATAAATTGTTTTCTTAAGTGCGGAAAGAGTATTTAAGCTTCGCCGTAGCGAAGAGTTATTTATTTTGTAAAATATTTTTTTATTCTTGCTATGTTCTGTCCAAATTTGCCAATGCAATCAATTTTTGAGAAATGAAAATAGCAGAAATGTAATTGTTTACATTTTCGCGACGATTTCCGTGAATTTCAATTGTACTCGCAACCATAATCATAACAGCATGTTTAAATAGTACAATTTAAATAATAATACTGCATTTGTACATAGTTTTAGAGCAAAAGAATAACGCATTTGAATAGCTCAAAAATTGGTTGTAGTGGTCGGAGCTGTGGCATGATAATACAAATAATACAATATAAATAAGCATTTTACCAATTAATTAGCAATTAAGCCATAACAATTAGTATTTTTATATATACGTCATCAACTCTAGTGTAGTAAGAAATGCTTGAGAAACTGCATCAATGATACTTTTATTTACATCATCTTATCGAATGAAACTGCCAACTATCCATTGACTAATTAACAACAACTAAATAACATGTAAGCTAGTCAAGCTTTATACCTTACAGGCCGTAAAAAGCACCTCGATGTCTTCTTCAGAGCTTGCGGCTCGACGCATTTGCACATAATATGCCACAGCGATCATTATAAAGTATGCTTGCAGAACTGAAAATATAATACGGTTACGTTTTGGAAACATTTTGAGACCTCTTCATATTATATTATTTTCATTTTTCATTTTTATAGGCTGTGGTTCAAAATGATTGGAATGATTATTCAACGCATATAAAAAGTATTCTGTGATGCGTTTTACAACACTCTCGTAAATACTTAAGATATCTCTCACTGGCTTGAATGCAAAAATATATTTGCAAATCAGGACAAGTCGAAATATCTTATTTAATTTTCGGTTTCGAAAATGCGATTAACTGTCGGAGTAGACTTTTTAAAATAATATAAGCCCGCATTCTAACAGAAGTTCTTCGAATAATTATTTTAGCAGCCTACCAATAGTTGAGACATCGAATATCAAAAGTTCGGGTATGCAGGCGATGATTAGGGTGTAAAACATGAAAGCCAGTGTGACCAGCGCAGTCACATAGATCCAAAGCAAAATGCACACCTTGCGTTCCTGTTTGACAATGGAAGGAATGAGAGAGCCACCTTTTAGTAATACTTACAAAGATAACGCCTGCGAGCAGCAGTTGGGAGCAGAAGAAGCCAATGAGTCCCATGAAGAAATTGAATTGCAAATTGTGTTTCGCTATCTTCGCATCAAGCCACTCCGGTGCTAGCAGGGGATCCTTTTTGCCGTAGAACTCGTTGCCGTCATGGTATATCTGCCACAGGCCGCAAAATGCTTCAAGTACAGCAATAAGCTTGCAGCCCAACTTCAGATCGAAAAAGTAACAGCAACTCTTCGGATACTCCATTTGTCGCATTATGCCAGTCAACAGAGCTGAATCCTCAATTCGTCTATTGGCATTTTGCATTAAATTCAGAATCGACATTCTCGACGAATTTCTACGATTCACAACAAACTGTTAATGAAATTGTTTTCAACTGGCAAATGTGGTTGTCTACTTGGTTGGCTTCCCATACCCACTGTGAAAGCCTACTTGGTTGTTCCTATTTTTATTGTCTTCATTTGATTTGATTTTGATTAAGTTTTTTGCGTTGTGCCATTTTGTGCAATTTCCTATACGGAATTAAGTGCACAAGAAAATCCAATTTGATTTATTTGTTTGGCACAGCGAAAGCGAAAACGACGGAAAATGAGAAGAAAATCTAAAACAATTCAATTTTCCAAGCGCCAAACGTGAGGCAGCCATCGTCCAACTCCCAACTCTCAGTTTCCAGTTCTCTTCTGTCTCTCTGAGTGCGCTGTCTCAAATGGAGCTGCCTCTACCATTTTCTACTTTCTAATTTCTCCATTCATCCCTTTCCCTTTTCCGCTGCTGGCATTGGCACAATCAGTTGCCCATAAGCGAAATTCCTTTACTGATTTCCTTTTAAAAGTATTTTTCGAATTGTCTTGACTTGACCACTTGAACTTTGTGTCCATTGCCCAATCCACTGCCTTGTCACCCCACCATTCCCCTCGCCTTAACGTTTTTCCTCTTAATGCCAATTGCCGCCTCGTGCAGCAGCTTTTCGGTCAGCATGATATTGTGGTTATTTTATTTCTGTGTGTGTGTGTGTGTGTGTTTGTATTGGTATTTTCACATTTTATTTATCGTTCTTACGTTTTGCTGTTGTACCTATAATGATTACTTACTTTTGCCCCAAGCAGCGTTGAAATTGCATTTATATTGTTAAGTGGAAAAATATGTGATTCAGATTAAGTGGAAAAGTTATTTTAACAAATAAATTCAAAAATGTCTTCGATTGAAATATTTTATTATCTATTTTCTTTTAAGTTTGTTGCACAAACTACATTTCCTGTAGTCCTGTAGAACTGGCAAAAGTCGAGTTGGTATCTTTTTCAGCAAAATATAACTTAATGAAGTCATATTTAACAAGATAATTGCTAACTATTATTTTATTACCATTGTGCCAATCAAGTTTTGAGCAAATTCTTCATCTCAAATGCTTCCCAATTGCCAACTTTTTTCACATGCTTTTTTCCACTCTGATGTGTCACAAAACTTTTTGGAATTTGCAAAGAATATGTTGAGCGGAAGAATACATGAAAATTAAATAAATTCCGTTCTCGCCAAAATAGTTAAGAACATATTTGTTTGAAGCAGGCTTCGTGCACACAACTATTGTGATTTTGTGTCGTCTCATTCTTAAATAGATTGAAGCACGTGTTGTGGTCTACTGTCAGAAAAAGGGGCTAAGGTCAGAGAAGCTGTGCTCCTAAAAGGGTTAATTTTAAATTTATTGCTACGCCCTTGTTACATATGCCCCCAAATCCATGCAGAGGGACACCCAGGCAACCAGTTAACATAAGGCGTAGGCGTTGCCATTGAAATTGCCATAGTCATAGTCCAAAATGGTGAAACAACAGCAATTTACACGTACCCCACAACACACACACGCATACACACACACAAGCACACACACACCCACACGCACAAATGCATACACACAGTGCCAAATTTATGTAACGTGAGTTGAGTCCTCTGGGAGGGACCTGCATGATGGCTATGACAAGGCGATATTTCTCTTTGCTGCTGCCCGGACACGTTATCTGGGCAACTGGGCGAGGGTTCGCGCGGTTGTGGCCAGGTTGTACTTTATTTTATTGCTTTAATAAATATAAAATGCGTTGCGCTTTCTTTTTTTATCTCTCTCTCTCTTTCTCTCTCTCTCTCTATCTATCTATCTCTTCGGCTTTCTCTTTTATTTACGCTCCAGTAACTGTGCACAGTTAATGGCATAGTTTCTTGCAATTAGCTGCGTGTTGTTGGGAAGGAGGCAGGAGTGGGGTAGATGACAGCTCTCAATCTTAGGCTCAAACTTAATTGGGCGCTGCTAAATATGTTGCCACACAAGCAAAGATAATTTACCTCATTGTTCTTTGCTGTTGCCATCATAAATTTTAATTAATCATAAAAATGCGCATGAAAATGCCACAGGTTCGGAAGCTGTATTCTACTCGTATTGTATGCCACTGAGTTTTGTTTTCGTATCTCGCTGTTGTTCTCGTAATTGTTGTTGTTTCTTGTTGTTGTTTGTTGTTGTTTTGTAAATAGCGCACGCTGTCTTGAGAAATTCATATACGTGTTTAATAATAAATCACAAGATGCTGCCGCGTCAAGGTCGCAACAACAACAATAACAACAACAGCAGCTACAGCAGCAGCTACAGCACCAGTAACAGCAACAGCGGAAGCAACAGTAAAGGCTGCCCCATTCATTTTGCTTAGCCAGTGGGACAGTTGCAACGTTTGATTTTCATTAGCCGACTCACAAACATAATCGCACACTCGCACACACACACACACACACGCGTACACACAGATACACACAGACAGTGGCTTGTGAGATGCCTGCTGACAATGTGAATGCCAGGATAATGGCGCCATATAAAAGGATTGTTGCCAGCTAAGAAAATTTAATTAAAATCATCATGCCCCAATGCTGGCCCTGATTTCTGTTGCTCTTCATTGCTCTTCTCGCTGCCTTGCCACAGCGAACTGGCATCTGTTGTTATATCAATTAATCAGACACTCTTTCGCACCGCCACATTTTTATCAGCAGGATGTTTGCCTCAACTAATTTGTTGCATTTTGCGGCATGTAAATAATTATATGACTGAATTTCCGGTAGTCCTTCCTGTTGTCTCGCACAAAAAAACCCAACACAATGCATAAATTCAAATAGTTTCAGCACTCGAGCAGTGGCTACTGTGATTTCTATGGCACTTAATTAAAGTTGATAAAAACTTTCCTGCATATACCTGCTCATTTTGTAGGCAGCAGAGTTAAATCACCAGACCATGTAGATGATATAGAAAGTATTGCTTAAAAGTAATTAATATTGCAAAAGCGAATTGCAATTTGTTGAGATCTGATATGATATATTAATTATATACCTAATTTATTATCAGACTTAAATCTATAAAATGCAAAGGTATTTTTGATAATATTTTGGCCTCTATAAAAACTCAATAAAATATAATAAATTATGTACCTTATGCATCTAAAAATGTATATCATGTGTTTACTTACTTTATTCCCTGAGATAAGCCAATAAAGAGGCAGATACCATTTCGATGATATTTTTACCTCCATAAAACACGAAATTCATTTTAAAAATCGATGTCTTTATCATTATTGCTGTACTAGATTTCTGAACTTTATTAAATCTTCAGCATCATTTTATTTATTTATTTATATATATACATTTTTTCTTTTTTGCTGTTCTCGCTTTTGTTGCGGCTGCTGTTCGATGTTGATAAATATTTTAGCGCAAATCTGTGCAACGTTCTGTGTAAAGCAACTACTTTAATGGTTATTACAATGTTGTTGCTGCTGTTGCATCCACAGCACTTGGCAGACAGATTTAAGCAGCTTGACTACGCTTGAGAGCTGCTCTTCGTAGTTTCCATGAAATACGACAAGTGGTGCAGCCATAGGTTTTTATTTTTCCAACTGATTGCTGTCTGATTGGTGGTCGGGGGTGGATTTTGCTACAAGCTTGTTGGTTAAGTTTGCTGGCTATTTTGATTCATTAAAATTTTATTTGGAAATCAACCAAAATGCTGTCGTAATCCTTGGTAGCTCGTTGTTTATCCAGCCATTGTCTTGGAGCCAGAGCACTGGCACTTGAACAAGTACGCCTGTCAGCAAAGCAAAGATTTGTAGTTGTTTGAGTAGAGTGCAAGGATGTTGTGGAGCAAAGTTTATTTATAAAAGATCTATATAAATATAGAATGACTTGAGGGTTGAGCATTTTTCATTTTGGAGATACCAATGTCATATTTCACACATTTAATTCCACTGCGCCTTACCCAAGTGCGTTTTATTTGACGTTCATAGTTCATACTTCATGTTTTGGCCACCTTTTTCCTTTTTTTCTTCCCCTTAACGCTGTCAAGATAAACACACAGCAAGCCAACACAGAGACGGTTCGTAGAGAATAAAAATCGTTGTAAGGCGTACAACATTGTTTGACTTTGAGGATGCCGTGGAGCCGCATCAATTCCCCCCTTCCACTTACATTTTTCTTCTTGTTGTTTGCACCACTCTGCTCGGTGCTGTTCTGTTCTGTTCTGTTCTGGTTTACACTTGGCTGGTTATCCCTTCAAAGCACTTTGGCAGTTAAACCGTAAAGATGATAAATGCGAATGTCTTTCAATCTGAGTTCTGCTGCTTGCACCTAGCCCCTTTAGTTAGAAAGACCTGAATTTATGGTTATGCCACTGACCCGAATTAGGCCAGCAACATTTTGCATATTTTCTTTTTCTTTGCTCAGTTTAGCCACTTGATTTTTTTTTATTCTATTTTTTATTTTGTTACTCCCTCTCCCTCCCCCTCTCTCTCTCTCTCTCTCTCTCTCTCTGTCTCTCTGTTTCTCTTTCTATCTCTCTGATTGACAGACAGCTGGCAGCCTTCTCTTAGCCTTTCCGGACTTAAATACGGCAAGTCACATTAATCAACACTTAAACGTTTAATTGCCGTACATTAATCTTGGGCCAGTTCCAGCCCCTAAAGTGGAGCCATTCTGCCTTCTGTCAATTGTCTCTATCTCCCCATGACTTATGTTGTGAGTGTGTGTGTCTCTGTGTGTCTGTGGTTGTCTTTTCTCGCTAGCTGCCCACACTCCTCGTTTGTTTTTGTCATTTAGCAATTAACTTTGCGCCTTTCCCACCCTCTCGATTAGCTCATAAACACGCCTCTCGTTTTGGGTGTGCCAAAATTTGTGGCACGCCGGTTGTAAATATTGATGAGGCTACAAGAAGCAGCAGCAAGGAGCAGCAGACGCAGTAGCAGATAGTAGCCAGCATCACTTGATGGACTCTTGCCAAAATGATGTTGCAGCTTATGCTGCTGGCACGCAGCTGTCGCCGTTTTTGATTGAAATATGAGCCAGACATTTGCTGCGACCGCCGAACACTACCGCAACAGCGCCGAGAGCTCCCCATTCAACCAATCAGGCAGCCACCCATCTACTGAAAGTCAAAGCAGCGCAATTGAGTTAATTAATTTTCACGTTGACATTTCATTCGTTGTATATTTAATGAGCGGGTGTCGCTTACTGGCCTCGCTCCATGTCAATTTCCATACTTATTTATATATTTACACAAGCGTTCGCATACATATGTACATATATACATATGTATGTAGGGACTTAAATGTATTTTACACCGCCCACAAATGGTTCCACACATATTTGTGGCCTGACATTGGCTTCCTTTTTTGCCATTCGTCCCTGTTTCCTGTTCACTCTCTTTCCCCGCTTACCGCACTTTGCTCACTTCTGTGCTGTTGACTCGTTTTTCAAAATGTTGTGGCAAAGTTAAGCCCGCAGCAGTCAACGCGAAGAAAATATAATTTCATTTTTCCATTGCATATCCAATAAGCAGGCCAGGCGTTACTTCAAATGTCAAACTTATTGCATCAACAAACAAAAACAAAAAAAAAGTTTGGCAAAAGCCTGAAAAAGAAATTGACAAGTGTCTATAAATAAAGCAGACGTGACTATAAGCTACCCTGTGCATACAAATTTCATGTTTGGGCAGGCAGAAATACATTTCAAGTCAAATTTTTTTGGCCAAAGGGGAATCGAAATCCATTAGAGAGAAAATCAAACAAAAGTAGTTACATATGCAGGACGAAATGAATCATTAGCGATACTTGAAACCCCGTTCCCCGTTCCCATTTCTCAATACTGATATAACAGGGTCTTATTGATTTTTTTGTTGTAATTGATGTCGTCCTTTAACGCATACAATGTAGCTTTTTCTCTGATATTCGTTTGCTTTTCGCAGTCGTACTGAAAATAAGAACACCAAACGTTATTCAGCTGGGAAACTGAGTTTCACAAATCAACTACGTATATTTTTGTAACATTTTGTATGTAAACATTATTGATCAAATCAATAATTTTAGAGACTAGTTTCAATAAATTTGTGTATGCCTTGAAAGCTCTCCTAGATGCTTTAAATAATATATATATATATATAGAGAGAGATGGGAGAGTGTCGAAAAGGAAAACATAATACTCTTTTAGTATACTGTTAACTAAAGATTTAATATGCCCATTGAGCAATTGAAGTGCCGCAAACAAGAAGAGATGAAACAATAATAACATTTACAGGCCGCATAATCTATGAAATGCCCAGCAACCACTTTCCACTTGCCACTCGCCATTTTTGTTTGCCGGCAGCTTCTCACTTAAAATCCCACTCTCCCTCAGTTTCAGTTTCTGTTTGGTTGCGTTGGATTCTAGTGTATTGTTGCCTTCAAAGGCGAAACTTTGACTATTTGCTTCGGCACTTGTCTTTTATGTTTCCCTACAGTCAACTACATGGTTGCTGCTGTTGCATATAGTTTTTATTTACCACTTTTTTCAATTTGTATTTATGTAAATAAGTTTTGCACTGCCTGTCAGAGCCGCCGTCGCATTTTATTGTTGTTGCTGGGGTGCCACTGCTGCTGTTGCTGCTGCTGTTGCTGCTGCCTTGTTATCGCATAAGGATGTTGTTCCAACTTTTACAAATGCTGGTGCGTTTGTTGCTGGTACTGTTGCTGCTGTTGTTGGGAAAACGACAAGAATCTACATGTTGTCTGGGCCGCACAGGAGACACAAGTGTTGCTAGCAACGTTGTTTGAATATGCAGTAAAAGAAAACGCAGCCAGTTTGGCCTCAGCAGGACACAAAGTAATAAAGCTCGAGTGACTTTTGTGTTGCTGTTGTCGAAACTTTAATTATCACTGTGCTTGCACGGTGTGTGTGTGTGTGTGTGTGTACGCTTGTGGTCTTTCATACACCCTGCCACAGAGCAAGCGGGTGCACTGTTTGAATTGTACATAAAAACTTTTCGTCTGCATAGTTTTTTATTGCACACACACAAACACACACACACAAACACGCACACACACCCACACATATACGTACACAACACAACCCGATGGTGCCCATTTTGTTTGTGGCTTTCCCACATTGTTTTCTTCTTTCTATGCAGTGAAAATCACTCAAAATCCGCAGCTGCCGCCCCACACCACAATTATGTGGTCAATAACTATTGCATACTTCGCGGCGCAATCTTTTTCATATAGAGATCACGCATACGCCATGTGCGCCACGTACGCCACACCCGTCATGCATGTGCAAAGCAATCAACACGAAACCACTTGAAAGTCAACGAGCAACATTTCCACATGCAGTCCGGCGCACATTTGGCAACGGCGACCAAATCAGACGCATCGAGTTTTCAACAAGCAACGAACAAAATTACTGAACTCTCAGATGCATGAATTTTGATTGCTGCTGTCGCTTGTGCTTTGCATACCATTTCCATTAATTATTCAACATGTCCAGCAGTCTAGTGCCACAAAATGTTATCTTGGCGAATGCAAAGAAATTACTCAAAAGCCATCGGTCAGGTAAAACTTTTGTTACGCCCATTACTACGTTGATACGGAGTGTGCGTGTGTGGGTATGTGTGTGAGTGTGTGTGTGTGTGTGTGTGTGAATATGTGGGGAGATGTAAATGCTAAATGATGCCACGTGCAGCGCATTGACAAGCAATTTTACATTTTGCCAATGCAACACCATCAATTTGCAATACATCAATTTGAAAATGATTTCATGCCATTTATTCTCTGCAGCTGGCTGCCAGTAGCTGGGACAACTTGATTGCAAATTTAGCAACACAACTCACTTGCTGTCAGCTACTGCTGCCAGTTGCTAGTTGTTAGCAGGTACACAACAGTACCATAGGCAGTCTTGGGTGTAGAACAGCGAGTCTTCTCAGTTTGTTTGTTACGTATATATCACTTGGCACATAGAACTGATGCAGCTGCAAGGCACGTTTCGGTTTCAATTAAAGCATCGTTACAAGCCCGCAAATTCGGCAAAGTTGGCAGCCATAAGCGGAAGCTTAACTGCAGAACTGGAGAGATGAAAACTGTATCTACAACTGAATTGAGCGCTCCACTTCGAACAGCACTTTTCGAATGCACAAGAAGCACATGTTGAAAATACAATAAATGTATGTCTGTATGTGTATGCTATCCCAAAGTCTCTGAATGTGTGTGTGTGTGTGTGTGTGTGTATGTAGGTGTATGTGTGTGCACAAGTGCAAGTGTTACAAGGCCAAAAGTTTTGCAGCATTGGCACAAAACGCGCAGCACGTGGCGTTTTCTTTTATATATTTGCAGGTTTTACCCGCTTACATATCCCATTGAATATGTGTGTTTTAATGTGTGTGTGAATGTGTTAGTTTGTGTGTGTATTTGTGCGTGGGCGTGTCGCATTTAAGCCTCAAATGCGCCTTGGGGTAAACCATCTTATGGGCAAGTACATGGCTGACTTTAATAGAAAGCGAGCGTAAAATCGCTTTTAATGCCAAAAGAATATCTTGCCATTTTTCCTATAGTATTTCTATTTTTTTCGAATACCCTGCTGCTTAGCACAAAAGCAGCTGTTTAACATTGACTGGATAGAAACCGTTATTGTCTTCAATGTGCTAACGAACTTCATATGCATCATATCCCATTTGTCCTAGTTGAAGGTTAATTAGATCTGCAGATTAAGTTAGAGCTTAAAAACAGTTTTTGCATCCTTCAACTTAACTTTTATCTGAAATGCTTCTACGCTTCGATGTATGTAAAAATGTGCTAAGATATAAAATGGAATTTATTCTATTTTATTTATTCTGTTTATAGACTTGATTCTTATCAATCACAAAGAAGTCGTATGTAATTCATATTTAAATTCTTACAATTATTCATAAATATAAATTACACTGCGATTAGATGAGCTTTCTGTAACTCAACAGGCCATCTTGAAGTCGTTCATTTAGTCTAATTTTCCAGATAGTCTGTTTTCTGCTGGCGACAGCTGCATTAATTTGCCTGTCATGACTTTAGCTTGGTTTATGCCACACGCTGAAACCTTTGTTGGCCTGCAGACAGCTCTCCTTGCGTTTTGCTTAATTGCGTTTCTTTAAGCAGGTTTGCAGCCCGGAAAATGGTTAAACATTTGCAATCAATGCTGATTGCTGCATGCCTCAGCGAATTCGCATTGTTCGCCAACTGAAAACTACCTTTACAGAGTTTGTGCCATGGTTATGGGCAAAAACACCCAGCTTCTGTTATTAGGTGGTTGGTGTTAACACAAATATTTTCAAAGAAAACATTTGGCTTTTCATGCGGCAACTGGCCTTTTCTCTACTATGCTTTTGTCTCGCTCTGCTTTGATATGGTTGTCGGTAGAGTTTTTCAATTGCTCGTGCGTTAAATTTATTGGCATGGAATTTTAATTGGATGATTATGTAGTGCAGGCCACGTGCCAATATGATGCCATGTTATTATGAATTCATAGCCAGAACTATGGGCATGTGTGCCCCAAGTTGTGTTTGGCCTTAATTGCAATTTGTGAGCCATAGACAAATATTTCAATGTTGCCCCAAGATACTGTGGACTCATAGATAAGCCACTAAGTGTTAGCGTGGGCGATAAGTCCGCAGGCACAACAAGCACAACGCACAACAAAGGAACACCACAGCAACACCAAAACACAAGAACAACAACTCTCACATTGACTGCCATTATGGCTACAGCTTCAGCTCCAGTTGTTACTGCTGACTCTTTCGGCTGCCCTTCCTTTCAGCTCTCCTGCCGCTCCATACACTGAGAAAACAAAATAAGCGTAAAATACTTGACAAATATCTAATTTTATTTGTATATATTTAATAAAATAAATTTATTTTATAAAAAGAGCTAAGCTATAAAAGAGCACAGCTGCGAATACCTCCATAACTATTCTGATTTAAGCAAGCTTTAATATAATAGCATAATAATTAAATAGTATTAAATCATTTGCTCAGCAAAGAAAAACATTAAACTTAATTCAGAGCTCAACTATCCTACTTCTCACACAGAAGTTTTAGAATCTCATTTTTACAATCTCATTTGCAAATGCGAAACATAATTTAAATGTTTTCGTTACTTAAACTGGCTGGAATTATGTAAAAATGTTGGGTGGAGTTGGGGTTGGCACATCACGTTTTCAGCCAGTTGTGAAATTGTTGATTTTTCGCAGTGTAGCATTGCGTACGTGTGCGGCATAGCTCATATATAATGATGTGGTCTCCACTCGCTTGGCCATTGTGTGCTCTCGAGCGTGAAATGTATGACAAAGAGAGCAGAAGCGGTAGCTGTAGCAGTAGCTGTCGCAGTAGCAATAGCAGTAGATGTAGCTGTAGCTGTAGCTGCAACTAGAGTGGGGTTGGGGTGGCAGGTTGTGTGTGAGCTAAAAATATACATGACAGCGAAAAACCCGAGAAAATCAACACTAAAAGCAAAGCAGCTGCCGTCGGAGTACTTTTAACCCCTCTGGCAATGGCGCAATGGCAGACGACGGCTTTACAGAGGAGGGGAGAGCAACTCGGCTGCGAGCAATCCAATAACAAATTATATGCAGAAGACAATTGGGTCCTTTATTGCCCAACAACTTTTATGCGAAAAGTACAAAATGATTTACGATTATGTTGATAAAATGGCTTAAATAGTATTTTCATTTCTCAACGCTCGAGTGCACTTTGGAGAGCAACCAAACGACAACGATGCGGCTTGGCTAAAAGCACAGATTCAAACATAGACACGCACACACACACACAGCAATACACACACCAACGTACACACACACACACACACACACACTAGCAGTTTCAATTGTCTTCTGGCGCATGATTTGTTTGCGCTAAAGCGTTGGCGACAGCAAAAAGACGACGACGCCTTGTCATCTCTTCAACTTCTTATTCTCATTTTTTGTAGCATGCTTATGTGTGCACACACACACACACACACACATACGCACAGACACATCCATAGAAACACACATAAATATGCACACGCCTCTTAATATGCATATGTATGAGCGAATTTATTCATGACGCTGTCTTTGCCTTTAGTTGTCTGCTCTCTTCTGACTTTTTTGATTATCCCCCCTTTTTTTCGTGTTGCTGCCGCTTAAAGAGATCTTGGGAATTTCTAAGTTTTCAACTTGGACTGAACACACATATTAAATACCATCTTTTGGCTTGCAGACTTCCCACACTCACATACACATATATATTAAATAATTAATTTTACTGGCAGTTTGGGATGTGTATATGTGGCACACAGCACCTTAAGTTGGACCTTCAGCTGAACAAGTCATCTTATTTTGAATGCAGTGGCAACAAGCAGCTGACAGCCACAACAACACTTCACTGCATCTGCATTGTGCATCTGTGCATCCGTATCCGTATCTGTATCTGTATCTGTAACTGTATATGTAACTACATCTGCAGAAGTGCACATATTGATTTAATTCTGTATTACGCACAGCATTCAGTGAATATAAATTATGAAAGCATTCACTTGCACCTGGCCGTAATTGAGTAATGTAACCACAAAAGGATTCATTTCCTTGCCTTGTTTCTACTTTTTTGTGAGATGGCCAGACGTTGACAGTTTCTTTCATGGCTGCTCAGGTATTCATAATGAGCATTAGGGGTCGGCGTGACTTTATTACTGGGCTCTTGGTTCTATGAAATATGCATACATTGCGTATACGTCATGCAGTCAGTCATGCCAAATGGAGGCCATAAAGCAGTAAATGCAATTACTTTCTCTCTACGCACAATTGATTTTCTATCGCTGCTCACGCCAAGCAACGCAAATTGGCCGGAAAATAATTGCAAATACGCCAACTGAATAGTTTACTGTAGCAATCGACGTATACATATTATGCATAGAACATAAATCACAGCTGGCCCAAGGCAATCAATTTATCATTGACCTTGTGTTGGGAATAGAAAATTGAGGCACATTTAACTAAATTAAAATAATAGCAAAATGTATAATAGTGTTGAAACTTTCGCAAGTTATTTTGCTTTACAGTTGGTACAAGATTAAGGAAATCAATTCCCAATACTCCCCAGTGCTGTTCATAAATTCTTGTCAAACATATTTGCATATTGTCTTACCGAAATTTCTCCAATTTATGTTTAGAATTCCAAACTGCGACTTTATGCAAGTAAATATGGAATTTATATTTTGATCTGATTTTAATTGATAACTTTGATTCTTTAATTTGAATCATGTTATGCAATTGACAGATACTGCTACTGACTTACTTGAATCTACTTATTGATTAGATTGCAAACACATGAACCAAACTCTGACTTATACATACATTTAATCTAGCTTTCACATCCATTAGCTCCAGACGCATCTCACCATCGTGCACTTCAAATATGTACTTGTCTCATAAATAACATGATTTGCGGCTTGGATGTACATTACGTGGCTAATTACTTAAGACCTTGCATGCGATATGTTTGTCTCCACCAAGTTGTCAAACATCCCGCCCGCCCGCAACTAAGTAAGTCATAAACTGTTCTTAAGCCAAGAAGTTGGCCTATTTCTTAAGGGGCCCTCCCCCGCCAAATGATGTTTGCATGCCTAACAGCATTTGCATTAATGATGAATTTGGCTGGTTTGCTTAGTCATAAGCCAGGTGCTAGGAAAGAACTGCTGACTCACATAGCGGGCGTCTCAATGGATCACGCCCAGAGTCTAGTGAACGCGTGATGCGCAATTTGTTTGTACAGTGTGTACTTGTCGTTGAATTATGCATGTACAAATGGGGGGGCGGGGGCTGTCGGTGGCATGCGACAACTGGTTGGCCTAAGGCTAAGAGGGCAGCACTTAATTGGATTTCGATTTTGTACTTGTGACACGCACTGAAATGAACAAAAACAAGTGCAACAATCGGACATGTGAAGCGTTCTCTGCGAAGGCGATTATCTTAATTAATGTCACACTAATGACGGCTCAATGCGATTATGTTGGCAACTGCACTGGCAATAGCAGCCACAAGCAGAACCAAAACGAAATGAAATGCAGACAGAATTAAGGCTGTAAATAAATAGAAAATTTAATCAAAAACTCAATATCAAATAGCAGCACTAAATGATGCATAACAAATGAGTGGACTCTGTTATCCACATTGTGAATAATCAGCTTTCGGAGAGCCAATATAATAAGCCGCTAATTAGTTTTGCCATCTGGCGTTGAGCTCGCTTTGAATTGCATCGATTTCCAGTTATCATGAAATCAGGTCGTTAAACAAATCTCTCTCTCGCTCGCTCTATATATGTATATGTACATAGTTGCAGAAAGTTGTTCAATATGCTCCTTACCCAGAGTAAAGCCAACAATAGACAGCTGGCGGCAGTCTATCACGTGTCCTTCATTGGACCAATTGAGAATGCAAATCTGTCGTTCGCTTGTGGCTCTTGCTCATCAGTTAGCCTGATTCTGGGCTTCGGTCGGGCGCCAGCCTGTCATCGCCATTTCCACTAACAGCCCATAATCGCAACTTAACATGCTTGCCACAATGGCAGCAAGAGCAGCAGTAACAGAAGCTTCCGAAGCATCAGTGCAAACATCCTTCAAGCCGGTTATCGCAGATAAACCATATAATTTTGGTTACCGCCGTTGAGATACTCTTGTTACAGCTGTTTGACAATAAAAATTAGATAATTATTAAATAATTCTAAATATCAGTATAATCAATATCTTCTCGTCATACTTTTCTCATTGAAAATAAGCGTTATGAAATGTCTTATGGACTGGACAAGAATTCTGTAAAATCTTGAAAATATTGATTTATTAAGTTGAACCACTGACTTCTGTAGTCCTCAACTATCACAAGAATTTTATAAGTTTTAATAAAGTGGTACAACATAAGTTTAATATGTGAAAGAAATTAATTCACTGAAAATCTTTAGTTTTGAAACTATAATTTCTAACATAGCTTTAAGTTTACAATGTCTCAATAAGTGTGTGACAGTTTAAGTTACAGATTATATGTTAGCTTTACACATCACAATTCATAATTAGAATACCCTGTAGCAAATAGAATGACAAATGGAGCTCTCTCCCTTGCACATATGCTGTCAGTGACTGGATGCCAGTCGTGCCATTCCTGGCACTGCTCGACCTCAGCTTGTTTGTTGCACCTCAGCGCTTCTGAGCAGTCTCTGCTAAATGACACGCAAACACCCACACACACACACACACACACACACTGGAGAATAGGCACAACGAGTGAGCTTCGTGTCGAGTGCGTTGCATAGAATTTTGTAGCTTTTGTTTTGCGGCTCAAGCCACTCAGCTTGTTTTATATGCGCTTATCTCTAGATACTGCTGAATACACACATATGTAAGTGTGTGTGGGTGTTAGTGTGGATATGTGTATGTGTGTCTGGGGACACAGCACAGTTGCCATTTTGTTGGCTTTCTTGCAAGAGGTCCTTGTGCCTGAGCAACGTTTACAAACATGCAGTCGAGTGGGCGGCCAAGTGTCATTGTTGCTAGAACATTTTTGAAGCTGTGCCTTTTGCCTTTTGAATACCAATACCTGAGTAACTGTTATGCTGCCTCGTCTTCCCTCGCCACTCTCTCCCTCTCTCTCTCTCTCTCTCTCTTTCTCTCTGTCTCTCTCAACTCCCCTCATAACTCGTGGACATCGCTTGAGCACAAAGTGTAACATACTTTTTTGGGGCTGCGCTCAAAATATGCAGACCGCAATTTGCATGAGACAAAAATGTAATTTGTATAGCATACCTGAACACATATGACTTTCTCCCTCTTTCCATCTCTCTCACACACACACACACACACTCTCTTATTCGCTTGGTATCCCTACGGGTTAAAACCAGCATAAATGCTGACCACGATGCTAGAGTTTTTTTTGTTGAATTCTAAGTTGCATATTCGCGGCATAGGTTGCCATTTGCTTTTTGTGCGCCACAAACTTGCAATGTCTCTGTGAGGCGCATTTTCATTGCAATTCTAATATCACTCGCAGCATGAAGAACAGCAACTACAAACACAATAGGCAGCTGCTGTATTAGCAAAAGAAAAGAACAGAAGTCAACATAAGTGCCGGCCCGACAAGTGGAAAAGGCGAAGGCGAAAAAATATTTGCGCTACTAGAAATTGACAACTGTTTGCGTAGTTGAGAGTGTTTGCCTGCTAGGGGGGGAGGAGTGGTGAAATGGGGGTGTTGGTTAGTTGGTTGTTAGTGTTGACTGCTAGTTGCTAAATGGCTGCTGGAAGCGGAAATTTGACACTCTCATTCTCACTTTCACTTACCAAATTGACTGCTCTGTGTGGGTGGCTGGTTTGAGCTGGTCTTTGCTAGATGCTCGTTGCTCATTGCTCGTTTCTCGTCCCACTGAGCTCAGTTTCCCTGCAGCCATAGCAGCTGATATCAGCTTACATTTTAATGGCATGGCTGGCAGTCAATTATGTAGTCTTCTAAGCCAACCATCGCAGCTAAGATATGCAATTAATGCAGCCAGACAACTGTGAACGCGATGGAAAAACTATTTGATTACCAATTGATGTTTTCATGGCAACCTAACAACTAACAAAGTGCCAATTGGATAAATTTCTATCTATTTTGTCGCCGCCCAAGGGCAGCATCACATTAACAATTTACGCAGAAATAAACTTCAATTACTGACTTACTGGAAAACATGCATCAAACACTGCTCAACAACAGTTTCAAACAGCCAAGTTAAGCAGTCAATTTTTAATATTGCTGTTCGTGTGAAGTTTGCGCCAGAAACCAATTTTAGGTCAATAAATTTTGATGGTGCTTAAAGTTCGACTATGCAGTTTGCTGGGTTAACAAAAGCTGAACTTTAACAGGTCTAAGGCACACATTGCACTTTAGCATTATAGTTTATCAATAACTTTATTTAACTAATAAATTTATAATTAAGAGACTGCTTAGTGACTTTTTCAACTTGAATCAATAATTTTAGCTCAAACTTTGGCATGCCTCACAGCATAAATATGTCAAACGTATGTATTTGAAAACTATTTGTCAACTTTTTAGTTTCTCTGCTCAAAGGCAACTTGTGTCTGCAATCTACACACTCGTCCTGCTGCTTGCTGTCCAATATCTTAGAGTAGACAGTCAAGGTACTTGCTTTAGTTCTTTTTGTTTTGAAGTTGAATCGATATAAATTACTCTTATTAAGCTGCAGCATAATTGTATGAGGCAACGTAACTTAACGATGCCAAAAATATAAGCATTACATATTTTGACAAGGTCCTATTTGCGCAGAGACACACTCAGAAAGTTTTATGCGCCTTCAGAGACACTCAAACGAACTGGTTATGTGCCAGCCTTCTCTGAGGATGCTCCATGACGCTAACAAGCTGCAGTCGCTGGTAAATCCTGTCCCATTACTAGGCGCAAGGAGCCGAGCATAATATGCGAGCAGAACTTGCTCTGCACTCGCGTTGTCCTGCCTCCTGGCGAGATGTGCAATTTGTAGACTTGCTGGATTCTGTGGCGCCGCAACTTGCTTAATTTTATATCAAATTTATAACTGACTTATTGGCAATGGCTGCCAGGCAGCAGACAGACTTTACAGCTCCATTGTGCCATATATGTATTCATTTAGCATCATATACATTATTACGTACATATACGTAGTGGCTGCGTGTCTCCTTCAGTTTAAGTGCTCTGCTGCTGTCTGCCAAAGTTTTGCTTGCCGCGAGCATTTCATGACTTAGGTGGATGCTTCGCATATAATGATATTGAGTGACTGAACCTTTAACATGCCCATCAAAAACTGAAATGTTTTCAAATGCTGTACAACAACAAAAGAAAAACACAATCTTAAAATGCTACATTTATGCAATTTTATACATTGACAGCTCAGCAATTGTGCTGACCACAAAATATAACCATTTAGCAGCTGGCGGCTTTATATAAATATGTACATATGAATCTCGTTCTTTTTATACCCACGCAGTCGGTAATATAATTTTGTTTATTCTGCCTTATTCCCTTCGAGAGAACAAAATCACATATTCAGTAATGCAATGATATATAGATAGATTGCTTTTTGGTTTGACATAGGTATATGTTATCTCTTAAAGTATTATTATATTAAATTATTTTCATGAAATTATTTAACACTGTTTTTCATAAGGATAAATCAGAACAAAAGTCCAAAAAAAAAATGTTTCACGCATGAACTTATTAAAAAAAATAATGTTCAGTCGTATAGAAACCATAGAGGATATATAATATTATTTATCTGCAAGGGTATTTCAACTTTGATATTTTCACAGCTTGCCAGATGTTTCTTTTTATTTATTTTTTTTTTTTTTGTGCCAAAAGCAATTTCTTAACCTCGAGCTCGGCGTTTTAATAAATTCCGCATAGCTTTGCATTTCCAGCAGTCTTGACCACGTTGTTGTTTCTAGCTGTGTGTGAATGTATTTCTTCACGTTTTTCTTGCCTTTTCCAGGGTTACGGTATTTTGCCTTAACACTTTATGAAATTTCGCAGGCATTTTTTTTTGCTTGCTAGAATTTTAATGAAAATTTAAATAATTGAATGCAATGGTTTGGTGGATATGGCCAGGTGGCAAAAGTGGCTGCTGCCAGCTGGCAACTGTAGGCAAGACACTTGGCTCGAATACGGCGCTGATATTCTATAGAATTGCATATTAATGAGCGCCTACAAGAATTGGCAGTCAGCAGTTTCCAGGACACTATCCTGAAAATTACTTACTTACTGTGGCCACGCAGCACTTAAGCGATTTCGTCGGTTAAAGCGTGTTTTATTTTTTATAACAATTTATTTATTTTTTATTATTTTTTTCTGCTTTTTTTTCTTGTCGGCAAGCAGACGCAGGCTGCTGACAATGACAAATGAATTCTTTTATGGCCGCGACCCGCAGCGGCATTAAAAGTTTCGTGTTAGCAAAAGTGACACCTCGAGCAGGACTATGTGTCGGTGTCAACGATCCTACCGTTACCCGAACGCTCTCTAACTAAGTGTGCGATTCGGTTAGTGTGTATATATATGTATGTATGTGTGTGTGTGTGTGTATGTGTGTGTTGACTGTTAGTTGGGCCTGGCAGTCGAGCATCGCTGCGAACGTGGCTTAGACCCCTGACAGGAAGTGGTCTTTGCCACTGTGCAGTCATGTCCTGTCTGACTGTCTGACTGCCTGAATCTCGCTTCCTCTTCTCTTGCCTCTCGACTCTCTTCTCCCCTGTCTTTGCTGGCGCCTCTCTCAGTCTCTTGTTAGTATTTATGCAGACTCTTTGGCTTTAGTCTGGTGGGCCAGCAACTCACCCCATTTTTATATTATGGCAGCAGGTATTACCATTTTGTCATGAAATATGTAACCCATAAATTATATATAATCCAGATCAGCATTGCATTACTAGTTATGCTAAAGTCAGTTACTAAAATGCGTTCAAATATGATTTCACGTCAACTATCGTGTTTTTCGTTTATTTTGCAATGTCGACTACGAAGTCTGTTGTTATTTTGTTTTTTAAATGAAATGTTAGAGTATGTTTTACTTGGCTTACCAAAGATATATGTTTCTTTCTAATTTTTCCTTTTTTCCAACGCTGCACGTTTCTGTTTCGTGTGCTGTTTACCAAACGAATTAAATTGTTCGCCTCAAGTGTATTTTGTGCTTTGGCGCACAAGCAACTATGAATGTGAGCAGTTGTTGTTGTGATTATTGTTGTTGTTGTTGTTGTTATTATTATTGTTGTTATTGCCTTTCGGGCAAAAATTTGTTAATCTGCGGCACTCAATCAGAGCGCGCGTTTGCCCTGACAGCAGCTGAGTTTTCTTCATTCTTTTTTTTTTTTTGTGCCACGCTAATTATGCACGTATTCGTGTGTGTGTGTGTGTGTGTGTGTGTTCAGTTCTATAGAGTTGGTATTGGCTTCGATTTGAGCCGTGCTCATACCTGGGCCTACATGATTAACGACTGCACTGACTGCGCACACGTCGCTCGCATTTGACATCAATTATCGCGCCTTGTGTAACCTTCGATGGGTGGCGGCATATTTGGGTATTACCCAGCGTAGGGGGTGCATCGATTTTGGGAAGTGAATGAGCTATGAGCCAGGCACGAACGAGACCAACTTAATTGATTTTTTATTAGGCCAAGCAGCTAGACAGGCAGCTAACACGAACACACGAAAATGGCTAAAACGCCATGCAGCTAAATATATATATTTTGTATGTGGCACTCAGACATAAAAGCCAATTGACAGTTTTCAATTTAAGTTGCGGAAATATTGTTATTTCCTGTTAGTGTGCGAGACGATTTATTATTGTTCTTGTTGTTGTTGTTATTGTGGGTGTGGTGTGTGTGTGTGTGGTGTGTGGTAGCTGCTCCAGCGTCAAGCCATACCACTAGTACTAAAGCATATTTTCCGCTCCATTTCCCTGGCCAACAGCTGCATATGCATGCATTTATATACATTTATATTTTATTTGCACAAAGTAAAGCAAAGATGAGAAAACCGCAGCAAGCATTTTGTCAGTGCAATAAAAGTTTGCGTGTGAAATGCCGCCGGGCAGAGGCAGGAGTACGGAAAGATGGAGAATAGGGAATGTGAAGAGCAGGCGGCACCAGGTCGACTGTCAGAGTTTTGCCTGTTGTCGACTTAATCAGCAGGGAGCTTGTGGCCTGGCCGGGTGGCACATATGCACTTTAAATGATATATGCAGCTAAGCCTCCCATATGCAGGCTCAAGTAATTAAGTAGATAGCAACTACTTCACTTACGTGAGTGTGAGTGCTTCTGTGTGTGTATTTGGCTTTCATGAGTATTTTTGTCTGTGTGTGAACCTTCCATTTTAATTAGAAATTCATGCGTTTAGCTGGCTAAGCCTCTGCCAAAGCTCATACACTTCAAAGTTTTTTTTGCATATTTAAATTTTCTGGGCGCCTACTTTTGGGCGCCTGCCGCAGTCAGTTGATTGATAAGTCTGTTAGCCAGAAATTCGATTAGGCCATTCAGTAAATAAAGACCAAAAAAAAAAACAACCTGGTTTGATAAATTACTTTTAAGCTGTCACACGGGTAAAAATACATGTCTCGACCATTTATCACGGAGCCAGTGACCAGTGACCAGTCGGCCAATCGAGGAAGTCAGTTGCAAACCAATCGATGTATGTCTATATTTACAGGCCCATCAATTATAGTGTGCGGCCTCTTTTTTTACAGTGCATAAAAATAGCATGGCAAACATGCTGAATTAGATTCGTATGAATTGAGTTGCGTACGCAATTCAAAAACAAAATTCAAATAACAGCAGGCTGCTGTAAGAAATGCCACAAACTGTGGAAACATTCATAGAAACACACAAACATAGAAAAGCACACACACACACACACACACACAAGCTGACACACACAAACTGACACACACACACACACTCACGTCTAACGCACGTAGCTGGGTGCCCTTCTACTTCGATGAGAGTCAACTGAGTATGTCATTTTATTGAATCAAAAACCACTCAGCTATTGAAAATCAATTTGCAGCTGCAGCTGCTGAGCCAGCTCTTAGTCTCAACTGAACCATAGGGCAGAACGGAGCAGTTAAGGAACACCTGCCAGGCACACAAACGGACAGACGGACACTCAGTCTGTGCAAGAAATAGGACAATAAATATTCACACATACACATACGCATACACCCCAACATATTCGCTCACAAAAGTCCAAGACCACATAAAGTTGGACACGCACACAATTTTCCACATTTACACTTGCAATAATAATAAAGCTACATAAAAACCGACAAAAAATAAGAAAATCGTTAAAAGATGAGTTGGGTTTTATCGACTAGAAGATACCTCTAGCACAACCCGATAGATTCAAATTTAGAATGAGTAAAATTAGTGAGGCTTTAAGTATTTAAATATGAATAAATTGAAAATCCGATTTGCTAATAAATTAATAATATATATTAATGTTATTTAGTCACACAAAATCCATACTTTGATTAAATCAGATTCGATTTACACTAGCCAGATTCTATTTAGCGCTGAGATCGCTACACTTATAAAATCAATCGGGTATTTATTGTATATAAATAAAGGGTCAGAAATAACGTTCACTAACTGAAATTTTCATATACCCAACTAGATTATTTTAATGTGTTAGCGACATAAAAAGTAGCAGCTGAAAGTAAAATTTGTTGGCAGCAGAAAATGCAATGCCATTTGAGGTATGCTGATCACCAGTTCCTGCACACGTTGCTTTTTAAACCAATTCCAAATCGAGTTAAGGGTACAAGGGCATACACACACACAGAAACACACACACACACGCCCACAAACCCATTCACATCAACTCTCATACAAATTGCTGGCTGACAACCATTCACCTGTATGCAAAATGAAGCGGCAATGCCACTGAAAATTGATGGCAGTCACGTAGAATGTCAGGCAGCAAGAAGAAAATCCATAAAACACAAGTAAAAACTTGAGGGGTAGCATATGCAACCCACTCAACCCACCCATCTTTATTTTTGTATGCGATAAAAATAAAAAGTAAGCATGTAAGCATGTAAGACTGAACACGGAAAAAAAACCAAAAAAAGAGAAAGAATTGCAAATTGCAAAAAAAGAGGAAAACACAAAAATTGAAAGCACGCAACGTTGTCAGGTGACCAAAAAGCAGAGCAAAGATAGAAGCGATCCACATGAATGCAAAGATGCAAACAGTCAACTTCTCATTACATGTCAAGCATTTTTTTCCCCTTATAATCTTTGCTCGCTTTTCCACTGGACATTTTACGCAGTTTAACCAACTTGCCCCATGAAAATGGAAATGGCGGACGTGTGGAGTATGTGTGCCACAACTGATGCTGCCTAATGAAAGCCATAACTGTGCATTAGCACGGCTGCCAGTTAGTTGCTTCTGCCCAACCATCTAACATGGACAATAAAAGGCGGCTTCATGTGGACATGAAATTGTGGCACGCAGTAGTAAAATATACACGCCCACGCTTACGCCAAAAAGCTGCGCCAAATAATAAATAAAAGCCCCAACAAGCCATGCAAATGGCGCCGCTACACATCCGTATCCGTATCCGGCTGCCGAGCCCGGTACCGTTACAGTTTGCCATTTTCGTTGCCTTTGGCAGTCGCTTTCGCTTGCTGCCATCGTAAGGCGTTAAGCGTGAGCCGATTACGCGCACTTATCAGCATCGGGCTGCCAGGCAACTGGGGCTCCAGCTACTGTTGCTATTGCTGCTGCTACTGTTGCTGCTGCTGCTGCTGCTATTGCTTCTTTTACTACTTACTTCCCTCCCCCCTCCCAGCCTAGTTGGCTTGCTGTTGCTGCTGTTGCAGCTTTAATTGCTGGCCATAAATTTGTACATGCTTTTTAGTCCAAGCCTCTTATGTGCCACTACATATTTACCAGTATTAAGTAAAAGTGGTCCTTGAATGCACCAGCTATATACTTCAGTACATGATTAAAGCTGATGGCACTAGTTAAAAAAAAAAAACACTTGAATATTTAATTAAGCTTTCAAAGGCAAGTTAAATCATGTGCGATAAAATTAATTGCTGAAACAAAAGTGAGACTAGTAATAATAAGTACAAGCTTTAATTAATACAAAATTAGAAAATCCATGTAGAAGTAATATGCAATGGTCTAAAAATATTATACAGCAGTTGTGTTTATTTAATTACTGATCTAACTACTGTTGATTTAGCAATTGAGCATATTTCAATATGTACGAATATCTGTGCAACATTTTAATCTTTAATATATACATTTTATATCTAACACTCAAACTCTTAGGTATTAGACAAACATGCTCACAGGCAACTTTATAAGCCAGTTTCATTTCTAGGATTTAAATTTGCATATGCAATTTTCAACAAAATGCACTGCATATTTCTGATCATTTCATGTAAATTCGGAATATTCTACTCATTCACAGCAGAACTCTTAATTTAGGGTAAAAAACTTTAAGAGTTCATGCCAGCCCAAGTGAAGCAAAAGTGCGCAGCTTAATTACATTTAAGCTGACTGAGGACTTTAAGCTAAAGCCCCAGAAGAGCTTAAGTTCATAAAACTCTCGCACTACTCTCACTATAATAGCTTTTTATGGCTGTTGCTCGTCTTTATTAACACTGGAGTTGGTAAAAATTAAGCTAGTGTCATTCGGTACATTTCACATGGTCATTCTGTGCCTTTGTTACGTGTGTGTGTGGTGAAAAAACTGCTATTTAATTCAATGCATTGCTCAGTGGCGCACACAGCACAAAGCAACCAAAAGAGTAGTAAAAAATCTTACTATGAAATGGGAAAAAAATTGTAATTGCTGCTTTTAGGCGTTAATGAAAACAACAAATTGCACATACGCCACGTGGATGTCTATGTGTGTGGATATGTATTGTGGTTATAGCCTGGATCGATGCTGCATTGTCATTGCATGTGGTTGCATAATCGCTGCTCTACATTTCGCGCATGACTGCAACAAGGACTACAACTGCAACAACAACAATGATCTCAACAACAAGCAAACCCATTAGAAGTTGCTACATTTTCACTAAGCACACACACACACACACACAACCAACCCACCCACCCGTAAGAAGGGTAGGCTGGGGGGTGTGTGTGTGTGTGTGTGTCTGTCTGCGCTCTAACTGCAGTTTTTGTGTTGAGTCATTTTTGCGCTCAAAAGCACTCACTAAAACAAATAAACACTTTGCGCATTGTTTCGTTTTGACAAATGCGTGTAATTTACGGAAATGTTTGTTTGGGCAGCAACCAGTCCCCGAAGCACCTACCCCTTCTGTCTGTGCCTCGTGTTTCATATTTGCTAAATTGTCTTAAGCGTATTTGCACGGCACTCACATGCCGCACACTGAGCACGGAGATGGTTGCTGCTTCTGCTTCAGCTTCTGCTTCTTCTTTTGCTTTTGCTTTGGCTTTGACTGCTGCCCGACTGCAATTAGTTGGTGCTCTAAAAGCCATGAAGTAAGCGCTGCACATATCGTGCCACATTTGCCCACTAATGACTGAGTGCATGCAACTTGCAGCGGCAACTTGCGAACTGCGAACAGTAACAACAGTAGCAGAGCTGCCTGCGTGGCAACCAACCCCTCATATTCTATTTATCTTCATTTTTCTTTTGTGCAAATTACAAAGGCGCTGCAAAATGTGCAACGGCGGCATTTGAAAAAATATAGGTTAGAATTGTTGGCAGCTGCTCATCAAAGTGGCAATAAAATATACGAGCAGCAGATTCACGCCCTCGAATAGCTCATTACAAGTGTTGCACACATCCCCTTCAGCAACCCCATCAACCCCTCTATCAACTCAATCGCATTTGGAACTCATAATAAGCAACCGCAATTTGTTGCAACCGCTATCAGTTCATTGGCTCGGGTGTTGTGGCAGTGAATAAGAAAGGCTGATGAAGCGCAGAGAACAACACGGTAATGTGAGCACATTTGCCTTTGTTACATTTGTCTTAAAAAAAAAAAAGGATCAGTTTCTTTTGTTGCGGTCTTAATGAGCAAATTTTAGTTTCGACCAAAAACTTGAGCTGCTGGCCAATGTCTGGCATTTGCGGCCATTCACCACTTTGCGTGCCACCTTTTGTTGTCTACTTGCCTTCTTTTTTTTTTTTTTACTTATCTCTTGTTCTCTGTGGGCTTTCAGTCAGCCCAGGCAATTTATGATACCTTTGTGGTTTCAATATCGCAATGCCAAGCGTATAAGCAACATAATTAAAAATTGTGACAGCCATAAATTTTTCGTTGGGATATTCAGCGCGCGAGAAAGGGACTCCCTCGAGGATGCAGATAGCCGTTGCTCTCATAATGAAAAATCAGCGAAAAAGGTTTACAGATGTTGAAGAGCCTACCAGGTCTGGTCAGTGGACCACTCGTTGTGGCCAAGCGTTTCCGGGGAAATCAATTAGAGCGCATAATGTGCAACTGAAGTTGAGCTCGAAAGCACTTAAGGCAACGGGCCAGGCCAAAGACAACATTTGATTCCACTCATTGTGCTCGCCAAAGGACCCTCAAACACATGGCCACTGATTGCGGAGACGTTGTCGTTGACGTTGACGTTGACGCCCACATCAGGACCGGCTCCACCCCGGTCCTTTGTGGCTCTCGCTCACTTTCTTCGCAGTTTGCACCGACAGCAAGCGGGCGTTAAGACAGTCGGCCACGTTTGAGACTGCGGGTATCCGTTTGGCCGACTGAGAAAGCTGGCGTAGTTGGTGGCGTCAGGCCAGCCCACTAGTGTTGTAAAGTGTCAAAACGTGTACTTGTCGCTGGCAGGATGCGCGGCGTCTCCCTTTTAATTTGAAAATTATGCACTGCATGCATAAAATTATGGCACAGGACACGCCCAACGACACTGACAAAGGCAACATGACAGGCACATGTCCATTACAGGGAGCCAAACCCTCGCACACACACACACGCACACACTTACTGCTGCTGCTGCCAGTGATGCTGGCTCTCCACATTGGGCAAGGCAACTTCTTATCTTTGCCTGTCATAAGTCGCCTATTTGCCTATATTCCTATGTGTGTTTTTGTGTGTCTTTAAAGACTGCTTTAAGTTTCGGCTTTTCCATAAATTCCGACGAAATTCCGACTGCACTCCGCTTACTTTAATTAAATATTGAATTATTGCTGGCATCGCCCCTTATGTCATTTGCCACGAAATTAACTTTCAATTACCGTAAGTCAATTAAACGCATTAAATGCATAAAATATGATATTTCCGTTAATGTCACTGGCATTAAGCTGGTAGCTAATAGTTGCATGCATTGATTGCATTGATATTGATATATGAGCTACTGTATATAATATGAGTACATAAATGCCAGTAGCATATGAACACATGACAACCGTAATATCCTGCTGTCAGGCATGAGAATGCGCTCATGCCTATGTGCCAATCCACTGTCACGCCTGTCCGTATCGTCTCGACTCTCCCTTTCCCTTCGGCCTCCTCTCTCCCCCATGTCGAAAATAGTGCAGTAAAAACAACAATACAAAAAGTCAAGCGACTGGCAACAAAAAGTGCACGCGCCTCGTTGCATTATAAATGCAGCAATTGCGAGAGTGCCGAAATTTTTTTTTTGGGCCTGTTCGTGTTGTTGTTGTGACAGGACTACGTAATCATCAGGCATGTCTATCCGCCTGTCTACAAACTGGAAACACAAGTCAATATCATTTAATTCAGCAGAGCCCAGCACCGCAAACAACCTATGCAGCTGGTTCAAGGCTGAAAGCTGACAGCTGAAAGTGACAGCCAAAACTTGTATTCTCTTTGCTGTACAGCAATGCAATGCATCTGATTTCAAACGGGTGAGGTCAGCTGAGATTAACGTAAATAGTTTCCATTTAATATTCTTGATGCCGTGAAAATGCCTTACATAAGCAATTGTACATATTAAATGTCTTAATTATTAAACATAACTACGGATAAATGATAATAACTTAATTCGTATTTTGAATGTTTCAATGTGAGGCTATTTTAAATGTCACATGAAAGTTGAACGATTCTCACGAATTCAAGTTAGCCTTATGGATTTTCATATTTTTCATATTTCAAATACTAAAAGCACTCTGCCCACTCTATTTGCCTGCTTATAAAGTTGGTCAGCGTCAAGTTAATGTAATGCACTTTACAGCAAATTTCATTTGGTATTAAAAGTACCACATAATGGGATATTTATACATTTTTATTGCTACACCACTTAAGCAGTGCAGACTGTGATTATAACGATTATTTGGCAGATGGAAAAACAAAAACAAGCAAAGGCTAACCTAAACTTTAACCAACTGTCACACGTGGTTTTAATTATCACAAAAGTCACAAAGTACTATATGTGTGTGTGTGTGTGTGTGTGTGTGTGTGTATATGTGACACAATTACATTTTGTGGTATTTTGCAAAGTGTTGATTATTAATTAAAATAGCTTTATTTAGCATGAAACCACAGCATAACCTGCTGTGGAGTTGAAAGGGGCGCCTTTCAAAATAAGCGAACATCAGATATTCAGTTAAATATTTAACATTTACGCCTAAATACAACTCGTATGCATGTAATTATGCCATAACGAGCTTGTAGCCATGTAAGCGTGTGGGTGTGTGTGTTTAAGTATTTAGTCTATCTATATGTGAGTGTGGATGTCGTTGCTAATGGCTGTAATTAAACTGCAACGTGAGACGTTTAAGTGCAAATTGCTTGACAGTAGGCAACTTTGACTTTGGTTATATTATATTGTATTTACCATATCACTAATCAAGCTCTCTCTCTCTCTCTCTCTCTTTCTTTCGTTCTCTGTCTTGCTAATTCGCTTGCCAAATCGCAGAAGGAGTTATTCGTTAGCAAAGTTGAGCCAACTTCGCCGCGCAACGAACGCAAATTCTCGGCTGCCACAGCGCCATCGATGAAAACAAAGTGGCTGAAAGCATTTAAGAGCCTAAAGCCGGTGGGTTCTGGTTCAGCAACACAAGCAGATAGGTAAGTTGCTACCCCACACCACAGCCCCACCCCCCCACTCCGTACCTACCCCTACAAAAACAAGTACCATAGCATGCATATATATATATGTACCTAAGTCTGTGTATTATACGTAAGTCAAAATGTGAACTAACGCGATTTACAGTTACAGTTCGAGACCAACAAAATAAACAAGTAAATAACTGCACGGAAAATAGGCAGAAAATCGTCGGAAATGTTCTAACTGCATGGATACAAAATGAAGCTAGGCAAAGTATCCACATTCCAAAACCTTTACCCCCGAAACACCCCACACGACCCCGTACTTTAATTTGACTAAAAGCCGCGAGCGTTTGCCACCACGAAGCCAAAATGTGTGGAAAAATGAAATAGCGAAAATCTTTTTGAAATATTTTCACCATTTATGCAACAATTCAAAGTCTGCAATTTCTGCATCTGCCGTATTCTCTCCTATTTATATTAAGTAATTTAATCAGGTTGAAATTAAAATGCAAAGCTCTGCTTCAACTTGTTCTCTATGAACATTTCTGTTGCATTTTGTTGCTCTCAACTGTACCCACGCAGCCCCAAATCTCAAGTTTAAAACATAAATAAGATAAATTTAAGCAACTTTTATGGTATAATATCGCATATAATTTAAGTTCGCCTAGTTAACATGCTGCATTTACTAATATTCTCTACACTTTTCTCTATATGACAACTTATAACATTTCGTTCAAAAACATTACAAATAATTTTCATTTACGGCCGAAAATACGAATTAACGAATATCGCAAACCCAAATTCGTTTACCAAATACTCGATCAAAAACTCTGCATATATGATATATTCAAATCGTTACAATCAGCCAACAACCCCGACAAAATCAAATGTACCACGCTGTATCAACCGTTCTGACCTTGAGGTAACCAAAATTAATCAAGCAACAATTTTATGTTTCTAATAAAATGGTACACAAACAAATAAAATGTATTACAAATTAAATTAAATTAAAAATTTTGCTTTCTTAGCGCTTAATAAAAACAATAATATTGCTGTAAATGTTGCACGCAAATGTAGAATTAGCAGCTACCCGAAAAAATTAAAAACACTCCGACTGTACAAATTAAAAAAAAAAAACTTTAAAAATGTAAAAAACATAATTTAATAAAAAGCAAAACTGCACAAATGCTTTTTCAAGAGTATTTCTTCTTACTTTTTGTATACATATTTCTCATTTATTAAATATTATTTTCAAGCATAACCCATAAATTGCACCTGCGCCTGGGCCTGATGGTCTGACCATCAATCACAGCCGTCAAAAAATCAATTAAAATTGAAAAATAAAAACAAAGCAACAGAATGCACTATAAACAATAAATATAGACATCGTTAGCAACAACAGTAAAAAATTCGATTTATAGCCCAACTTTTAAATGCTCCAAGAGACCTTAAACAACTTATCAAAATCTTGTCATTTTAAAAGTGACTTAAGTAATCGCCTCTTGACCTCATTGCTATGATTTCCAATAAATATAATACGAACAAACTGTACACTTGTAATATCGACTTAAGAATATATACATACATATATTTTGGATCAATGCGTCACACATTTCGTGACAAAATCCGAGTGTCGCCTGCAAGCCTGGCAACACAATAAGAGCTCAAACTAACTTGGCTTTTTTGCAGCACGCTGGTAGTTCTCCCAGTTTGTGCACATGTGTCTGCAGAACTTTCACTTTGGGCTAGTAAATTCAACTTGGAGCCAGTTGAAGCATTGGAAAATATGTGAAAAATTGCAAGCCATAAATTTTGGAGAGTCGCCATAGATACCCGCGCACCAACATAGAAAAAAAACGTAGATCCATAAAAATGCTTGTAGAAAAATTGCATTGGCATTGGCAATGCACTGGACACTTTAATCCGCATCCGCATTCCGTATTCGCATTCGAATTGGCTGCTGTTTATGGCATTCCCATTGGCCCATTGCCTATTTTTTCAACATTTTTTTTATTATTTTTTTTTTTGTTGTTTGATAGCATTCGACAAAAATACTTAATACCGTGCCGACAGCTTATGCTGCAAACGATGATAAATCGAAAATCTTTTCGGCTTAGAGAGCGAGAAGAAAGAGAAGAGTGCTATTGTGTGAGATAGAGAAAGAGAGAGAGAGGGAGAGAGAGCTAGCTTTGTGATAACCTGTCAGCTTGAACGGCCAAAAGCGGCTGCGACACATTTTGCAATATTCCTTGCAATCTCATATATACAAATATATATATATATATATATAAACAATATTTCAGCTTATTCAGAAGTGCAATGGCAAAAAAAAAAAATTAATATAATCATTTACAAGCGTGACAAAAAAAATCACAGTTAAATGTTTGTTATATTGCCAAAGTTTTCGCATTGCGCTCAAAATTACTTATACGCCCAGTTAGGCCACGCCAACAAGTCCAACTGGAAATGCTGTTGGCCAGCTCTTTTTTTTGTGGAGCCACAAAATATTTATCGTTGTTGTTGTTCTTGTTGTTTCGAGATTTCATGAAACTTTCTTTTGTGCATTAATGAAAAACGTATAATTAATTTTATGGCCCATATTTTATGTTCACTTATACAGCTACAGTCAACACGTATTTTGCTAATACACCAAAATCCAATTCGTAACTCTAATTAAAAATAACTATCCCATGTACATTAAATCACGATGTATAACTCCATATACAGTCACTTAGTTTTTAGTGTACCCTGTAAACGTATAAATCTAACTATGTATGTATGTATGTATATTATAATATAACAGTCTTACAAATCATGATACCGAAATTAGTTGTTTATTAAATACTTAAATATAATATTTATGATTCTATGTATGTGAAATTGCATTGATTGGATTCGATTGGATTAGCCATTTGAATGATGTCCAATAGCATCTTATTTTATGGGATTTATGAGCTTAGGGAACATTTTTTAAAAATATAGAGCCAAGTATTTAGCGCTTTTAAAAATTTACTTAATATAAAATTTATTGATAGGTAACGGAGTTAAAATTAAGTTAAGTTTATAACTTAGACACATTATTTTACATAGTTTTGAGTAGGGGGAATAGTTATATTATTTTCCGGCTTGCCATAGTCTTAAATTTGTATTTCTTTTGGTTTTACGCTAAACTGTCTTAGAATTGATCTTCCAAATCTGAATGTTTAATTTTAATCAAATTGATTTGCATTGTGAATGGGCAAACTGTGCAAATAAACTAATTTGGTATACCATAAATATGAAACCTATATTATTTGTAGATATTGAAATTTATCAATACTTGTGTATGCTTGCGAAAACAATAAAAACCATTATTTTTTCATCGGATTGCTGATGATGTTACATTTTTTTTTTAGCTAGACTTACAATTTAAAGTAAATATTTATCGCAGGCGATAGCAACATTTGTGTTTTTCAAAAATAGTACAACTACAAGTGTTAATTGTAAAACTGTTGGGAAATGTTGCGCTTTTGCTTTACGCACACTAAAAATTACATATTATAATGGTAATTACTTAACTTAAGTTGATAGGATAAACAACCATACAGAAATTTGTATATTTTACACGTTTGTTACAACTTTATAAGCCAACGTGCTGAACTGAACTGAATTGTTTGTTTGTGCACAATATAAGCCACTTACAAACAATCAGCGTCGAGAGTTGGCCCACATCCATTACCACTCGTCCTGCCTGTTGGCTCAGTGACTGGCTCTGGCTCTCCTCACCCTGGTCTCCTGTTATAGCCATCTCGACCGCCCACTGTGAACAATTGCAGCATTGTCTGGCGCATTGCCTCTTTGTATGTATTTATATAAATGTTCCAGCGTTTGTCTGAATGTATTTCTTTCTGTTTAACCATTTGGCTGTATGTTTTTCTGGTAAATAACACAAGGCCAGCAAGTAAAAACCCAGCAGCATAAAAACAACAAATTGGTTAAATTCGAGGGCAAAAGCTATGCATATAAATATGACATCAAATTATTGAGAGACCCCAAATGCTTTTCTGCCAAAAATTCGAGTATATTATTCATTTGAGTATTTCCTGAATTTCTGTTAATGATGAAAAGCAGAAAGCAGAGCCAGCTTTTTCAAAGATTTAATACTCTAAATTAAGTTGTTAGTCACAATGAAATGGAATTTCCTAATGTTAAGCGTAATTCGATCAAGCTGTCGTATTTAAAATACAATTATTGTAGATTAAAAATGTTTTGCTTAATGTCTTTGAAATGAAAATACTGATATTGTATGGTCTATACAAACATGTTTGGTTTGTTTGTTGAGTAGATAAATGTTTAATAACATTTCCATACATGCCTATTTTGTGTGAGAGGTCACTTTATGTGTCCTCAAACAAGGGACTGTGATTAATGTTCATTTGGCATTGTGCGTTGCCATTGTTTGCCAATGCCATTGTCCATTTTTTTTTTTTTGTAATAATAATGTAACAAAAGCATGAGCTCAGGCACAGTTGTTGTGGTCACAGAATTTATCTACAAAATTCAAATTTACACTTCAATATGTTTCAGCTGTGTAAATATGTAAATATGTTTATTTATAATAATATTTGCATTTTGTGGTTGACACAATAATTACATTTACTTGTCTAGTCAAGGCAAAAGCGCAATATTTAACACAGATTTGTGGATTCGATTTGATTGGATTTTATTAAATTGAGTTCAATTTCAAATGCATATCATTTGAGTATGTGTATGTGTGGTGTGTGTGTGTGTGTGTGTGAGTGTTGCTTGGAGTTAAATAGCTTATACTGATACAATATCAATTGAACTCTTCACAGGCGTAATGGTGCCTCGAATGCCCCATCGGAGTCGCTGCGCCCCAATCTGGATGGCAGCCATCACCTGCAGGAGTACACGTACAAGAAGATAACGGCTTGTGATGTCTGCTCGCAAATTTTGAGAGGCGCGTATTCAAATTATCTGCCTTTTGAGAAATTTTTCCTTAAATGGCCACCTTCTTCTTTTATTTTTTTTTTATTTGTCGCCTCTTGCAGGCCACACACGTCAGGGCCTGCGTTGTCGCATTTGCAAGCTCAACGCCCATGGAGACTGTGCTCCAAATTTGCCACGCTGCCAGCCCAAACAGAAGCTTTTGCGTCGCCAGAAGAGCACCTCGGAGCTGGAGAATCGTGTTGATATCGAGGAAGAAAGTGAGTATTTTCCACGCATGACTACAACTGCTGTCTCTATCCCTCTCGCTGTCGAGCTCATCACGCGCGAACAAAACTAAACTCCCCGCCGCCCGCTCGCCCGCCCCCCTTTTAACCCATTAACAATAATAACACGCTCTGCAATATGCTTGCTACGTGCAGCAGCCCAGCCTGTCTCCGCATATTAACGACCTGCTCCATAGGCATCATGGGCTTTTAGTACCTTCTAACTACACATAAGATAACAAGCAGGAGCCAGCCAACTTTTGGGTGCTTATGCTCAAAATTGAATTGATTTTCTCGATTCTATTTTATTTTTATTTTTTTCTGTTTTCTTTGTCTTTTCCTTTACCTTAGTTTTGCTTGTTTGTGTTTTGTTAAGTGTTTGATTTTGATTGGTCTGAACTGCAAGTTGTCGACTATGCATTTGCATGGCCTGGTCATACACCGTTCAATGTTGTTGCCCAAATCCCAGTCAAAATGGTTCCTGTCAACCGGACACCATAAATTGTGCATTTTGTGAACCACCCACACGAGTGTCAGGTACCCTTGGTATCCTGGTTATTTTCAACCGATTGCACGACCACGTCCAGACCAGTAACAGAACCAGAATCAGTACCATAACCATAACAATAACCAGTGCCAGAAGACGACAAGTTCGCATGTTCAGTAAAAATCAGCAACCAAATGTTGTCAAATTGTACAGCAGTGCATCCTTGTCCTGTGTGCGTATTGAATTGATTGTTTTGTTGGCTTGTGGGCAACCATTTGATATCACAATGGATTTATGTCACTCGTGGGAGAAACTGATTGCGTCACTTCGGATTTCAGCAACAATTCGCAAAAAAATTTCAATCAAATTCTTTACTACATTTTTGTTGCATTTTTCTGGTTTTCATTTTGGTTGTCAAATGTTTCGTTTTATAAAATTTGCGTGAACTTCAAAATTTGTGTTTTGCAACGAGGACTTTTCCCCGTTCAGTCATTCAATTAAACCAAGTATACATATTTTATTAAATATTGTGCAAGTATGAATTTTTGGGGGGCCAGTTAAAGTTATTGCGCTGTTATTATATGAAATGATTTTGGCAAGTACACAGCTCGAGATATACGTAAGTGTTTACAAACTAAATAAATCTAACTGACAAGCAGCATATTTGAAATAACTTAATATAGGCAAATACCTTCTTGGAAAGTCTTCAAAAATCTTAGATACTAAAGTCTCAAACTATAAGATATACCAAGTGTAATTAAAAACTACATACATAGATATAAATGCATAGCATTGCTTGGTATCTCTATAGTCTTTGGCCTCGCATAATTTGTATTCAAAATCACACATATTTTTATAAAATACTTAATATACTTTATATATATGCTATTTATATCATTGCGTGCAAGATCTCAAACTGTGTAACTTGCCATCTGAATAAAAACAAAACAAATTTTAGGTTGACACCAAAAACCACTCAATAAATATCAACTTAAAAATCCTCTTCCCCCACACAAAAAAAAAAAACAAAAAAAAAACAATATATAAACCCATGAAGCATCGCCACAGGAGTCCGTTAGCCCCCAATGTGGGCAAACCACAGCCGATGAACAAAATCAAAGCGCAAATCTGTTGAATGTGCCCAATTCGAAATTCCGTCAAAAGACGCCATTCATCAATCGCATTGCGCAACTAGGTACCGATTGTATTGCTCTATATAGTATATATCATACTTATATTGTATGCGCAAAGATACTCAATTGATATGCGCTTCAATTTAATCTTCATTTTAAATTATGGTTTCAATTAATTTTGTTGAGAATAATTTGTGGTTTCGATTTTATGGTTTTTTAATAGGTTAATGCAATGATTGATTGTTGCGCTTTGATTCACTTAATTAGCGAGACAAGAATGAACAAATAAATTAACATATATATCTTTATTATGTTTAACAAAGCTCAGCAAAAACCTACACTCCAGTTCAACATACACAAAACAGCGAGATTTTCAAACTCAGTCACATTCAGTTATTCAGGGTACAATAATTCACAAAAACAAAAAGATTATTGAATTTCGATTAATCGAACAATGCATAAATATCTCATACTGAATTATCGATTCATTTGAACATTTGACTAAAACCAAAATATAACAACAATAAGATTGCGTAGTGGAGCATGTAATAGAGCTGTCATTAAGTATATCTTATTGCCATAACAACAACAAATTATCATTGGTCAGAAAACCCAAAATCAAATACTTCACTAGTTATCGTTTCGCATATCGTACACAAATACATCTATCGTTTTTGGGTTTTGTAAGAATTGGGTAAACTGTCGACACACATTTAGAGTTTGGTACCATTTAAATGTCGCTCAACTAGTGTAAAACCAAAATGTTGTCGTTAATTCCTTTCTCAAACACACACAAATAAACAAATACATTCAAACATGGTAAATACCAAATTGAGCGCTCGACGAGGCGCTCAATGCAACTAAGCGAAGTTAACTAAAGTCAACTCAAGTATATTATTAAATATGTTAGCGAAACAAATCACTTTCGCACCAACACATACACATAGCCCTGCAAATATAAGAATATTGCATTCATAATACCAAAAAAGAAAAATTCCCCCTTAAATTCCATGAAAAAGTATTAAAGCCCATCAAATATCAATCCAACCATTTGCCAAAATTTAACTAATGCACTTGAATGCACATCATCAAAATCGAAAATATTGTATCGAAATTGAACCGAACCACAACTGGCCACCACCACGCCCACGTCCACAACCACAACCAAAAAAAAAAAAAAAAAAAACCGACAACTTATCAAATTAAAAAAAAAAATTACGGCACCCACAAAAAAGAAATTACCGAAATCGATCAAATTTATCGTGTGCTGAAACAAGCCGGCGAACTCAAATCCGGGCATATTCCAGCCGTCGACAAACCCGTTCACGTGCCGAGCAAAACGTTGGAGGGCAGCGCTGGAGCTGCACTTGGAGGTGGAATTGGAGCGAGCGTTCCGAGCACAGCATTGCCACAGCAACCGATGGCCATCACCATCGAACGGCTGCCTGTCGCCCCCGACATACCCATTGTCAATGTGCCAGAGCCTGTCGTGCAGGAGCCAATGCATCAGCAGCAACAGCAGCAGCAGCAGCAGCAGCAGCAATCACACCACCAGCGCAGCCTGGCATCGGTGGCGCAGGCAGCTGCGGTGCGTGCCGGCCGCGGTGTGCGCCCCCCACCGGTGGCCATGCCCATATTGGGCGTGCAACTGCAACAACAGGAGCTGCAACAACAGCGCGGCGGTCTGCCGGTGCCCCCACAAGATATCTCTAGTAGTTCAGGTCCGCAAAAATGAAATGAAACAGAACAAAATAATTACAACAAAGTAGCTTGTTGTCTCTCTCTCTCTCTCTTTCTCTCTCTCTCTCTCTCTCTAAAAATCTGCTCATAATTTCATAAACTCTGTTTCTTGCATTCTTTTCCTGTTGATTTGTGGTTTTCCTATTTGTTTTTTGTTATTTGTGTGCAGTTACTTTTGACATTTTTATGGTTTGTAGCTGTGATTTTATCTCAATTATCCGTTGCTCTCTGTCTCTGTCTGTCATCCGCCTTCCCCCCCTTCTCTCTGTTACTCTCTGTTACTAAGAGTTCATCAATCAATTGAACCCACATTTCATCATTTCATTTCGTTGAACTCCAAAATTACAAAAAACCTCAAGTAAATCAATCTCAAAAGCAAAGTTGAAAGTATTGTAACTCAATACACTCACAATTTCACATACACCCCCACATACACACACAGATACACACACACACACACACACCTCTGTGTTCTTGTTAGCTATAAAAGCAGTTACCAATACATATTTGATATTCTTCATCTCAATCACACACACCCACACACATTTATACACCCATATAATGTGAGTGTAAGCCATTAAATACTCTTTAATCACCTACAAATCTGATAAATGATGTTACTGCACTTGTATAAAAGCCAAAGTAGCGCATCCCAATAACTTTCACACACACACAGACACACACACACACAACACATACATTTAGCTACATATTTACTACATCAAATGCAATTCAAATTCTGATACGTAAGATATATTGCGCATACGCCCCGTTGCTTCGCCTTTGGATTTCGATTTTAGCTAATAGACACAAAGACCCACACACACACACACACATACATATATATAATCTCATACACTTGCGCAACGTAGCTATGCATTTTGTGTATAACTTTTAGATACATTTTATTGCAAAAAATAAATGAAATTTCTGCTTTCCTCTAGCTACTTGCCAAATCGTAGTTTTTAGCTTAGTTTCTTTTAACTAGCGATTAGCAACAGCATTTACTTAGCAAAATATCCCAATGCTTATCTAATATTTTGTATTTAGTTTAATGTATTATGTTTATGCTATTCATACGATATATATCTTCATTTAATAACACACACATACTCACATATAAAGGCGAACATAAATAAATAATATCGATAAGAGCGTAACTTAAAATACAAATGCTTGAGTATAAAATAGGTCACTGATTAAATATGCATTTGACTTTTAGACCCCTTTTCAAATTTACTTGCGTCTAAGGGAGTGTGTGTGGGAGTGTGTGTATGTGTGTTCCCCTAGTGCGTCTGCTGTGAGAATCGGTTGCAAGCATTTGCTTGCTCTGGAACACTTGAACTCCTTGTATCTATTATGGTGACCCAAATAGCAATTGAACAGTGCTGAACGTGATACGCCACAATTTATATATACCAATAAATTTAATTAAAATCCGACATATATTTTTTAAGGAATTTTTTTGAATACATTCATTAATTCGCAAAATATCAACATTCTTAAAAGTTTTTATTTCAATTAAACTTTTAATTTGAATAATTGCTGCATGCAACGATACATTTTGTAGGGTATTTATATTAGCTCTACTTGTGCTGAATGTGTGCATAAATGCATATATACATATATGAACTGTTACAATATCAAAGAGCAACCATGCAAGAATGATTTTCAATTGAAAATTGACGCAGCGAGCTGGCAACACAATTTTCACACACACACACACACACACACTGCAACATACACATTTTCACACCCCCTATACCATGCCTCCGCTGAGGGCGATCAGTTTAAATGGCGTTGACTATTTGCAATCTGTTGCACACTTAGTCGCACTCGAGTGCATTGGCCAGGCCAAAAGCATTTGGCCTTATAATTAGCTCCCGTTTCGTCACTTGCAACTGCATTTCCCTTGCGACTGCAACTGCAACAACATATTTCCAATTAGTAAAAGTGTGTCTGCGTGTGTGTGTGCGTGTGTGCGTGTGTGCGTGTGTGCGTGTGTATTTAATGGTGTTGCTTACTGCCATTGTAACCTTTGTCTTTGTCATTCCGGTTGCCAAATTGGCTAGCAAGTCGATTTGCTCTTTGTGCGCCCGAACAATATTTTATGGCTAATTGCAGCAGCCTGGTTAATTGGCTAATTGGCTGGCTTGGCCAATTTAACTGAGATTACTCTGTGCTGGTGTAAATAGGTTAAATACACAAATTATGATAAGCTGACCCCTACACACACTGACAAATGACTCTTAATTTATTGATTGTGCAACAATTCGAAATTAACACACACAAAAATGTTTTCTCATGTCATTTGTTGCCCCCTGCCATAAAAAAATACCTACTAAACCACAAAATTAAAAAAAAATATATATATATATATATATATATATCAAAAAAACATCACCACGACAACAACGATGACGACTACGACAAAGATCAACGCTATGGCGTGCCCTATGCGCCCGTCAGCAATATGTCCACCTCGGCTTACATCAGCAGCGGCTTTGGCATTAACTACTACACGACCAGCGCACTGCAGCAACAACAACAGCAACAAGCCACAGCAGCAACAAGCTCGTATCAGCAGCAACAGCAGCTGCAGCAGCAGCAGCAGCAGCAACAGCAACAGCAGCAACAGCAGGTGCAACTGGCATCTCCAGCATATCAGGCACTGCAACAACAGCAACAACAACAGCAACAAGCACAGCAGCTACCATCTTGCAGCTATCTGCAAAATGATCCCGGTGTGAGACGTCGTTTGTTTGCTGGATTTCGGCCATTGTCGGGCTTTGGGCGGCTAAGGCAGCAGCGGTCGTCGCAGCAGCAGCATCGCTCCATATCATTGCCAGAAAGTAATTACGTCACATTCAGCCAACAACATCAACAACAGCCACAACAGCAACAACAACAGCAACAAGAAAAACAGCACCACAACCATCACCTTTACAAACCCTATCCACACGACAAACACTACTACTACTTCCTTGAAACACAGAATCCTTGTATCCGTACGAAACGTACAGCTCATTCAGTCATCGATTTGTGCGGCAACTATTCGTTTGAGAGTGCTGCAATCAGTTTTGCGACAGCAACAGCAACAGCAACAACCATAACGACATCGACAACCGCAACAACAATTATTACATCATCAATCAGCACAACAACAACAACAACAACAACAACATCAACATCAACAACAACATCAACATCAACTACAACAACAAGCAACCGTTCTTTTTGGAATAGTACTGCATTTTATTCCAATTGGATGTTTAATTAGTGTTTTTTTGTTTAGTGTCGCATTTAGCAACTGTTTATTGTTGTTGTTGTTCCTCTCTCTCTCTCTTTGTCCACCCAGCAACTCTGTCTCTCTCTCCCTCTCTCTCTCTCTCTAAGTGTTGTGACTTGTATTGTATTGAGAGTGCGATGTATGTGTGTGTGTGTGTGTGTGTGCGTGTGTATCTTTGTGTGTGTGTGTGTTAAATGTTAAACCTTATTTAAGTGCACCTCGAACTGCATTTCATTTACTTTAATTTCCAGTTGGAGACGCGTCGCAATGCAAACTTCTCTTAAACAATGGCCCAACACGCCAATTAGTCTTAACCCAGTTTACACTTCAGGCAAACGGCTCATTTCCGGCAGCTGCAACAATAACAATAACAAAAACAACAACAACAGCAATAGCAACAGCAATTACAAGCCAGAGCACATTGGCATAATTTGTATACATGGTCGAGTTGCTGCCTTTTGCAACAGGACTCAGTTTGTTGAAGGGGCGAGAATAAAGACCGGAGCAGTCTGCAGCTAAAGAAATAACTCGCAGCGGCTGTGCCGTGAAAATTGCGAGCCATTGTCAGCTTTGTATGCAACAGAAAAAATTAGAGAAAACTTGGAAAACTGTATAGAATGTCACTAGATGATACCCTGTAGCCAATTCAATGAAATCTGTTTAGGGTATATAACTCCTTCAGCTTTTATAATCTCAAGAAATTGAATAAGTATCTTTCCATTAACTTAGCTTAGCTTATCAATTGTAAAATTAACTAACTCTGCCTATGGCAGCTCAAATTATAAGGGAAACAAAATACAGCCACAACAACCGCCTTGAAATTTGAGTCAATGACAATTTTCAGTTTCAGTCTGGAATGCTGTCTGATTCAGTAAAATAAATAAATTGCTATAAAAGCTGAGGCTGAACTAAAATTATAGTCTGTAACTCATTCAAATAATATGTCAAAGGCAGACAGACCAAGTCAACTAGGACCAACAATAGCTGCTAATCAGGAAGCTATACATTATATGAAAATTTACTTTTGCACAGCATAGCTTTATTATATCCTTTTGGTTAGAAACAATTTTTAGTGCTTGTTGGTCTTGCGCAGCTTTCTTATACCGTTTTTGTTAAAAAATATTTTTTATGTTAACAGGATATATAAATTTTACTGTAGACCGGCAGCACAGAAGTGTTGCATAGTTTGCTTATTGCCGGTTGCAAGTTGCAGTTTGCCGTTTTGCCGTTTGTAGTGCAGAAAATTAAAGTTTGCGCAAGTTTGAGCCAAGTTCATTTATGCTTAATATCTGCCGCATTTTTAATGGCATTCTCAATCTTTGGCGTACTTCAGTGCCACGTTTCCGAAGCAGATAGTGAAAGAGAGTGAGGAAGAGAGCTAAGAAACTTATTTCTGTTCTTTTGTCTTTGGGCAACTAAGCAGCCTCTCCGCTCTCCTCCACAATATAGTCCAAGGTTCCTGCAATATAATTATGCTAAAATTTGTTGTGGCGCACAATTTTTTTTTATTTTCTATTTTTTTTCTATTTTTTTAAATGTATTCTTCCCCCTTGCTTTTAAGACTGGAACTTGCGACAGGGATTTTCATTTTTCTTTAGTTGTTTTTGGTACATTTGCATGTTTTTCTTTTGGCCTGGTCGAGAGTTTGCTTGTGGCTCGGGGCCAGCCAAAGCTAGATCTGGCAATTTGGAAGCTACAAGCTGTGTGCACTTATTTTTTCGGATTATTTTTTCTGCCCTATTACATATTGCCCCCGGACAGAGTCTATGGTCGGATGTATGTGGCTCTGTTCAGATGTTTTATGCACGAAACGCTGGCGTCTTAATGTTTATTACTTTAGCTTTGTCTTCGTTTAACTTAATTAATTTAAATACGCTTCAGCATGCCATAGCCGAATCAGCTAAGAAGCTCAGCAATAATTCAACGCTAATAACTAACAATCGTCGCAAGGCATTCATTCGTAGATTATTCCGTATAATAATTATATATGTGTGTATATGTATATGCCAACAGCAGCAACGAATACGAAAACCGACATTGCGCGTCCTTTCGGCGAACCCCTGATGCTAACCAGAACCATCGCCAAGAGTCCTGAGCCCAGTCATGATGAGTCCAAGACTAAGCGACGAGTGCGCTTGAATTAGTATTCAATTGAATAATTCAAACCGTACTCAACCACAACTACAACAGCAACAGCAACAGCAACAGCCACATCAACAGCAATAGCATCAACAACATCAAGTTGACACCTATATCTACATTTGGATTTATCATTTAATTTATTTTAATTTTATGCCATAAGTTTTACCTACACACACTTCGTTTTTTTTCAAATTTTTTTTTCATTCTTTTAGCACAGAAAGCCTTATTAAATGTAATATTAAATGTAGTTCGTAAACGAATCTTAAAACATGCATCACAGTAATTATTATAAAATACTCAACTAATACTACTCATTAAAAATACTCTATTATTATATACATTAGTTCAACTCAATTCTATATATGTACGTAGATCAAGTAGCATGGGAATGAGCTACAACTTAAATGTATTTTAAAGTATTTTAGTAATTTATTAATGCACATCTCTCTGTATGCTTGTATGATTGTTGTAAATGCCATAAAAACAATTATGAGAAACACCAATAAAATATGATGGAATTTTACAGAATTTATTTGAGTCAGTCAAGAGAATCTTTCACAAAATTGCTATCAATCAAGAATGCTCCAATCTTCCGTCTTTTCGACTTGTCCAATCTCTCTCTCTCTTTTTGTATTTTATATCAAACCAAAGATGTACACTCAACTACACGCACCGACCTACGTTATTTTTTCTTAAAGGCAGCTGGCACGGGGCGCCAAGAACCACACCTGAAATACACCTGAAACACTTGCTGTCTCTTCAAACGTGTTAAATGTTGCTCTGTTGCAAAATTGTACTCGTACATAACTTTCTATATTCAGTGTCCTATTGTTTTGTTTCCGTTTCAGTTATAGCTTTAAAAAAAAAAGTTAAAAAACAAAGAAACTTATGCTGTTTTTCTTTAATTTAAGACTTTTAGTTTCTTTATTATTTTTTTTCTTAGAGCTGTAGATGCATACATAGATACTATATATAGTTAACGAAATTTTGAACAAAACGAAATTAAATTGCAAATTTTTGTATACATTTTATTGCTTTTTCGTACGAAAACCGTAAAACAAACCAAACTCATCTTGTGTCTGTCGCGTTATTGTCAAAAAAAAAAATAAATAACAACTAAAACAACACTCGATCCAAAAACACCATATAACAATAACAACAACAACAACAACAGCACCGCACTCACCGCGCCGCCAAAAGTTGAACTTACGCATGAAATCATTGAGTTTGGACTCACCCGAATCCTCGGAGCTGCACGGTCAGTTTAGGCGGCGCCAGCATCTGCCGGCAACGGCCGCATCCACATCCAGCGGCTACTACCATGGCGGCTCGGGAGGCCATCTGGAGCACAGTACTCCGCCGTCGAACAACAGCCGGCTGCACTGTAAGTAGCTAACCACAATCCCGCTCCCGTCACCGTCTCTACACCGATCGACAGGAATTGCACCTAAACCTTAAATCAAGTCCAGCAAATTTAAATAATACCCACACTAAATGGACAGTCCGTTTTTCTCGGCTTCAACTAGAACTCTTAACTCTGCTCCTACTCTGATCCTAATTCTTGACTCGAAAGCCTATCAATATCAAGATTTTCTAGTACTACAACAAGCAAAACACAAAGATGGAACATAAACATTCTCTGAGTTTTTAGTACAAACATCGATTGCTTCATTTTTGTTAACACGCCTAAAGTTTTAAGTAGTTTTATGCTTAATACTCAATGTAGCTTTTGTCTTAATATGTTTTCGTTAATTTTATGTAGTACTAGCTAAATGTAGTTTGCAGTGTTGAAGTTGAAGAAAAGTATAAAAAAGTTCCACTCACCATACAGTCATACAACATCATTTCTTTCCAATTAGCTCTTGACACTATTTTCAACTTAAGGCTTCATTTGAATTATACCGGCTAACTAAATACGTTACAAAGCTATCGGTTCGCTTGTATGTTGAAGCACAACAACACGGCCTCAATAAATTTTACTTTACTGCTATATATCTGCATCTGTTTAATTGTAACTTGTAACTTCTTTATCTGTATCTTGTTCTTTTCTATCATGCGTGCATTCAATTAACTGACAACCGCACTGAGAGCGTGTGTGTTGCATGTCCTTGCTGCCATCACAGTTGCCCATTAACACGACGCCTTTTCGCATCCATATCCATTACAGCACCATCGAGCCCATCGCATCCGGGCCGCAAGCTCCTCTATGCCACACGCGGCATGCGGGGCGGCAGCGTCGATTTGCCCGATGAAATGGAGAAGTCGCAGTCCTCGGCCAGCACATCGCCTTGCCTATCACCAGTAAGACATGCCCAGGTATTCCCCCCATTCAATTTCCTTCCCATTTTTTCTTTGTTTTTGCGTACTTTTTGTTGCTGCCTCTTTCTCTCTCTCTCTCTCTGTCTATCTCTCTCTCTCTCTCTCTGTGTGTTGTTTGCTTGTGGCAAGTTTTTTATTAGGCGACTCTAATGTGTTTTCAATTTCAAGAAATCGCATCGTCTGCTGCCCACCAATTTGTACGTCATTCTCTACAACTTTAAGGCGAGGCATGCCGATGAACTGGACCTCAAGGCAGGCTATAAGGTGAGCAGCATTTAAGATTATTGATTTCCATAACATCTAAAATGGTATACGGAAATAACACTTCTATTGTCCTCTGTATGTATTTCAAGCTTTTATTATTATTTAGTTGACACAAAAATCTGACAATAGATATTAAAGCAAACTTAATCAAACAATTTTTGATAAGATTACGTATACACTCAATGATGCCAGCTTACAGGGTATTTAACAGCGTATTAGGTAAAACACTTTGTTTAATCCGCTAATCTGTAAGTTTATCACACACACACACACACACACACACACAAATCAGGATAATGGCAGCGCAGGAAATTGCTTGGACAAAATCAACAGACTCACACAAATAAATTCGTATAGACAAGCAGATATATATATATATGTACATATATATATATATATATATTTGTAAATGTATGCGTGTGTATGTAACTGTGTACATATTGATAGGATGGCAGCAAAAACAATCCCCTAACAAAACAGAAAAAGAAAAAAAAAAAAAAGAAACAACTGGTTCATTTATAATATACACAGCGCATTTTTATTATGTACATAGAGCAAAACAAATGGGAAATCAGAGGGAGAAAAAAAATCGAAGAAATATTAGTAGTCGATAGCGGAATGGGAATTGGGTACATATGCTGATTGGCATTGTGATTGCGTATACGCCACCGCGGCTGCTTGTAAATGGAGCGAATTGTTTACATATGCATTAGCAGCTAGGCTGCAGCTTATTTGTTTGCCTTTGTCCTTGCAAGGACAAGCAACTGTTCGTGCTAATGGCAGCAATTGTTGCTTAACTCCTTCACCCCTCCTCCGCCAACTGCAGGTGACAGTCATCGATACATCCGATCCGGACTGGTGGAAGGGCAAGGTGCTGGGACGCGTTGGCTTCTTTCCATCCAAATACTGTGTACGCCTCAATGCCAACGAGAAGCCGCTGCAGGTGACCCACAATCTTCAAGTATCCGATGGAGAACGTGGCGAGAATATGACGCTGCTCAGAGACCAAATTGTCATACAGGTAAGCAAAACTTCAACAACCAGGGACCGTAAGAAGTGATTATTATCAATCTTTCAATTCAAAGTAGACATTCTGTCAATTTCCATCAGAACTTTATTTTTTTAAAATTTATAAATATTAATGTTCAGTGGTTAAAGTCAAACTAAACATTTTATGAGAAAACTGAGACATTTTAATATATAATTATTTAATTGTTATTGTTTTAATGTTTACGGTCCCTCTATAAATTATATATATATATTCGTATTTACATATATATATATTATGTATAACTACTATCTTTTCTACCCGCTGCCTTTCGCCACTTTGTTAATAGACTGGCGATGAAGTAAATGGTATGGTAATGGTGCGTTCGGCGGACAATCGTCAGGGCTATTGTCCTATCAAGTATCTGCAGGAGGTGTGACAGCCAGAAGAGGAAGAGCCGCCTGCTAAATCATCAATGCAAACGTCGCGAGCAGCAGGCGACAAGACCAAGCGTAGAATTAGAATAGTAGTTACTGATAATAACAATTTAGCTAGTTCCAGTTCCATACCCATTGGCCACACCCAAGCCCAATCCCAATCTCAATCTCAATCACAGTCACAGTCACAATCGCCCAGCCATGAGACGAAGCACCTAAACATCGAGTATAGCGATGCCGATGGTGGTCTCATTTGGGACAAGGACAGGGATGTGCTCATACTTTCTGGCCGCAACAAGAACGACAAGAACTGGGAGAACTGGGAGCGCATACGCGAACAGAAGCTGGAGAAGATGAAGAACATCTGCTTTGAGAGCTATCGCCAGTCGAAGCGCGATAAGCTGCTGCTGGCCAAGCCAAAGCCCAAGCAGCTGGACTCCACATGGTATACGGATAACATTTATTCAAATCGCTCTGACGATCTGGACGAGGATTATGTGCCCGATTGCCTCAAGTATGGCAGCTACAGCAATCGCATCCTGCGTGACATACGCGAACAGGATGAGAAGTATGCTGATGATGCACTGCCCATGCGTGAGCGACGTGGCGAGGGCGAGGGCTCGCCCGGCTATGGGTTGCACCGCTCGAAGAGCTGCAAGGAGTTTCAGTACCCGAAATCGCAGAGCTGCTGCTTCGAGAGCAATGTGTTTGAGGCGGGCGGACCGGGTGCAGCGACCACCACATCCATACTGAAGAATCGCGCCGGTGTACCCAAGTCCTATTCGTTCAGTGCCTCGACCAAGACAATGCCCTTCGATATAATCGACTACGAGCTGCCGCCCGCCTCGAATACACGCCGGGAGAAACGGGAGGCGTACAGGCGCAGCATGAATATGCTCTATAGTAGCAGCTTGGATGAGCGCACCCTGGCGCACACCTGCTGTGCCAGAGAGCAGTGCACCAGTGCCAAGTGCCTGCTGGATGATATCTATGCCGGATCGAGGCGGCGGGTGGACATGTATGGAGTCGGCGCCGGTGCCGTTGCCGATGCCAGCGCTGGCAGCAACAGGAATCTGAATCGTAGTTGGCTCTTTGAGGCAGAGCGTGCGGAGTCTGATCATAGACTGGGACGCGGCCAGCGTTTGGCCAGCAGAGCACCACCCACAGTGATCTGCTGCTGTGCGACAGATGACTATTGCTGCCATCGCCAGCAACCGCAGCATACGGCGTCGAGGCGGACCCACTGTCCCGGTCATCATCCGGCCGCCGAGGAGGAGGAGCACATGCATTGCCGCTACGACACCGACTTGGAGCAGTTTATACGCGCCGAACGTGAGCGCCTGCAGCTGCAGGATAAATTTCTGGATGAGGATGAACGCTATCTGGCGCAGGGACACATGCCCAGTCCAGGCCATCGACGCTATCAGGCTCAATATCAGCGACCGACGCGCAGCAAGTCCCTGTTGGAGGTGCAGCCACCAAGCATGTTCGATGAGGACAGCTGCAGCGATACGACAGAGATCGATCTGCAGGATTTCAATATTGATCTGGAGAAGTACTGGGAGCAGCTGGACAAACCGCCCAGTCCCATCAACATGGACATGCGCCGCAACATGCACAGCAATCTGAAGGTGAAGAACGTCAATGTGCGCTGCTATAACAATGGACAGCCCATCGATATGCATGATCGGGAGCACGAGCGGATCATGATCAAGAAGTCGCTGCTGGAGGGTATGCCGTCGCCGCCGCAGCTTGATTCGAATGGCTCGTCTAACAATGCGGCTGGGTATCCTTTTTTTGAGAACACTGCTGGTCCGCTGCACCACCAACAACACCACCACCAGCAACAACAACAACAACAACAGCAACAGCAACATCATCAGCATCAGCAGCGACATCTTGGCAGTGCAGTGCCAACGGCGCCAGCCTATGGCTATGGGCATAAGGTCTATCCGACCGTGGATACACTGCCGTCATATCAGTATAACAACTTTTATCCGGAGCACACGACGCTGGGCAGTGTGCTGACCCAACAGCCAACTGCTGGCATTCATCATGCCTCTGCTGGAGGCCATTCGGCGCTGAGTCTGATCAACAACATCTTCTCCATTTATAAGCCCAACAAATACTCGCCGGAGAACTGTCAGCTGAACTATGAGAGCAAACCAGAGCCCTGCAAGAAGATGAATGTGCCCAGCACACGTCGACCACTCGGAGCGGCTGTGTCCAGTAATGTGGGTCATGGACACGAGTATCTACACTCGTCGATGAAGCGGCCATTGATGGTTAGCGCCGATCAGCCGCACTTTAAGATCATACCCGAAAAGACGGGACTGAAAATATCGCCGCTGCTCACCTACAATGAGTATGGTGGCGATGGTGGTGACAAGTTGCACCAGAACCACCATCACAGACTGAGCAGCACGGCGCGACCGTTGATGCTTCCGCACTGATGGTGCTGGACCTTTCCGTGGTATGGTAATGGTAATGGTAATTATTGTTAGTTAGTATTATGCTCAACAATAGCGACTGCCTAGAGACACAACAGCTAACAGCAAACCAAAAGACTTGCTCGAATAGCAAACTAAATAAATTCCCAAACAAAATATGAACAAATCCCAAAAACCAAAACGCACAAATTTGGCCCGATGGAGTCCAATTTTTGACTGGGGCTCTAAATAATGTTGTAGTGGAGTATTCAACACATCGTCAACGCTTCTTCCTTCACCAACCATTTCCCATCTAGTCTGTGGGAAAGAGCATTGAAGCAGCCATTTAATGTCTGTCGGACACAATTTCACAAGCGACAACAACAAGAACCACAACAACATAACACCACGACAACCACAACCAACAACAACAACTGCGCCATACCATTGGAAACAACAACAACAACAACAAAACAAAAATGAAAAAACAAGGAGAGAGACAGCACCACAAGCGAGACGTCTTATAGAAGTAGAACATTGAAATTGTAAGCTTTAGGAATAATGAGTAAAAAGTAAGGAGTAAGAAGTATCGAGTAACGCGTAACGAGTAGTTTCTTTGTAGTTGTGAAACCGGATCCGGAAAGGGGAATCACAGCTCAGCTTTGACTTTGATATACGCAGAAACACACACAATAACACACACACACACATATACACACACATACAGAGACAAACGCAAACAGAGACACATGTGACACAAAATGTGCTTTTAAATCGCTTGAGAGAAAATGCCGCATGTAGTTGATATACATAGTTGCATAGTACATAGTAAATATACGTGTGTAACACTAATTTTTCGAGCAAACTTTTAAGCAATCAGCAGCGTACTCTATATACATACATACATATATATATATATATAGTTATTATAAATGATAGTTTAAGTCATTCATATCCGTGTTTCACATTGTATTTAGTGTTGAAGGCGATCGCATATTGTATACCCTGTAATACCCTTGTAGCAGCTAAGCAGATTTTATTACTACAAACTATTTGAGAATATCTTGATAAAACGTTGATGATGATTTGAGACAAAATGTTTTTATTGCCACAAAAATTTTTTCTATTTTTTATACCAAACAACTTTAAGAAAGCAAACTGAAACAAAACGTTTAAGAACAAAACCTACTTAGAAGCGATACGATCGATAGTGGAACAATTATAAGGCTTGACTCTATAAGTTGCGGCTTCTAGGCATTACAGAACTTAGTCTTATACAAAACACATGCAAATACACATGCTTACAGCGTAGATGTATGCGCATTTTACAACAGCAACAACAACAGCAACAACAACAAGAAACAACCACTAAAAATGTATGTATAAAAGATAAATACTACTTAGTACTAATATATATATAAATATATATATATATATATGTACATATATATATATATATGTGTATGAATATTATGATTGTACTTTTATGATGTATGCGTATCCACTGGCCTTATTTATTGATTAAAAACAAAAGGAGCAAACCAAATACATACCACATTGAAAAACGAGCTAAACTCTCAAACACACACATACATACACTCACACACACATACACACACAGACACACCCACTTGCACTTAATATGTGAATTTATTTGCGTACAACTTTTGAGCGCACTTGAGAATTAATAACATTTATTCAAAATATTTGTAAGGCTTTTCGTTACTTTTGTTAATTGTTTTTGGCGTCCAATTTTACATGAGCATAAGTATTGAATATATACATAAATGCATATAGTGTCTAGGCGCTAGAGAAAGTAGCGAGTAACGAGTAACGAGTAACGACTAGCGTGTAAGCAGTAACGAGCATTGAGCATCCAAATAACGAGCAACGTTTTTTGTAGTCTATAAGGAAAACAAACCAAACCAAACAGTTTTAGCACATGCAATTGTGCAATCAATTTTGAATTTGAATTTATTTTTAATGACTTTTGAATAAAACACAAAATAAACGAGAACAAGAGAAAGAAAACAAAAAAAAAGATAACTAGACAAATTTTATTAGACATCGTTTTCTATCCACATTGTTGTTGAACTACTTACACTCGTGTACATTGTATATGTGTTATTCTAAGTGTACCCCTATGGCCTATTAGTCAATAAGTATGCGGTTTTTCTATACCAGCAACAATAAGAACAACAACTACAACAGACACATGAAATTTGCTGCACCAAACACTAAACACATCGAGCACCCATTTAATTATACGATCTATAGAAAATATTTAGTATATATTATATTATATATGAATATATGAATAGTTATATGATCATTTTTAAGTTAAGACAAATGTAAAATGAATGAAGTCGATGAACATGAAAACGCCCAAATCTTATGAGTATGTAATTTAATGAAAAACAAAAACAAAACAAAACGAAAAAAAACAACAAAGCAAATGAAAACTAAACTAAAAGACAAACAGCAAGTTTGCTCTGAGTTACGTGAAAATGCTGAAATTGGCAGTTAAGTAAAGTAGAAATAACGATGAATAAACTAAATCGAAACTTTAAATATAATTATAGATGGTAATTAAAGCGCAGCCCAAGTCACTGAAAAGCAGCTAACAACATAGTTAAGGTTAGCTTTCAAATAAGGATTCGCATTGAGATGAATGTGGTGGGCTGACAACATAATGCTTCATTTTGTTTAGTGTATAATATTGTTATAGTTACCAGTACAATTGAGAATGAATGTTATTGCTTACCATATTGCAGTGTAGAGTATTTGGTCTTACCCCAATAAAGAGACGTGAAAGGACATACCTAAAATGCAAAACATAGAACGATTGTAGAAAAATATCCAACTAAAATACGAAATACATATATACATATACATACATATGTATACTTAAGAGGAACCGGCAAAGATATCAGTGCAACTTACATATATCAACAAGAACAACAAAACAAAGCAAAACAAAAGCAAAACAAATATAAAAGAAACCACATAACAATTAAAAACACATTTAGAGCGACGAACGCGTAAATAAACTTAGATCAAGCAAATAAAAAAAAATTAAAATGAAAGGAAACAATGGCAAAACTTAACTCATTTAGCGCTACATGCAATTTAAATGTTAAAATCGCCCTTGCAACAGATCCCTACCCCTCCTGCTACCCTACTTTCATCTTTGATGCCCTATCCCAGCTGTTGTGGCTAAACTATCCAAACGAATTCACACATACTTTTAATTTATCAGAATAAAAACAATGATGTTAAAATTCGATGTAAAAAATATTTAATGACTACTATTTTGTGCACATTTGTGTTGTTGCTGGGCTCCACATAATTTACGGTGTAACAACATTTCAGTACATATGCGGGTAAGTATTAATTAAACTGAATATAACTGTGAGCCAACAGGTCAGTAAGCAATTAAGAGAAAGTCTACAGAAAGGCGAGAACAGAACGCAAAAGCTTTAGTGGCCAGCAAATTATAATTTCACAATATATATACATATGGCAGCAGATGGGGAAAAAAAGCATCGAAAAACATTTTTTAATTAGCGAAAGAAATAAATTGAAATTATTTTTTATTATACAGCTAATTTCAGCTTTGAGCTAATCTTTAATGGTGCGTAAAGTATATTTATATGCTGCAAAATAAAATCAATACTGACCATTTAATATAATAGGCAATCTTAAAGCATACTTTTAGGATTAAAATTAGTTTCTTGCAAATCGAGTAAGACCTAAACTGTGTCTTTGTAGTTCGCTGAAGCGAAGCACCTTGCAAGAATAAAAAACATCGGAAAACATTTTTTAATCAGCGAAAGAAATAAATTGAAATTATTTTTTAATGCACAGCTAATTTCAGCTTTGAGCCAATCTTAAATGGTACGTAAAGTATATTTTTATGCTGCGAAATAAAATCAATACTGACCATTTAAAACAAAGCATACTTTTAGGATGAAAATTAGTTTCTTGCAAATCGAGTAAGACCTAAACTGTGTCTTTGTAGTTCGCTGAAGTGATGCACCTTGGAAGAATAAAAAACATCGGAAAACATTTTTTAATCAGCGAAAGAAATAAATTGAAATTATTTTTTAATGCACAGCTAATTTCAGCTTTGAGCCAATCTTAAATGGTACGTAAAGTATATTTTTATGCTGCGAAATAAAATCAATACTGACCATTTAAAACAAAGCATAATTTTAGGATAAAAATTAGTTTCTTGCAAATCGAGTAAAATTTAAACTGTGTCTTTGTAGTTCGCTGAAGGGAAGCACCTTGGAAGAAAATAAATAGCATAGACATATATTGAGTTTTTCTTCTTTTTTTTATTAAGTTTTAAATTTATATCACATTAAATTTTACATTAACAAAGATACAAAAAATATTCGACTTGTCGTTGTTATTATAATTTGTCGATTCATTTTTTTTACAATCATTTATTTAGTAGGCAAAATTATTATTTTTTACGTTGCAAGCAATTAAACAATTCGTTTGGATTGGATTATTATATTATGTACGTTGTTTTTTAGGATTTGTCTGTCCGGCGTATGCTTGGCATGCGACGGGCATTGGGACGTATTTGGGATAGATCGGATTGACCAGCTAACATAAATGTATGCATATAATTAAACATTTAACATAAACCTACGCTTAAGAGCTACAACTAAAAATGTATTTGCTAAACTAATTGCATCAGAGTCAGTCAAAGAAGTTGGAACCTAAACCTAAGCTACTTTGCCAGATGCGCCACTGTGGCGACCTAATTGTCAAGCTTAGACCTAGTTTGTTTGCTCGTCTCCTGCTTCATGTTGTTGTTGTTGTGATTGCTGTTGTTGTTCGGGTGTTGCTGTTACTGTTGTTATTGTAGTAGTTGTTGTTGGTGTTACTGTTGCTGTTGCTGTAACTGTGGATACAAGTGTGGCTGCGACTGCTGCTGCTGCTGCCGCTGCTGCTGCTGCGGCTGTTGTGCTGGCAACCACACCATCTAGCGCATGCAGCGTATTACTGCTGGCGGCCTTCTGATTGGGGAAGAGCACCGAATAGGCCGGCGGCGGATCCAGCTCCTCATAGTTGGGTGGCGATACGGCGCCGCCGGCGTCCATGCCAGCTCCATTGGCGGCGGCCAGCGCCGCCTCGCGCTCATTGTTAACCGCGTGCTGCGATGCGGATGCTGTAAGTGTACGTATGGATTGAATGTGAGAGCTCAAGCGACAACAGGAAACTGAGGTGGGCGATCGGCAATTAACAGTTAGTTAGCAATTGTCGAAATGTGAAATGCGAAATGCGAAAGTTAGACATAGACATAGACATAATGCAGACACACAGATACAGATACAGATACAGATACAGATAGCGATGCAGATATAGATACAAAATTGAATGACATGCGAAAACGAACAGAAAAAAAAAAACAAAACAGAAAAACACACGAAAAACAAGAAACTCACATAAATATAAATGTCTATGTCTTACATGAAGGCTAGAAAAGTGTGCATTTAAACGTACCCCAGAGGCCGCAGATGAGCAGCGCACCGCCGCAGAGCAACATGCCGAGCATTAGATAGCCCCACGGACCGTACTTGGACAGATCCGAGTGGAGGCCCGTGCGCGTCGAGTTGCGACGCGTGAAGCCGCTGCCAGCGCCGCTACCGTTGCTGCTCACATTGTTCTCAGAGGTGGCATTATCGTGTGCCTTGGCATCCGACTCCGGTGATTGCTCCGCACCTATAGAATTGGGCGAACCGCTGGCATCGCCACCGCCAACGCCAGACTTCTTCATGTCTTTGGTGTGGACTTTGCGTAGCTGCGTTGTCGAGTTGTTGTTGTTGGGAGCAATTAACTCGCTGTCGCTGGCATTGCGGGGCAGATCCTCGGGTGCAGTGGGAGCATCATAGGCAAACAGATTGCGAAAGATCTCTAGGGCGAACTGCTCGAACAGATCTGATTCAAGTGCCGGGGGCAATGAGCCGGCGCCAGGACGACGCTGTTTATAGCACAGCTCATAGTCCTCATCGCTGTCGTACTCATTGCTATACGGACAATGGCGTATGCCATCGCAGGCCAGCTCCTTGGAGATGCACAGAATGGGCTCATCACTGCAGAAAAACAAATAAATTAGTTGCATTTCATATGGCGTCAGCATTTGGCTTACCCAATCTTCAAGCATTGATGCCTGCTCTCATTCATGCACTGCTCCCCTTTCCCCAGCACCGTGATCATCAGCTTGGACTTGAGCGAATGCTGTCCATGTTCCCAAACGATGCGCACACGTCCGTGAAACAAACGCACCGGATCCTCCATCTCTGGGGCTGTATCTTCCAGCTGGCAGGGATCCACGCGCCACTGAGCCGTATGCGGATCCAGCGAGCTAAACTGCAAGAACAAACAAAGGAAATAAACAAAACATTAAAACAAATAACTCTAATATTTGCTCGCACATGCGCAAATAATTTACGCAACTAAATTGCAATAAATTAAAAAAAATAAATAGAGGTATAAATAGGTAGCATAATAAAAAGCACTCAAAGCTGTTCACGCCCACAAAAAAAAGCCACAAAACTGCGCTGCGATTCAACGTGATATAAATTATTTAGGCAAACAAAGTTAAAAAATAAAATAAAAAAAAATGTGCACAATAAACCATCAGCATTTTAGATACTATTTGACATGAGAAACAACAAGAATGGCAAATTAAATATTTACGCCCAGAAAATAAGAATGAAAGAACAGAAAATTGTTAATTTTCGACAGCACCTACGAATCACGAGTGCAGATTGTTCATAATGATATATGCATATAACATACAAAGCTACCATCAACATTAAGTTAAAAAAAAAAAAGACATTTAAAATTTATAGGCTTTCAACAATTAACTTTGGTGGCGGCACAGTTGTGCTTTATATAAATCAGTTGCCTGGAAACAATTTGTATTTAAATTTTTTAATTGCATTTATAATTGAAATTTACAACTAAATTTTAAATTAATCGATGACACCCATTGTATAGTTGATCTTATTAATACTTGATTCTATAATATTTAATAGCATAGCTCTGGTTTTGTTAAGCCAAGCAGCACAAGTTTCATTTGAAGGCTTTTACTTTTGGCCAACGCAATTAGAGTTAGTCTGCCAATTTCTGCACCTTCCGTTTGCTTTAGGCCGACTATCAGATCAAATTCGAAAGCCGTAGATTCGGACACTCTCTGTCTGGAAGGATGGGTGTGCTTATGAGTACTTTTATATGGCTGTTGGCTATTGACTGTTGGATGCGCATCTGTGACCAACACAAAATGTGTGAGATTTTACTGGGCTTGCTTTGAGCTACAGAAATTGACAAAATGTTGAAGGCAACTTTTACGTTATTGTTAAGCAAGTTCAAATTCTAGATTATGTCAAGACTATGTCTGACTTTGGAAGGTTTTCAAGTTGCTCGCAATTTGATTTAATCGTTGTGCATCGGCATGCCATGGCCGAGTATCGAGTAACGAGTAACGAATAACGAGCATCGAGTACTTTCGCCTATTGCCAGTAATTGTTTGATTGGGTTTACGTGCAATTATTTTGGCTAATGTGTGTGCGGCTGGGTTGACATTGTATGTTTGTGTGTGTTTACAATATTGCACATATTTAGTGGTTTTCCCTAGCCATTTTGACATTTGAAATTGTCTCCAATTACTGTTAATTTCGCTGTCAATTTAAAAAAAATATATATATATTCTTTATGGCCTTTAATAGACTGCACACACTGCTGACATTGAGCCAAACTGAATTATACATAACTTTTTGCCGCATTGCCCAGCAATGGGGCCCCCAGGCTTTGTTAGCACGCCCGCATGTGCGGTTATTCATTCCGGTAGCACTCACACTCGCATTCACACACACTAACAACTCATATTCGCATCATCCCCGTTTCGACATCGCACTTTGTTGTGGGTCGATTTGGCCTGGTCAGGCTGACGACGTCACATATATATATATATGTATAATCCAATCGCGTGCAATTTGCATAAGCGCGCCCGATTTGAGACATTCTGGATGCTTTGAGGTTCTTATGTATGTGAAACACGTTTGTCTCATTTGGCCAGAAGGAACGAAACGAATGAAAACGAGCCGAGGCGCAACGCAATATTCAAAAAACACAAATAGACAACACTTTCAGTTGCTGCTGCTGCTGCTGCGACTGCTGCGCTGCGCTGGCATGTGACGATGCGATGCCATAAATACAATGGCGGTTAACGGACGGACAGACGCGCAGATAGCTGGACAGGCAGATTGGCAGCTGTGAAACGTGGACAGTATCCAAGCCATAAAATCTAGCTGCGAGTCGCACATGTGAGGTTATCAATCTGTAGTTGCGGGTGCGGCTTCTTGTTAATGTTGCTCTATCTGCATCTGTATCTGTATCTGTATATCTGTATCTATACTTGCACAGGTTTAGGTATTATTGAGTGTGTATCGACAACTGTTGATGTGTATAAATGTTTCCTTTGTTAGCTTCTGTTTTCGAGAACTGCATATGCAAATGTTGTTATTGTTATTGTTATTGTTACTTGTTTTTCTAAATAAATATTTAAAGGTGAATACTTCGTCACAATTAACTGCTTTGTTCCTAATGAGTGACAAAGTGTGATCGCATGTCACAATATTAATGGTAAATATGTGCCGATCACTGCTTACCCAAGTAGTAGCAAACAACAAATCAAACTGGTTTGATTAATTGTTGATTACTTGCATTAATCTGAACTGCGTTCTTTCACCTGTTGTTGAACTTGGCCTCACAAAACACGAGCAATTACATATGCACCTACATATATATGTACATATTTAGAAATTCTGGATATTGCTCTTGGAATGCCAATGAGGCACAGCACAACAAATTAAAAAATTATTTTAAGTTATCGGCAAAAAAACAATCAGGAATATAACAATGCGAGCTTAATGGAATTATTGTTATTTGATTGTATGTTTTTGCAAATGCTTTTAGTTTGTAAATGTAATTTGCCAAAAGCGCAAATAGCCATAAACTAAAACAATTAAGAATGCTGTAGTCGTCTACGAGATAACCCGAGCACACAGCTGTTAATTACATTATAATCGTTTTATTGCCAAATTTCCCTTTAAAAATCTTTGCACACTTTTTCATTTCTTATGGCCGGCACAAACACAAAACTGAAATCATACTAATGAATACATAAAAAGCTTGCTAAGTAATGAGATCAATATCAGAATACATTTTGTACAATTATGAATTCGGATCAATAATATATATACTTTATGTAGGGTTGGTTCTTTCCGCCTGTTACATACTTTTGCACCAAGCCATTATAACCGCTTCAACCATTTTTATCAGAGTATAACATTTTCTAGAAAATAATTGGATATGCATAGGTGTAAATGACTTTAAATAAAAAGCAAATAAAAACTAGTTTATGAAGTCTAAGGCAGAAGATAACTTTCTAAGAAATAATTTGTATAACATTTAAATGCCCTATGAGTAATAATAACTGATTTGAATGTATTGAGTTCTTAACTTTACCTGGAATTTTAAGCGGATATAACTAACATTCTAATATGGTTTACAACTTTGCAAATAATCTATTGAAATTTACTACTCACGCAAACTATATTTAGCCAATTAACTTAACCATTAACCGGCAACTAACTGAAATGCCGTCTACAATAATCGATTCCGTAAACTTTTAAACGCACTTCGCTACCAGTTAATCAATTTATATTAAGAGGTCATGCCCGCATTCAATCAAAATGATTTCCCACTTACAATACTCAAGGGACAGGTGCGTCCCACAACGGCGCCAGATGAGGTTGCCGCTGCTGCAGTTGCATTGAGTCGCTCAATCAGCGTGGACATGCCCGTCAAAGCCGCTGAGCCGGCGTTAGTCGTCTGTGCGGACTGAGACTGTGACTTTGCGGGCATAATGCTGGATGTGGATGTGGAACTGGAACTGGAACCAAAGGCTGGACTGTTGCTGGGATTGTCCGTGTGATGGGCGTGTCGCAGCTTGGGTAGAATGAGGCGCACTATGAAACCGTAGCTGGGCGGTGCGCTCAATATGCGGGAACAGGAGGCGTGCTGGGCGCCATATGTGCCCGGTTTCAGTTCAATGATGAGACTAGATTCTTTGCCATCGCTCTCGATGAAATGCTCATGCTGAGCGCTGCACAATGGCTTAAATGTGGGATGCGACAGCAGGCCACCTGCAATACAAGAAGAAGAAAAATAGACTTGCATGAGAGTTGGGACATTGTTATGAGAGTTGAACTCACATAAATGGAGCACATGAGCTGAGGCTTTATGAATTGTTCACAAATTTACAAAAGACCGCTAATTTGTGACATATACGAGCTATATATAGATATATTAAAAAAAAAAGAAGCGGTAAGCAACGGAGACACGCCCAATCTTCAAGCGGTAAATGAGAAAAGCAAGTAAGAATGAAGTAGTGGTGTGAGCTCGACTAAGAGATACCCTAAACCAAGCAGTTATGCGTATTCTCATCTCTTATAACTGACACAGGACACTGGATAACAAAAAATATCGTGCAAATGAAAAAAAAAAAAATCAAAGACTGAACAAAATTCTATAAATATCACTTGTAAGAGAAGATATATACCAATAATTAAGTGCAACTATATAGCATGGTATATAGTATATTGTACAGCTAGATAGGCTGATATTCAATTAATTTGATATATTGTATAATTGAATAACATGCAGCTACCTATAAAGACAGCAGCAGCCGTAGCCGCAGCCGCAGCAGCTCGTCAAGAGCTGCTGCTCAATTATTTTGCACTCGCACTCGAACTTTGCGCGGCAGAGGTTAAAGATACAAGATACACACAGTTGCACATTCAGATACAGATACATACAGCTCACTAGTTAAATTAATAAAGCACACACGAGAGAACACACACACACACACTGTGGCAACCACTGTTGTTGTTAAATATGAAATATATATTTACAATGATGGCGTCAGTTAACTGCCGATTCGTTTGCCCTAGCAAAACTACTTTTGCATTATATTCTGGGTCACTGACTCACACAAACACACACACATAGCTGCATATTGTAGGCGCTTTTTACTTGTTGCAACATTATTTTTTATTATTATTGACTCTGTCGTCCGTCGTCTTGTTGTGCAATTGAAACTCACATTTGGGCTATTAAAAATTTCATTCGCAGAAACAATTTCCATTCGTTTTTTTTTTAATACAAACATATGAGTGTGTAAGTATTTGTGTGTGTGCGTGTCTGAGTGTGTGCGTGTGTGTGTCGCGTTAAGTGTGTGCACTCGGCCAGCTAATTCACATTTCGAACTTGACATAAATGGCCAAGTGGCTGGACACGTGCTGCAGCTAATAAAATATTTAAATGCTCTGGCCAGGCGCCACAAAGTGCACTCAAAATTGCATTTACGAATCGCAATTGTTTAACACACAACTCGATTAATAATAATAGTAATAATAATAACTATACTTTCGTTGTGCATTTTGCAAGCCCCTTTCTGTGTTGTTTAAGTTTCGGGGCCAATATGTTGCTTGGGGGTTAAATACATGCTGTGGTAACTATTTTAAAATTACACATATATTTATTTCTTAATCATACTGTAATCGCATAGGTTGTGAATTGAAGACTGAGTTTTAAATGATTGATTTCGATGGCAATCTTCTCAGAGTGTTCGTTTTTAAATGTTGGCATACAAGAAATTGTTTAGCAATGTTGCTGAATTATAGTTATAAATATATGTTTAGTATAAATCATGATCAACTATCAAAATAATTACAGAAACTCTGCCAGCCAAAGTTTAAATTAATATTACAATTTAGTTCAATTTGTTATTAAATTTACTTAAAGGTTTATTAAATTTTTCGAAATTCGATTTAACTCTTTAGTTAAAATATATATAAAAGGAAAAAAGTATTCAATTGAATGAATTGAAAAAAAAAATGTGATATTGATTCAAATCAAGAGGTTAAACAAATTTCCACCCACTCTACATCACTTTGCAAAATGTTTGAATTGTGAAATTGACGCATTTCAAAGTCATTTGGGCGTCAGAAATACTACTTTGTTCGTACCTAGCTCTACTGACTGATAAATTGAGCCATAAGTAATCATTTTAGCCCATAAGCACTACAAAACAATGAGGTTGCACTAAGTGTGTATACTGTGTGTGGTGTGCTGTTTTTGTGTTGTTGTCTTGACCAATGACTGGCAGCTCTAAAAGTTGAGGCTTATGCCTCTGAACTCCACAGCTTCAGTTACAGTCTTAGCTAATTGGGTTAAAAGCTAACATACACACGCACACAGACACACACATATAACAAGTTAAATGAGTGTTGTGCTTGGCTGCAACAGCAACCAGAGTGGCGCATTAAGCTTGACTGTGATGTGGATGCGTGGGTTCCGATTGCGCCAGTTGGGGTGGATAGGGGGTTTATTTAGGTTGGAGAAGGGATAGTTTTGCAGTAGAGGTTAGAAGTGGAGAAGAACAGCAGCAACTACAAAGACAGCCAGGCAGCCAGCCGGGCAAGAGCTCAGCGAACCAATGCAAAGAAAGGGCTATAATTTCACTTGATTTTTCGCCATAAATTGTGCCGTTCATAATTTGTCTCAATATCTAGAGCAGAACATTAATGACTTTTCGTATAATTCCCAGTTTTCTCTAAATTATTTTCAATTTGGAAAGTTGAAAATTACAATTTAAGCTAACTTCGGGGCAATAACACGTTTCACATTTGCACACGACAAATGTTGGACAGTAGTAAAAATACATTTCAATTGTGTTTGCATTTTAAATTATTTCTAGCAGCAGCTTGAAAATAGTTAAACAAATTGCATGTGTGTGTGTGTGTTGTATTCTAGCCATAATTGAGAAGCTCTGTGTCGGTCACTTGAACAGGGCCTAAACTTGGCTGAAGGGCAGTCAATGTTGATCCACAGGTGCCTACAATAATGAGCACACAGACACACACACACAGACGCACTTACATATGGATGTGTGTACTTCTGGCCTCGTTGATGCCAGTGAGGCGGGCAGTTGTTTTGTTTGGACTTTGTTTTGGGCCTGTTCGGTCATGTGTTAAGCGCAGCACTTGGGTGTACATTGTCAAGCATCGGGTTTGGTTTGAAGTGGACACGCCTGGGCATTGCAAATTCATGTGGCCATGTGGCCATGCAGCATGCGGCGTTGTGGCATGCTGCACGCTCACTCATCATAATTACGCACTGTTGCATACAGTTGCATACAAAAAAACTACGCACAGGGCACAAGCACTGCTCGAGTGCGGCAAAGTACTTGAATACAAAAAGTTGTTGTTCAAAAATTACGCAACATGAAGACACTAAAATAGAGAGAGAAAACGAATGCGACAAAGGGGGCGGGAAAGTGAGAGAGAGAGTGAGAAGTATGCACTTGACGCATAAAAAAAACTGCACAAAAAGCAATGTTTGTAATTTTGTTTATTTTTATTTGCTAACTGAAAATTGGGTCAACTATCAAAGTCATAGCTGAAAGGGCTAAGTGCATTTCCACCTCCCCACTCCAACTGGAATCCCATAACAAGCATACACCACTGACCCGCACACGCACACACACGCATACACACACACACACACACTCATACATTCATGCAAGTAAACGAATGAGTGGACAGCTCTACAATTCCTGTTGGCCAATCTCGCTTATAGGTCAAGCGAATGTGTCTTTGTTGTTGTTATTTCTGTTGTCGTTGATGTCGTTAGCCTGTTTGGACAGCAGCAACCAACTAAATAAAATAAATTGTACTACAAACTAGACAACAACTCGAAGAGCCTCCACACAGCACATAGCAACAGTTAAGAACTTGACATGCATTCTGCTTTAACTGTATCCAGTTGTTGTTGTTGTTGTTGTTACTTGGCTTTGCGTGCAACGGCAGCTGCAGCAAAAACATTATTGCATGCAGGCTAACGGCAACTGTTGCTGCCACAGTTTTGCCAACAGCAGCGTGACCGAGCATTGCCCATTCTTGAAGCCGGTTCAACATGACTCCACACACACACAACACTACTCGCACAAGTCGCATGCTACCTTCTAACGGACACATACATAACTCAAGGCGGCCATTTCAGCAATTAGCAAAAAATTACCAACAAAATAAGTGCTAGCTGTGTACGTATGTATGTGTGTGTGTGCATTGCTAGCCTGGAAGCTGCTGGTCAAAATAGTTTGCACCACTTTAGACAGTTTGACTGCATGGTGGGCGTTGGGCAGTTAACGTAGCAGCAGCAACTGAACCAAAAACAAAATATAAGTAAAACAGAAAAAAAATTCAACATAAAGCAAGAACAACAATCTTCAAGTGTCGCCATTTTAGGTGTAACAGAGTGAGAGAGCGCGTGAGAGCGAGGAGAGAGTATGGACAACAACCAGCTCAAATAACGGTCAATTTGCATTTTAATTGAGCGCTTGTTGACGCTATGCACCATCTCTCGACACACACACACAGACGAGTACACACACTGCACGCAGAGAAAGCCTCTGCCTATACAAATAAAGCAAACTCGCTCACTCTTCACTCTTCCATTGGATTTTGTCTGCTTTTTTTGCAGTGGCTAATTTTTGAATTTTTTCTTTTTTTTTGTCACGTTTTTATTTGCATTTTGTGGGCAAAAAGTTGAACAACTTGAAGAGAGGCTAACCGGTGGGCGGGTTTTGCACCTAATTGAACATTGAACTCTTATGACATCAACAGATAAAAAGCCAGTGACGACTTCTTCTTGCTAAATGACATATCCAAAAAAAGACGAAACAAATATACAGAAATCAAGCAGTTTGCCAGCATATTGATGTATGGGATTCGAATCCAAGCGTGTGTTTGTTATTTGTTGCTTTATTCTTTTTTTATTTATTTTTTTTTTTTTGTATATGCAAATTAATTCAGTAACCGGTTCGTATACACACAAGCATATCTCATATGTAAACGTTTACACATATACATATATATATATATATATATATATACAGACCGTATGTGTTAATATGTTTATTGAGCAGTTCTTGTTTCTCGCATTTGCTTTTAAGGAGTGATTTTTTTCTTTCCTCTTAATAAATTTGCATAGCGTAAATGCAATCCTCTTCTTCTTCTGCTTCAACAAATGATTAGGATTCATTCATTCACTCAAATATGCTCTTCGTCAACAACTGCAATTGGCATATTTCTAGAAAGTAACGTCAAATTAATGTTTAAATTTGAACGGAACTGGGTTAAAAGCGGCGCCTGTTAAACATCAGTCAGGGCAAGGGGCGAGAAGTGCAGATGTGGAAGGGCACTGGGGTAACGGTAAGTGGCAACTGCTGAACTGTTGAACTCCAACACTGGCTTTGTTCTTTGCGCTCTCGCCATTGCCATAACTGTATTTCAATGACAATGGGGTCGACGTCTGCCAGCGCTCTTTATTTATTTATTTTTTTTGTTCTGGCTCAGCTTTTACTTTATTTTTTTTAGGTCTTATAATTTAAATATAATTTTTCTTTTGTTTTTTATTTACTTTCACATGTGCAGTTTGCTTAAAGAGCATTGCTTCCGGGTTTTTTGAAATGATTTGTATTGTAACTGCGTCTAGACATAAGAGGGCGACCAAAAGAAAAAGAAAAATAAACAATTAAAAAATTCATGTACTGTGTTCATAGTTCTGTAGTTCAGTTTTACAATAATATATGACCAAACAACAATAATATCAATAACCCGCTTAACACACGAAAAGATGAATAAACACATAAATAAGTTATAAAAGCCATTTGGACAAAAAAAAAAATAAAGATCAAGTGACTGGACTCAGACTGGGGGACCCACCAGCGAACCGGTTTACGGTTCACGTTCACAAATTGTCGCAGCAAAAACAAACAGAGTAAATAGCGCACTCAAAAAATGACAGTGGTTGTGAACCATTCACATTTAAATTGTGTAAAGGAGCATGCCTAGAGATAACCACTGTAACTTCAGAATAGGTTAAAAAAAAAAAGCGAAAAAATATATGAGAGAATTCATGACTGGTTAATTGGAGATTAGCGTTGCGAAATAGACATGAGACGAAATTTTTTGGCTTTGGTATGGGAAGAATTAAATTATAAAGACAAAAAAAAAACCATTTTCATATAATTATACGTTGTTTTCGAGAGAGACGATCTAAAAGTAGATATGATCTTATACATTATAACTAACCAAAGGAAACCGACGCACTCTGCACAATGGCAACACTGGCTGTGAGCAGAGTGATCAGCGCCCAGGCGCAATAAATTTGCAATATGGCATTGCTGCCAACGGCTGCCGTTGCTGCTGCTGCTGCTGCGCCGGCGCTGACGCAGCGTCGACTTTGGCGTTGGCGTGCGCAGCTGACGCAAATGTTCGCAGTCGCTGCAGGCGCCATTTTCTGTCTGTCTGCCTGTGGACGTCTTAAGTTGCAGTTATTACACTTTATATTTGTATTTGTGTTTGTTTTAAAACGGCTTTTTTTAGTGCCGTTGATTGTTGTTCGGCTTTTGTTGCTGTAGCCTTTGTAGCTTTGCGTCAGCTTCACTTTTCTTTGTATTCTCGCATTACAAAAAACTGTTTTATTTGATTTTCAATTTGGCAAAGAGGTCAATTGCATAATTCGTTCGACTTCACGACATTAATTAACGCAGACACAAATTGGTATTAACACACAAATATATTTAGAAATTAGTTTTAACGCACTCGCGCGCCCTTTTTTTTATTTCTTTAGAGAGAGAGGTGAGGTGACTGAGAATGGGCCAAGCTCTGCGCCACCCTCGACTCTCTATCACGACGCGAGTTGGACTTACTGCGACGAATGATCGAACCGAACTGAGCGCAGCTTTGAGCGATGCCCGACAACGATGCTTCACGACTCATGCTTGGGTAATAGTGTTGCCCCCCTTGGCTTTTTTCCTGCTAACACTTGCTTTAAAACCAGCAGAAGGGGCAGTTTGGTTAGGTTATTAATGTAATTAAGAACTCACAATATTAATTTGATTACATCTATATGAAGATTTGAAAACAGCTGCAATCCCTACTTTATTTAGAGTGTAACACATTTTTATTAATTAACTGCTAGTTTTACCACATTTTGACACATTTGCATAAATGTTATATTAAATTGCATTTAGCCATTTATTAATTTGAATTCTGATATCACTTTTTCTACCATCCGCTATTTGGAGCAAAAAGGTTTTAAGCTGCCTCTTTAACTCTCTCTTAAGTCAAATTCGGACTCTCTTCAACTTGACGGAGCAGCTCGTAAGCAACTCGCATGTAACTGAGACAAAAACAACAACAACAATAACAACAACATACTCCTACGGCAGACGGTAAAGTTACAAATCAGCTAACAAAGCAGACACGCTTAAAGAAGCAAAACAAAAAGAGGAGAAATCGATATCTTCTGCGCACAAATTAAATCGAAGCTCAATCCAATCTCCACCCGTTGCTGCTGCTGCGTTAGCAATCAGTGCAACAGTTCTGACTCATGGAGCTTACGGCGTCAAACGGATTTTTGCATTTTATGTACGTTGCTTTCTTTGTATTTTCAGGCTGCTCGCTGGTTAGGGGCTTTGGTTTTGGGCTCTCTGTAACCCAATTTTGAAACGAGTCGGCAAAAAGCTTAGCGAACAAAAAAAAAACAAATATAAACTCATGCATGGGAAGCTGAATACGAAAATTACAGCAAAAGGCGTTGTCAGAAATCGAAAACAGCTCAACTAACATATGCACGTATCGTACATGCATGCATACACGTGTGTGGCTGTGTGTGTGTGTGTAAGACAAGAGTGATGAGCAGGAATCAAAATACTCAGTTCTATTCACATGAAAACTTTATCTTGTATATTATTACCTGTATAAATAAATATTTAATTTCAAGTCAATGGCAATTTAATATTTAATAAACTTGCTCAAAATAAAAATAATCTTAATTTTACAGTTGAACAGTAAAACTGAATAGACAAAGAGATAAATAATATAGGAAATACCAAATGGATTTGTAATCTTGTCCGAACTATAAATAAGCTAAAATGTGATAATTGTTATATTAAATTGAAATATGATATCGCCACTAATTGAAGTTTAAAAATATAAGCTGAATGTTGAAAAACGAGTTTAGCGTCAATATTTCCACAAATAGCCGTAAATCTTATGATTTTAATGTCAATTGATTTGATATTAACTGTTTCATACGACAAAAAGAAACATCAATTTGAAAAATGTGCTAATTGTTATGCTTAAACCTTACAATAGATTGTTATTCAAACATATGTTGAAAATTTTATTAATATTGTGTTTAATTGGAGATAAAATCTTGCATTTTAATTAGTCGATTGTCGCTTGGCAACAGTTGACAAGTAAGAGGGCTGTGGTCGAGTGAACTCGCCTACGATATACCCTGAACACAGTGAATATTTATACATTCATACATATTTATATACATGCATATATACATACATATATACATACATTCATACGTACAGGCAATCGTAAAGGGGCGCCGCAGAATACACACAAAATTATATTGACGCTCGAGTCGATTATCATGCCATCTCTTTCTCACACATGCGTTCGTACATTTATGCCTACAAGAAATGCTGGCGGCTGCTGATAGAAAAGAGATCAATATGGGAATATATTTTCGACTATAGCTTGGGTGCTTCTTATGCGATCTTGATGAAACTTCAGCAGCTGATAAATAATATGGATATGCATATTATGTATTAATTAGAAGATTCTGCCTTAGATTGTGGCACGTATTGCTATCGGAATTTTAAATGTATCGACGTTCGATAAACGGAGGCAGTTATCGATAAAAGAACGCAAACTTGATCTGCTCGGATCTACGAGAACCTATATTCCAAATTTGATGTTTCTAGCTCTTATAGTGTTTGAGATCTGCGTGTTCATACGGAGAGATGGAAGTGGATATATCGAATCGGCTGTTGACCCTGATCAAGAATATATATATACTTTATGGGGTCGGAGATGCTTTCTTCTGCCTGTTACATACATTCACAGAACCATTATACACTCTTTACACATTTTTAATGGGTTCAGGGTATAAAAAATCGAAATACCAAAAACGGCAAAGCGTTCGCTCATTGCGTAAGGAAAGAAGAAGAAGACCTCACTCACAGCTGCTTTACATCGTTTACACTGCTTACACACACACATACATAATTATTCATGCATGTGTACGTGTTTGTTTTTTCTTCTGTTGAATCGATCCGGCAACGACAACAATAACAACAACAGTAACATTATAGCCGGTATGTTCGGTTTTGAGGAGTGCAATAAAAAACCAAGCCACATTTACCCGCTGCATTTGTACTTTAGCTGTTTGTTATCGACATTTGTGGCTATTTATTGTTGATTTTGTTTTTGTTTGGATGTCTGGCCAAACTGGTGTCGTTGTGCAGCTTGTGCGCTAAAAATAAACGGCACATAATTATAGCTGTTGGTTGCGACTTGTTGCACTTACACTTCCAACATAAATACACACACACACACATGTGTAAATGGTCATGCCCAAAAGCAGCAAGCGAACCAGCCAAACAACTGTCAAAGAGCACACGCAGCCAAAAAAGAGCTGAGAGAGAACTGGAAAGAGAGAGAGCGAGTGAGTCTTGGAAGAGCGCGCACTGCTTAAGCCAATTACTTCTGCGTGCTCTTTGCTTGCCTTTTGTCACGTCGTCCATTAGCCGATGTCCGTTCAAAGCCAATGGACCAGCTCTGATAGGTCACGTATGCGCATACGATTAATGTTAATATCTTGTCCTGCTGTGTGTGTGCGTGTTAATCTTCTTGTTGCCATCGTGCTAGTTGCTAACCTTGGCCTAAATGTGGAGTGGCCAGCATGTTTAGCTTATAGACAGACAGATTACGAGTTGCTTGTGGCAGCATTTGAACAGAGCAGCGAAGCTTTAAGCTTAACTTAGTAAAGACACTAACCCCGAAAAAGACACTGTTAATGCACTGTTAAAGAGCTTTAGCCGTTTCAAATATGACAATTTAAAATAAAATAAAATTTCATGAATTTCTTTAAACATTTTTTTTAATTTTTATTATTCACGTAAATTAGCTTAAGTTATGAAATAATCATCAGAATATGTACAACATTGAAATACTACAAGAAGGAATATGCATGCACTGTGAATGACCCGCGATAAATAAAACCATTTTATGTGAATTTCTTTTGATTTTTGTTTTGCGTGTGCGAAAATAATGTGGGAAAGAAACGAATTTGGATATACATAGTAGAAGTGCAACGAGGATATCTATTTATCATGGGTTCAATTCTAGGTCGAGTCGAGTATCTAAATGGCATGTTGTGTGTGATTTGCGGCGATGTTCGAGGCGATATTCATTATTCTTTATCTGCGACGCAAATGCATCATGGTCTCCAGCGAGCTGGGGTCCAGTGTGGCCGCATGCTCCAAATCCTCGCTGCTGGCATTCTCCTCGGCCACATTGACGAACGTGCTCGAGAGTTCACCATTCAGCTTATTCACGCTGCCCGTCGCAATGTCATACATGAAGATCTCCTGCTCCGCCGACTCACTCGATCTGTGGAAGATTTGGAAGAGTGCATCAGTTAACTTTTGTATATGGCTCAACTGATTGACTTACTTGGCCACCAGCAGCACCACTGACTGCAGATCGATGTCTGTGCGCGATTCCTTTTCCAGCCAGCGTTTGAAGTTGTCCTTGGTCGGTTTCTTGACCAGCGTCTTGACCAGATCACCACCCAAAAACTTGACCTCTTTGCTATCCACACTGCTGCTGCTGCTGCTGCTGCTACTGCTGCTGCGTGCCTCATTCGACTGCGCCTCAACTGGGGCCAGCACCACAACGCTTACAATCCTCTTGCCCAGCAACTCCTCGCTCTCTGGTATGGGAAACTGTGCTCCGTTGATCTTTAGCGGCAAATAGCGATTGTATTGCTGACGATCGCCAGCTAGTTCCACAGGTCTCACCACAGTGGCATCTGTGCGCACATATTTCTCACTGACACTCTGGCCCTGATCCGCATCGTAGCGGACCACCTTCACGTCCAGATTCTGTTTCTGGGGCAGCGAGTTGCTCTGCTTGACGCGATCGATTTGCTTCTCGCTGAGCGACACCTTGTCGCCATTGGGCTTGACCACGGTCAGCACCTTGTTTGTCTCGGCCAACTGGGCACCGCCGCCATTGCCATAGAAATGCTGCAGATGCTCCGCCGGTAGATTCTCGAGCGCAATGTCACCTTGCTTGTCATAGTCCAGCACCGAGATGTCCGCGTTGTTCAGTATGCCGGAGGAGAAGAGTTGCTGGCGCAGATCATCGGGCACCTCGTCGGGCAGCTGTAGCAGCGTCTGCGATGCCTTCCCATTTGGCACCGTTGGAGGTGTCGGCGCTGCCGAGGATGTGCTAGGAGCAACAGTAGCTGCAACTGTTGGTTTGCTCTGTTTTCTATAGGAAGATTGCTGCTGCTGCTGCTGTTGCTGCTGTTGCTGCTGCTGCTGCTGCTGGTGCTGCTGCTGCTGCTGCTGGTGCTGCTGCTTTTCTTGTTGTTGTCGCTGCTGCAGCTCTTTGAACACATCCGAGTGATAGGTGGACACACTGAAGGGTGAATTGTCAACTGCTGCCGCCTGGCTTTGCCTGGGTTGCTGGGCAGCATAGCTGCTGCTCTGTGGATGCACCTGAATCACCTGCTCGCTATTGCCCTGTGGATATTGATTGTAGTTGGCATAGTTGCTGCTGGTGGTCGGAACAGGTGTCACCACCATAACCTTCTGGCCATGCGTCGACTCGGCATAAACCGGTGAAGATGTTACACTGACAAAGTTGCTGAAATGCTGTTGCTGTTGTTGCCGCTGTTGCTGCTGCTGTTGCTGCTGCTGTTGCTGCTGCTGTTGCTGCTGCTGCTGTTGCTGGACATGCTGCGTGGAGCTGGCTGTGATGTAATGACCAGCAACTGGCTGAGCAGAAGTGGCGGCCTGTGGTGCCAGATTGGGTGCGGGTATATCATGAATCACCTCATTGCGATTGCTGCTGTAGCCAAATGCCTGATGTGCCAGTTGCTGACTGGCTATCAGTGGATTGTGCACCGTCTCCGTAATATGCTGCTCGAATTTGGGTATCGACTTGAGCAGCTCCGTTTCCTTGGAGGGCTTAATATCAAAATAGTTCACAGCATGGGAGGAATATTTGTGCTCCTGCTGCTGTTGCTGTTGCTGTTGCTGTTGTTGGTGTGTCTGCTGTAGCTGGTGTTGTTGGTGTTGCTGATAGTAGTCGGGTGCTGGTGTGGGCGATTTCACAATAAACTGCGGATGTTGCACAAACTGCGGCTGTCTGACAAACTGATATGGCTGTGGTTTTGTCTGCGTTTGATATTGCTGCTGCTGTGGTTGCTGCTGCTTTGGCTGTGGCTGTGGCTGCTGCTGTTGCTGATAGTTGACATTTTCCAGCTTGATTGGCAACTGCAATGGCTTTACCTGTGCCGCCGGTGCGGTCGTTGGTCGGAACTTAATGGGCTGATATGGCGCTGGGGTGGCACGCGATGGCAACTCGAGTGGTTTTTGTTGGGATGGAACTGGTGTTGGGAAGAATGGCACCTGGACATGCTTATGTGGTGGCTTCTGATATTGCTGTTGCTGTTGCTGCTGTGGCTGTGGCTGATATTGCTGATTGTGATTGATATAGAATTGGGATTGCTGCACCAACTTGTTAAATATGGTCTGCGAGGATGTTGCGGGCAACTGTTGCTGTGTTATGCTGGGCCTTGTCGACTGTTGCTGCTTTTGATAGAAGTGTTGCTGCAGTGGCTGCTGCTGCTGTTGTTGCTGTTGTTGCTGTTGTTGCTGTTGTTGCTGTTGTTGCTGCTGATGTTTAATTGATGTAGTGGGTGGCCTAAAGTAGTTGGTGCTGAGCTGAGTGGGCAACTGTTGTTGGCTAGCAAAATGAAGCGAAGATTGTTGCTGCTGCTGCTGCTGCTGCTGACGATGATGGTGTTGCTGCTGCTGCTGTTGCTGCTGCTGTTGCTGATAGTTGCTGCTGCTGGCTAAGAGTTGATTGGATATGGACCCGCCACGTGCAAAGTTGCTCTCGCGTCCATAGTCGGCGCGTGTATTGGTTAAGGGCAATGCGACCACCTGTCGCTGAATGCTCTCCGCATTGTGCTCCTCGAGAATGTGGCCACTTTGATGTTTGCTCTCTTCGCCAAAGGAGACGTGGATGCCACTGTTGCTGTGATACTTCTCCGAGTCGGGATGGATGATGGTGCGCAACGTGGTCGCCTTGAGTGGTGGCAATGGTGTAACGGGATATTGAATGATTTCCTCCTCTTCCTCCTCCTCGGGCTCGTCGTTGTCATCGTTGTTGAGCGAGGCAATGGGTGACTCCAGATGCAGCTTGTTGTTCTGATCCTTCTTGTAGTTCACATAGAACACATGCACCTTCTCCTTCTTGCGCTTCTTCTTCGTCACAATCGGTTGCGGTAGCTCCTCGGCCAACGTTTCATTCGCATCCTTGATGATGATCTCAATGATGGGCTCCGGTGCCTCCAGATACTGCGGATATGGCGCATAGGCGCCTCCATAACTGCCCGGATATTGTGCTGCAAAATGCAAAATGGAATAAGTTCGTTGTAAAATGGACTGTGTTGTTAGGTGGTTGTCACCTATCGCCTGCTGTCCATTGTAGTAGCCCGACTGGGGATAGTAGTTGTCCACGTAACTGGCACGCCGACTGGCCACTTCCGGGTAGATATAACCCCCATTGCCAAAGTTGTAGAGGGTGCGTTTGCCACGATTCTCGCCGAGCACAGACTTCAGAGCCTTCGACTGACGCGTTGTTGTTGTTGTTGTTGTTGATGCTTTCGATGTTGATGTTGGTTTGCTGCTGGCTGCGGTTGTGGGCGTGGTCTTCTTGGTGGAGCTGATTGCCGGCTCATGTTTGGGCTTGATTTCGCTTTTTGGCTTCGTTGTGGCTGCGCCGACAGCTGCACCAACTGCGAACAGGGCCAACTGCAAATCAAAAAGGTCGCTTTAATATCTTTAAACCATTTCTAGTTTCCTTTTATTTACATTAGCTGATATAATTGCTTGGCGAATTTAATTAAAATTTTTGTTATGTTCGCAAGGTCGAGACCCCCAAAAAAATATATATCATATGTGGTTAAATAAAATATTAAGTAAACATTTTGACCACAGAAAGAAAAAAATAAATCCCGCAAGCAAATTTTGGTGAATGCCCAAAAGTGGTAAATTAAAAAGGCAATGAAAACAAATATCAACATCAACATCAGCCGAAAAGTGTTTTTGGACGAGAAAAAATTAGCTGAGCAAAATGTGGACGTGTCTTGAATCCGTGTTTGGCATTGGGTCAATGTCAAGTTGATTGCTCGACCACATCTCGTTCCGCTCAACTTGATGGGTTAAAGGCAAGACACTCTATGGGAGCAAAAAATAAAAGTATTCACACACACACACACACACACAACTTGAGTCGAGTCGTCTCACAAACTATTCAATTTTGTGGCTCTTAGTTTTGTGTCTTAATCGAATATATCTGTGTCAGTCAAATCAGACTAATCGCTGGCGATGCGACGGACTATTTGCCACACGTATGTAGCCGTGAAAGTAGCGCTAAAGCGCAGACTTGAATTTCAATTTTAACAGTCGCAATTTGCATTTCAACAATATACGAGCAACAATGCAGGTGAGTCAACGAATTGTGTACACACTGTACAGTAAGCAAATAGTGGACGCGACATTCACATTATGTGACTGGAAACAATACCTATAAATAAAATTTATGTGATATTATATTTATGTATATTTAATCAAACATGCCACATAATAAAATACCAATAATACTAATAATGATTGATACTGGTTGACTAAATATTAAGTTAATATATTTAAATAATTATCAAGAGTTGCACAATACAATATAAATCACACGGATCACAACATGGCAATCAGAAGAGCTAAACAACATTTTGTATAAAATACAAGCCCCTTTTAACTTAAATATATTTTGGTTTTTATTTTTATTTTTGTAACTTAACTTTTAATTCATAAACAGCAATTGAATCAATGGAACATTGGGCATATGTTATGAGCAGTATCTAACCGTAAACCTTGACCTAAATTTTATGGAAACGAAATTGAACACCTGTGTAAAGCCCCTTATCAGCGGAACTTTAAATAATATTGGAAATAACTTTGAACCTTTTGATTTTCTTGTGTTTCTGACTCTCTGTGCATAAAAATGAAACTCACACTAAATGAGAATTGAACTGTTTTAGTGCATTGGATAATAGTTCCTTGCGATGTCATTTGCTATAATGGCTCTCTGTCCTGCCATAGGTCTGCCTATATTATTTTGGCTCAGACTGCTTCATATTTATCTTCTACATTTGAAACTAAAAGCGTATATAATAAATAAATTTAGCAACGATGAAAGACCGACTATTCCACTGGTGATCATAGATCGTAATTGGTTCACTAATTGTGTTTAATTTATAATTAATATGTTGGTTAGTCATACACAAAGGAAATAAAAGAATATGTCGTAGTAGAACATTTGGAATATCCATTTTAAGTTTAACTTTATAATATTACACATTTGTATCATATGCAATAATAAAAGGGTTGTAAACTGCAAAGTAAATGCTTCTCAAATGACAGTTTTTATTTTGTATTTGGAATAGTATTTTGAAATATTGAATTGAAATTGAAAGTACTTGACAAGAGTGAAAACACAAACAACACTGTTGATAAAGGGGAGGCTCTTGGATAAAAAGATATTATCTTGTAAAAATTAAACTCACATTTAGGATTGAGATTTTAATCGTTATATTGTACTCGATAATTAAAATGTTGAAAGGGAGAGAGAGAGAGAGAGAGAGAGAGAGAGAGTGTGTATAAAGAGGGAGAGAGAGAGCAACGCCTGAAGCACTGCAACTCCTACTACATTAATATGTAAGTAAGTGAGTACTATATGACAATGGATGATGGGACCACAACGAAAAACCCACAACAGGTTGTGTCTAAGCCAGCTGCAGCAACGCCCACTCAGCTGTCTCGGCCAACTGCAAATGCAACTGCCAACTGGCAACTGGCAACGGGCAACTCAATGTGGAAGAGAAAATATTTTCGGTTACTACCCCCATGCCCCACTGCGACTCAGGCGCTGGCATTTGACATTTGCCATTGCCATGCAATAAAACCCAAAAAATAGAAAAGAAAGAAGTGCTTTACTTTCTCAAAAAAACAGAAAAGGTGGGGGAAAAAGTATTTCTAGCAACTTTTATTGACTGCAAATGTCAGCATTGTGGGCGCCGACATTTGATTTATTATAATAGAGCAATAATCGCATATAAAGTGAAACCTGTACACCAAAACAAAGCCAAAAAAAAATGCCATGTTGCTGTATGTGGACCAAATGGCGTATGCGCAATGTGCGATTGCACAGATCAAACTGTCACATATATAGATACAGACTGAGTGTGTGTGTGTGTGTGAGTGTTGAGATAATAATTATTATGGCATCGTTGTCACATCGTTGAAGCTGTCAAACAAGCTGATTCGTCAAACGTCTAAAACGGAAGCTGTGCAAAGTCTTTTGACAGCACTTGCGGCAAAAATGCTTTTGTTTTAACATCATTTTTTTGTTTTTATTGTTTACCCTTTTTTTTTCTTTTCAGTTTTTGTTTTTATTGCTACTATTGCTATTGTTGTTGCTGCTTTGTCGCCTTAGTGTGTGATTTCGGGCACAGCACTTGCTGGCACACATTTTGAGAGACGTCGCGTCGTCATCTTTAAATTGCAACTATTAAAACCAGCTTCAACTTTACATACATATACATATACATACATATATGCATAGGACAGTAGTTGTATGCACTTCAAATTCAGTCTACATATGAATAAATAAGTTTGTTAAATATTACGACATCTTATGCTAATTATACTACATTGTCACAGATTGAATGGGTGCATAAAATTAAAAAATTAAATAAAGAAACGATTATTTAACACGACCAAAAGCTTAAAGAAATTATCGCGAATTGGTCAAGCGTCAATTAGCATAATGAACTGACCTACACCTGGTGTCGGCGGCTTGTTCGCTCAGCTCAGTAGCTCGGATATAGATGGATTTATTAACACATGAACGCCTGGCGTCTCCACGCTTCGCCCGCTGACCAGCGGAGAATCGAAGCGCAGAAGAGCCAAGCGTGAACAATGGGCCAACTGTCAAGTTAAATGTAAAGCAAGCTGCAAAGATTTGGCCAAAACAAAGCCAAAACAAATGCCATTGATGGCACACAACGTAAAAGAAACTGGCGCATAATCAAAAAGAAAGATGCTAACAATGGGAGAAAGTTAACACACAGCACACACACACATTTATATATATGAATATATATATATATATATATATATATATATATATAGACAACATACGCACCAGTCTAACAGCAAAGTTGTTTACAAGCTAATAAATTTTGTTGGCCAGCAGCTACAAAACAGCAGCCCCCCCACAACAGCAACAACAATAACTGTAGCAAAAAAACAAAAACAAAAACTTTAACATTTTGCACTCAGTTATGTAATGCATAGAAACAATAAAAATAAAAACTTTGACTAGCATTTAGTGAGCAAGTGTAAATCAAAGTCTTCAGCGGCATCGCATCTTTTCTTAAACAAAACGAACTTGATTGCCAAAGCGCAACTTTAGCTTTGACTTGGACTTCGACTTCGACTTCGACTCACGATTGTGTAATGTAAGTCGAAGCTAAATTATGGTCAAAATGGAAAAGGCCTTGCTAAATTATACAGATGCTGCAGCCTCTGAAGAGCAACTGCAGCACTTTTTTTCTCCATTTATCTGGGTAGTCAAAGAGCTAACTGCTTTACAGCTTCACAGCTCTGCAGATCAACAACTTAACCACTTGCGACTTGTGGCTTGTGGCAGCTGGCTGCTGACAGCAAATTGTTAGTCACCAGTCTTTTTGTCGCTTGGCGTTTGGTGTTGACAAGCGTCTATTAGACACCCAGAAAAAATTATCCCTGGTATTTCGCAAATCGTCGTTAACATACGTCTTTTCTGAATCATAAAAAAATATTTTCGAAAATTATTTAAATCTAGAAAGGCAAATTTAAAAAATGCTGCTGTTATTTTAAATAAAATGATCTTTCAGTTCGTTCAGATAAAATCTAAATTATCCCAAAAATATGGTGCATTTTTCTTTTCTCAGGAAAATATAGTTAACAAAGGCAAAATCCTATCTTATTTAATTGTATATAATTTATTTTCTAGAAAATAAAGTGCGCTGCTCTTGGCGCCAAAAGTCAGTGCATTTCAATAGATTTTTCTGAGTGCAGTGAAATCTGTAGACAAGTTGTAGACAAGCCACAACAGAAATTGCAGATTGCAGATTGCAGATTGCATAGTGTAAAACTGTATTAGTTAGCATATCAGGCTGTAAACTGATGACAAATGGCTAGCATGGATTCTCATGTTGTTGGCAATTTGCAATTAGCTTTTTGTACCTTTTGCTACCGCTGTTTTCACAGCTATGATTAACTTATGGCAATCTCACAACAACAATAACAACTGCAGCTGCTGCTACTGCGTCATGAGACTGCTACACGGGGTCTTATGCTAATAACTCACATTTGGCTCAAACAATTGGCCAAAAACCGTTGCCATCATGCACTTGATGATGAGCAGTTATGATACGTGCAAGATGATCTGCAATTGTTGGCCATGGGAACTGTTTTCCCACTCCATCAGACGCGATTTATTATTTTCCACTTGCTTGATCTAAAAGACAGCTCAGAACGTCAACAGAGTTGTCTAAGTGTGTGTGTATGTATGTGTGTGTGTGTGTGTCAGTCACAGTCAATTAGACAGAAAAACGGTTAGCGAAAAACTAGAAAGGCAAATTGTGCAAATGGGTTTTACATTTAGCAATAGCTCAAAAAATTATATTTAAATTGATGTTTATGGACATGTTTACTAAACATGTTTAATTTAAAAGTATTAAAGTAAAATTTAATACTTTATTTAAATTTTAAAAAATTAATAAGAATTCTATGGGTTTTTCATTGCAAAATTGGTCCAACAATCAGACAAAAAATAAACATAGTTATTACGAATTAGTAACGATGCCCAAACACAAATGCATGCGGCACGGTTTAAAACGGGATATATTAATGATAGAATTTATAGCATGATAAAGTCTGTTATTATCATTACATTACATTTAAAGGGAACAGAAAAATGAATTTGGCTCATAGCAGCACTAATTGATATGATGTATTAGTCAGCCAACTTATTGAGATAAAGCTGCATAGAATTTTAAATGACATCAGTGTGAGAAAAATAACTTTATGTTAACTAACTTTTGATGTGAGCATGAGAAGTTGATATTTTAGTGTATTTGGAACTTAGACTTGCAACTTGTATTAAATTAATTTTGTTGTTAATAAAACAATTGAAACAATGAGGCAAGATTTGTGTTTCATATAAGATCTTTCGAGAACCAAGCAGCAGACACCTCAGATAGTTCTCAGGTGGGTCTGTCCCAGATTGTTTTGGTTGCACGCAGAAAAAACATATGAGAACCTCTTGCCAACAGATTGCGATTTAATGTAAAACATGTAGAAATAAAATAAATGGGTTCAGGGTATAAAAAATCTAAGATTTTATACAACTTATTATGGCTTTCACTCAATTGAGGCTAACGAGGCAACAGTTGTGTGTTCTTAATTTGATTTAACTAATGACATTTTAAAGACAACATTGAATTAATTTACAGGTCGCTACCTCGTAAAATAAAATGCTTAAAGCGAAGCCAGCTTTAATATATAACTAATTTAATAATAAAAACTATCAATTTAACTGTCTGACTGTTTAAACGAGACAAACAAGACAAATCCCCACCAATAAAATATATATAAAAAAAAAAATATAGAAATAAAAAGAAAAAGAAGCGATTGAGTTGGTGGCCATGAGCCGCTAATAGAAATAAAAATCTCATGGAAATTGTATATTTCCAAGGCGTTTGAGGTTGAGAAACATGTTTAGACCGTGTCACAAGTGATGACCAATGTATTCAATTGATGCACATATCTTAGTCACACACTACATATATAGATTTCGAAGACTATGAAAAGGCATGAAAGCGTTGCGGATGTGCATGATGCGAAATTGCGTATAATAATCCTTATAATTAAAGACCACCAGAGCGAGTTATATAACAGCGACAGATTAAAACAACAAAACAACAACAACCACAGCAAAAGGAAGTGTGTGTGTGTGTGTGTGTGTGCTTGTGTTAAACGGAGGCGTGCAAAATATATAATATATGTCTGGCGAAAACAAACGAATGACTTAAGCGACAAACTTAGCGTGCGAGTCGACACCGCAAACTAAAAGGCGCAAAAATACGTAAAGCATTAATCATTTCTTTCTTTTTTGTTGCTGCTGCTTGGATTAGAAGTTGCACAGCCTGGTACCAAAACGGAAGTAAGCAACGCGCCAAGCGGCAAAATTTAGACCACTATAAACACTTGGCGAGCAGACAACAAACAACAGCCACATTGTCGATGACAACAACTCAAGCAGCTGAGAAATAACTGAAGCATCAGCGGCTAAAAGCTAAAAAATAAACAAAAGCAAAAGAAAGAAAAAAATTATGAATTATTAAATGAAATGAAAAATGAAAGTGTTTTTCTGCCAGTCAAACGAATGATGATGATAATGATGCTGCTGCCGCTGCTGCTGCTGGTGCTGCTGGGCCGGACGTCAGCTGAATCTACCTCAACGTGACATGAATTGGGCACAGATACAAATACAGACACAGAGGCAGGCTCAGCTATAGGTATAGGCCCAAGCAGACAGGTAGTGCGATGAGAAAGCGAACTTCAAGTCCAAGTTGAGGCAGAAGACAACATTGGCGGCAACGTGCCAACAACTTGCAACTGTTTCCCTATATCCCCAACACTCCACTCTCCCTTGTTGCGGGTAGGTGAAGACGCCTCACTCTCAATCACGAACTCAATCTCAATCTCGGACACAGCCACAGACTCAAAGCTTCAATCTCATATGCATAATAAACCAAAGAAGATGACGCTGCAGCTGCTGCCGAGTTGCTATCATCATTAATAAGACCATACAAATAAAATAACGATAATAATAATAGAAACAAATCTGGGCACGCTCGTTCATACAATGCTTGGACACAGCCATAAATGTAAAAGTTGTTGAACCAGTCAAAGAATGTCATTGAAACAAACCCGAAACAATTTTCATCAAATGCAAATGAGTTGTTGTACACGTATTTATGGCATGGCCAGTTAGAAAGATACAGCATTGTGTCAACATTTAGACAGATATAAAGACTGCTCATTGCATTATAATTATTACAATTATGATAATTTGTGAGGGGTATCATTAATTTTTAATAGACAGAAGGAGGTATATTTATTCACATTTGGTATTTACATTCTTGATGGGCATAAAAGGGCAGAAAATCTTGAAGGCGATATGCACGAAAATTATTATAGAAATTATTATTATTATAAATATAACTGTAAGATTTAAATTGTAGTCCTTACAATGCCTTTTTCACAATATTGTCGAGTGAATCCATTAATTAAAGGTTGTTTACCAATTTATCTTCGGAAAACCTCTGAGTGTGCTCAACTGTGATAAACTTGTCTTAATCCACAGGTTCAGAGATTTGCGTAGCTTTTCTTTATTTTGCGCGTCACTCCTTGGCTCTCTCTCAATTTATATTTATTTATTTAATGCCAACCAAAGTCATTCGAAACAAACAATACAAAAAGTAAACAAAAAAGTGAAATTAAATTAACTGTAAGATAAAATTTAAAATTATGCGTATAAATCAAGAAATATTCATGCGATTTCTGGGCGAATTTATTGGCAAAATGGTCCAACATTTGTTGCATAAATTGGGGAAACCCCAGAAAAAATCTAAGCAGATCAAAAAACAATTGATCTGAATGTGTTAAGTTCCACCACAAGGATATGCCCAACATTGTTTTTGCTTTCCTTGTTACTAAGCTACTAACGCTTAAAATTGTTTGGTGTGTTTTGGTTTTTTCTGGAGTTGTCCACTCATCGCAATTATGTTGAAATATTTATCAGATTAATATCCTTATTACATTTTTTATTTTATTTACTTAAATTTCATTTTTAATTTGATTTCTCCATTTTTAATTCGTAATTTATATTAATTTTTTAAAGGTGTTGGACTGAAATAAATTAACAAATAAAATTGTTAGTCAAATGAATTCTGCTTTAAATCTTTCGAAAACATATTTTGGAAAAATCGATTTTTACATCATATTTGAATTGCCTTTTCACGTTAGCTCATTAACTGCAAGTTGTGAATTGTTAATTACACCATTTTTGGCTGCAATTTAATAGCACATCAAACACACAGACGCACACATATATAGTGGAAATAATTAACACCTGTTGAGCTCTCACTGTCAGTCTTTCAGTAGCTCCTTCTCTAATTATTACCTCAGGCATTGGGCAAGTTTGTCGCCGTTGCAGTTTTGCATAGACATACAAGTGTCTGAAGCAAATTGCCAAGTCAATTGAAATGCAATTGAACGAAATGTTGCAGCAACGGGTTATGCAAAAACAAGCCCAAAGCTAAAATGGAAATCCACTACAAACACAATTAAGTGACCACCGATGGAGCGTTGCACATGGTGACAATTACACCAAAGATAGCCAGTAGAAAGAGAAGCGATCGCTGGGCGGGTGGAATTTTAGCATGAGGTAACAAAAGACTTAGGCAACAAACTTGCATACAAGTGTCTCTTAAGCAATGTGTGCCCCAAGCGTGCTGCCCGCCCCGCTTAAATTAATAATCAAGCACTGGTTTAATTAGTTAAAGATACTGCAGCTATCTGCTAAAGCTGACAAGGTAAACGATGCGCAAGGTCATTGCATAAAATGCATAAAATTCATATAAATAAAAGCCTAAAACAAAAAACACTCAAACACGCATAAATTAAAAACTGAATAAGAAACAGTAAAAAATAAGACCGCAACTGAAGAGTGAGAGTGAGAGTCGGGCTACAGCCGGAACCAGACACAACCGATGCTAACCCATCCCCCTTCCCCATTTCCCCATCCACACTGTAAGTGTGTATCTGAGATCTTTGACTACGTATCTGTTGTATCGTATTTGCATATGACGCATTGAACTCAACTCGGACGATTATGTAAGATGTGCAGTCTGTATTAAATACGCCTGCTTAATACTCGGTCAGATTAATTTAAATTCCAGCAAAAATGTTAAATGTTAACAACAAAAACGGATCAGGTAGATGTTAGGGAGCCAGAAATTAGAGTTAACCTAATCGACGCATTAGGCGCATTAATATGCCATGCATATTAATATTATTGGATGAAAGGAGCTGCCCCAGAAGCGGCAACAATTAAGTAACTTTTAATTAAAATAGATGCGGGTCACGCTGATGTTTATGGAATGATAATAATGATGTTGTTGTTAATGATGATGGCGATGATGATTATGATGAGCACTTAGTAAATACGCAGCCAAAACTCATGTAGTTGTAATTGCAGGCCAAAAAATGCTTGTGGTCAGAAAAAACCGCATTCCAATTTTATGTGTTTGCTGGATATACATCTATATATATATGTAATATATATATATATGTGTGTGTGTGTGTGTGAAATTTATATTTCGTGTGTCGCCATTCACTCGTTGGCTAGAAAAACCTGTAGTCTGCCTGTTACCAGCTCGTCTTCAGTTGCCAAAGTTTCCTTTTCCTTTCGGCAGACGTTGTATTTATTTATTTATGTTTTTTTTTCTTTTGGACAATCATGTCCAACGGTTCATCTTTCGATGTCCAAATAATTGCATCTGCAAGTGAAAGGCATTTCTGACCAGGGCTAACGGCCAGGAGCTGCATTATATTGACATACATAAATATTTATACAAATATATACATATTTATCAATATTTCTTAGCTGGATGAACTTGTTAAAATTGGTAGCTCAACTTTCGGAGCACTCCAAATACATAAATAATGAAACTTAAAAATTATATCAACTTTCTACACTCCAAATTCACATACAAATTGTTCGTTTGCATGCGTGCAGCATATTAAAAAAATGACTCTGCCTATTCGAGAGACATACACACACACACCTGTAACAGGTGCTGAAGTGCTATTGTGTTCGTGGTCAGCCCTGCGGCCGTATTTTGGACGGAAAGCGGGCCATATTGGCAATTTGATGTATACAATAACTTGGCCAATTCTACTTGCTTAGTTTGCCAGTTTGCAATGACAATCAACATATTGTTGGCCATTTTGTGGTTATTTGCTTTGACAACACTTGCAATTAGCCGTGAATCGCATTTGGGACATATGTGTTGACAAAAAGCAGACAGTCAACCACTTTCTGGGTCGAACGTCTGCCAAACGAAATTACAAATCAAAATACAAACTTACAAAGCTATTGTATAGGTTACAAATACGTTGCCATGAACCAAATGGCGTTTAATGGTGGCTATTGATTTTTGGCATTAAAGTCAGCGGCTATTTGGCGCTTCAATTTGAAAGGCATGCTACTGATGATGCTGCTGCTGATGCTGATGCTGCCGCAGAAGCGAAAGGAGGGCACGTATTCGATTTACTCGTGTTGCATGTTGATTTTGATTACTCTTGCAATTGCACTTCTTCAAAATGCTACCGATGGAGTTGAAGATAAAGTTGAAGATGAAGTTGAAGATGAAGTTGTTAACTGAACAAAAGCCAGTGCAAGCTGTGCCAGCTTGCCAGCTGCAACATACAATTCTACAGCAGGTGGTTTCACTTGGTCATTACTGCTTTTATGACCAGACTGACAATGCAAATTTGATGATCGAGATTACACAAGTTCGGTTCGACTGATTGCAGCATGTTGTAAAGAGAGACCAAACTGTATGACAAGTATAGGTGCAATGGCAAACAGGTAGTCACCACTAACTAGTTGTAGTTGCATGCAACAATTACAATGAGCCAAGCCCCAATGGGCAGACAATTAAAAGTCGCAGCCGTAACAAGTGCCAAGTTGAACACTGGCAACTCGCAAACTCCTGCACTTCACAGTGAGCATTGTGCGAAGGCAACCGGAAGATGGTTTACACCTGACTTGTTGCCTGCTGTTTTTGTTGTTGTTGTTGTTAATGTTGTTGATGTTTGCTGATTGCTGTCTCTGCCACATTTGTGACATAATTTATCAATGTCAATGGGCGCACACAGCCAGGTGGCAACGTTGCAGCTGAGCAGGTCAAGCCGCTGTCATCTGCTGAGATCTGCTGACATCTGGCCAGCAAACCCATAAGCCAAACAAAAAAACAAACAACCTAAACTGTCGCTTATGTAAGATTACTTACCAGCAATGGCAAACGTTGCAAGCGCATCTTGCAGGACAACAATTGGAAAGGTTGTTAATCCGCACTGTTGCTGTCTTTAGCTGACTAAAGTTGAATTATTAAATATAATGCACTGCACTACACACTGCACAGCAGAGAAACCGACTTCTACTTCTGTATATATTGGGGATATACCTATCCGTTATCCTGCCACTTGTTGCGCGTTACACCAAACAAAAGCCGACGCAGTAAACCGATCTAGAGAGAGAGAAGCGCGTCCAAAGCGAAACGCGGCCGTGTTATAACTGAAACTTGATGCAAAACGCGGGCCACAAGCAACAGTTGCCAAGTCGCCAAGTCGCCAAGACGCCAACTTGTGCCGAACGAGAGCGAAGGCGTAAGAGAAAGAGAGTGAAGAAGACACTAGCTGAACTGTCGTGTCAGTTCACCTCGTGGTGAGTTTGCTGCACGAGTCTGCATTGAATCTGCGGCCTGAGCATTCTCAATCAAATCATACTGAAAGTGAATCTGAATACACACACATACGCACACACACACACACACATACAAGCACCGATACACCCATACACACTCACGCATTACAGCTCATTTGGCATTAAGCAGAAAACTACTTAATCATGATTACAATTACGCTTATGCGCATAGCAAATGTTTAGAGAGTAGCTGAAATTGCGCCCCAAACCAACAATAGCTAAATGCGTGTGTTCAAAGTGCCGGTAATAGCAAAAAGGAAGCAGATTCAAAATAATCAAGAAAAGAAACAAAACTATACGTATATACATACATATATATAATAACACGCCGAATTGAGCTTATAAAAAATCACCAAGCGAAATGTCTGCCAAACAAATGAAAAGTGTGCGCCAAAACCCCAAAAGACCAAAGATCACAATAGCGTTTATAATGAGCGGTTATCGAAAGGCGGTTTGTTACAATGTCGGTCATAAAATCATAAACATTTTGGCTTGAACAGTTAGCAAATGAGCGGCAAATAGCCGCCAACAAGAAAAGGGGCACTCAAAGTAACAGTTCGCAAAAAAAAAATGGCAAATTAATATTGAAACGTTGATGAATGATTGATTTCATGCCATTTTGTGAAGCTACTAATGACATATGTGCTCGAGGTTTGGGAGCTAAAAATATCAATAATCAGCTGAGACTTTCCTGCGCCCAATTATAATTGTAATTAAGTTGCGAATTAAAAAAAAATGGCAACATTTATTTCATTACTTAATGAAACTTTATCTCCCAATTGAATTATCCTCTTTTTTTTGTATTAATGGGGATAGTTTTGCTTTTATTTGCCTGTGTTATTAAAGCTAATATATTGGGATTTTAAAATATATTTGTATATTTAAACTATCAATAAAAATATTTCATAAATTTCCTTTTTGCCCCGGAAATACTGAAATAATTGCTATTCGGCACCGGAAATTGTTTACTTCAGGTTACTAAAACGAAAAAAAAAAATCAAAAAGATCTCAACTGGCAAACTTATATAAATAAGAAAAATAAGATATAAATTTATGTACATAAATGTAGTTTACCAAAACTAATTTGCCCCAAAACCGGGTAGCACCCTGTTATTATTACCTATTAGAAATTAAAAAAATAATCTCTTTTTGTTGGCTTAAAACGTCGTTCGAATTCAATCGAAAAAACCTTTCCCACAGAGCTAATTTTGGCACTTTTCTCATGGTGTGTTTTCATATAACTACATAAATAAATTTAATTTATTCGATTAATAAATATATATAAATACATACTAAGAATGTGTATCACAATCATACAGTAGATAAATTAATAAATAAAAATTCTATTCATAATCGACTCTAAGAATTGTAAATTTTTGATCAACAGATTTGCTTTAATTGTATTGCTTATTACCAAATGAAGAAGTTTCATCATAAAGCTATTTACTGACCTCCCTTCTGCCCTTCATCTGTGCAGACCTTTTATTCGACAGCCTGCAACTCTTTCCAACAACAAATTGCGGCTTCTTTTATAGTATTTATGGCTGTGTCGAAATTGTTGTTGCTTATATTGTAGCAATTAAATGACTGCCCGCTGACAAGTGAATCTCTTTGCATACCTACATAAATATCAAGCATACGCAGTGTGCGACAATTGTCAAGATTAGCGATGCATGCGAAACTGGGCAGATGAGCACTGATTGTCTCTTTGTGCGACTGTCTGGCAGAATTGTGGGATTGCTGGCTGGATGGTTGGCTGGATTGCTGGGTGACTGACTGCCTCGCAATGACCATGGCCAGGTAATTTTGCCAAGTCGCCAAAAATCAATGACCGACCGGTTTTGCATAGGCTCCCAGTGTCGGCGCCGTTGTCTCTGTCGTTGTCTCTGCTTGCCGCTGTCGCTGTCGATGTAACGTAACAACTTTCGCTGAAACGTCATTCACAACAACAACAACAACAGCAACAACAATAACAAATACAACTTGAAATGGCAAAGGCAGCAGATAAAGCAACGATAGCATCACCAAAGCCAATACCAATGATGAAGCAGAAGAAATTCAGTTTCAGTGTCGCCTTCGCCTTTGCCGTCGTCGCTGTTGCCTTGTTTGGCCATTAACGCAAGTCTAGACCAGTTTTGGCAGCAACCGGAGCAGGAGCAGCAACATCGCCAACAACAGCACCTCCAGCAGCTCCATCTCCATCTCATCAAGCTTGAGCACGAGCAGAGAGCAGCGTAATCAAATATCATCTTGTTGGCGAATATATATTTGGAAGACTTTCGAGTGGCGCTGGCAGTTGAAAGAGACTCATTTGAATAATTGAAAACCACTTGCGCTGCAATTAAGAGCATAAAATGAAATGTTTGATTTCTACACGTTTCAAAGTCATTCAATTGATTGCACTAGCTTAAATTGCCGGAAAATTTCGCTATACACGCACACAAGCACCATCTCCATCGCCATCTCAATTCCCAGCACCAGCACCAGCACCAACTTCAACTTTTGGAATTGTTTGCTGTCGCTGCTACAAATGACTTTGCAATAGACACGCTACACGCTGCACACTCACATTCATACACACTCTCACACACACACACACGCGCACACACAGTGGACCGGAAATTGTTAAAAACATGCCATGTGAGCTGGCCAACTGCGCAGTGAAAATTAAACCCCAAATCCCCAATTGGAGCATACTCACGCCCATCATCATGTAGACACACATAAGTCGAGATTCTGAGCTTATGCCTTCTTCGGCAACACGCAAATCTGAGCTATGTTCACTATCAACTATGAATACATAAGACAACGACGCACTGTCATACATATATAAAATATTTGCCAACAAGCTACATCGCCCAAATCTGTAAGCATCGCATAAATTGGGATTTATGAGTTTAGTTAACAATTTACAACTATAATAACAAAAATGTGTAATGAAGGAAAGGCTGCACTGCTCGCAGTGTGTAATCTAGATTCATTTATTTAAAAGAATTTCATTTTTGTGAGTGCTTTAATACCATGCCTTTTACATACCGAAAATCTGATCATAAATGCATAAGCATGCACTTAGCACAAAACATGCAACTGAGTGACGCATTTCCTATGTGGCAACAGCAAAGAAAAACTCGCCAAACATTATGTCCACTTCACAGTTGCCTGAGGGCTGTAGAACAGCAGTGTAGTCATGCGATTATACATCATCTTAATACTGGTATGTGGCCTGTGCCACAATCTGCAGTGCATCCAGTTGGGTCATCCAACAGATCCGATAGATTTGCAGCTGCAGGAAAAGCTACTGAATATATTGGAGAGAATTCGTCTGGAGCGGAGTTATGATACCATTGTGATATATGGACAGAGTGGAGGAGAGGACTGTTTGTTTCATGAGCTGCTCCACAAACTGCAGTTGCCCACAGTGCTGTTCAACAAAGGCAGCAGCCTTAGCGATTGGAGCTTTAATAGTGATTCGCTGCTGCTGTGCTGTGATTCCAAGGCGGAACAGGAGCAGAATACGCGCAGCTTACTAAAGCTGCAGCAGGCACGACGCTTGGTCTATCTGGAATCCGAGATGCAGCCACAGTGGCTCTGCGAGGATTACTTTGAGAGGGAGCAACACAATGTGGCCATGATTAATGCAGAAGGCGACTTATTCAGCTGTCGCCTCTTTCAACAAATTAACTACGTGCAACTGGATACCAAATCGGACGCAAACGCCAATTCCGACTCCATTTATGTGCAGCAGTTTCAGAACATGCAAGGAGCAGTGATTATAAGCGAACCGGATCAGGTGGTGCCACGTTCTATGCTGTATCGTGATCCTGTCACGGCTAAACTCAAAATGGGTGGCTATGTGGCCAATTTGGTGAATACGTTTGTCGAACGTGTGAATGCAACACTGAAGTTGAGCGAGAATTTGGAATTTGGAAAGATTTGCAAGTACGAGGACATATGGCTTAGAACGGTCCAGAGCCAACTGGATATACCTGCAACGCTGTACAGCGCCTATAATGTAGATAATCTGGATCATATAAGTATTCCATATGTGTCAGAATCGTATTGTTTTATGTTGCCAGTGCCGGCAAAGTTGCCTTATATGCAAATCTATACAATTATTGTGGATCCTCCCGTTATGGGAATTATAATCTTGCTGTTTGTGATATTCTCTGTGTTGCTCATCTACAGCCAGGAGTTATCCTGTCGCCAACTGAATCTTGCGAATATTTTGCTCAATGATCGCAGTCTGCGTGGACTACTGGGTCAATCTTTCCCTGTGCCAGAGAATCCCAGTCGACATTTGAAAGCGATTTGCCTGATCCTGTACTTTGTCAGCCTGATGATCCCCACCATGTACCAAGCATTTCTGCAGACCTTCTACACAAGTCCGCCTCCCGAGAAGATATTGAGCAGCTTGGAAGATTTTCAAAATTCTCGTTACAAACTTGCCCTGCTCCGCTATGAGGTGAATGAGCTGGAGCGTATATTTAATTTTAGCTTGACCAATGCACGCAATACTGATGTTTTTGATAACTATAGTGACTTTTTAAGGATCCGCGATACCTTCAATGCCACCTACTTATATGCCGTGAACGAGCTACGCTGGTTCACCTATGAAGAGCAACAGAAATCCTTCAAGGAGCAGGCGTTCTATTACTCCAAAGACGTCTGCCTCAGCCGCTTCGATATGCATGGTTTCCCACTACGACCACATTTGCCTTATCGCCAGCAGTTTGAGCAGCATATGCTTTACATGAAGGCTTTTGGGATGACGCAGTTCTGGTTTAGCCGCAGCTTCTATGACATGGTGAACTTGAATATGACAAAGCTGAAGGACTACAGTAAACCCAAGTCGTACGATGAACCAGTTGTTATACGAGATCTATCCTACATATTCAAGTTCTATGTGGCTTTCCATCTACTTGCCTGCGTTTTCTTTGCTGTCGAGTGCTTTTGGGGTAAACTCAGAGGGCTACGTATGTTGTAAATGTAGGAAATGCCTGTCAAGTCAATATCTTATAATAAAATAATTTTTAAATTATTATTATAAAAAAGTAACTCGAGATTCAGAACAACATTTTCTTAATTTGTAGCAAGAAAACCTCAGAATTACTTATCAAATTCTTACCATGGACAAAAATTGCTCTTATCAAGTAACACAGGCTTTATTCGAGAGAGTTTGACAAGCCTTTGCTCTTTATGCAAACTTATGTTTAATATATAAGAAGGTGCAATATCAAATCTTATGTATTTATTTTCATTGCTGATCACATTGTAGAGTAACGCTCAGCAAAAGCAGACTAAATTTCTCTTAGCTAGCGCCTAACACCTTCAACATTAGAACAACAACCACTTCAGCCCATTTATTTAGTCGTACCCTGTCCTTGCAAGAAATATATTAATAATAAACAAATTTATTATAAGATAACAAAAACAATAATAATAATTTGATCTATCAATACAAATAAATTTGTACGAAAACTACTTCAATTGTTGCAAGTGTAGAATGCACAGTGTCCAAAATCCATTTAATAAACTGAAACTAATTTCTGGAATTGCTTTAATAACATGTTTGGCTCATGACAACACCCTGTTCATAAATGTTTAAACACGCACTTAGCCATGTTAACAAGGTACAAAACATTCAAGCTGCATGTTGCATTCCGCATGGGGCACACAATAAAGTAAAACTCGCCAAACATTATGTCCACTTCACAGTTGCCCGATGACTGCAGAACAGCAGTGTCGTCATGCGGATATACATCGTATTAATCATGGTATGTGGCACGTGCCACAATCTGCAGTGTATCCAGTTGGGTCATCCAACAGATCCGATAGATTTGCAGCTGCAGGAAAAGCTACTTAATATATTGGAGAGAATTCGTCTGGAGCGGAGTTATGATACCATTGTGATATATGGACAGAGTGGAGGAGAGGACTGTTTGTTTCATGACCTGCTCCCCAAACTACAGTTGCCCACAGTGCTGCTCACCAAAGGCAGCAGCCTTAGCGATTGGAGCTTTAACAGTGATTCGCTGCTGCTGTGCTGTGATTCCAAGGCGGAACAGGAGCAGAATACGCGCAGCTTACTAAAGCTTCAGCAGGCACGACGCTTGGTCTATCTGGAATCCGAGATGCAGCCACAGTGGCTTTGCGAGGATTACTTTGAGAGGGAGCAACACAATGTGGCCATGATTAATGCAGAAGGCGACTTATTCAGCTGTCGCCTCTTTCAGCAGATTAACCACGTGCAACTGGAGATCAACTCAGACTCAAATTCCAATTCCGACTCCATTTATGTGCAGCAATTTCAGAACATGCAAGGAGCAGTGATTATAAGCGAACCGGATCAGGTGGTGCCACGTTCTATGCTGTATCGTGATCCTGTCACGGGTAAACTCAAAATGGCTGGCTATGCGGCCAATTTGGTGAATACGTTTGTCGAACGTGTGAATGCAACACTGCAGTTACCCGATGATTTGGAAATTGGACACATTACCGACTTCACTGGCTTAATTGGCAAGACGTATCACAATCAACTAGATATTACTGCAGCGCTACAGCCCAACTTGGGTACAGATCTTGACCATCATAGCTATCCGTATGTGTCGACTTCATACTGCTTTATGTTGCCGGTGCCGGAAAAGTTGCCTTATATGCAAATCTATACAATTATTGTGGATCCTCCCGTTATGGGAATTATAATCTTGCTGTTTGTGATATTCTCTGTGTTGCTCATCTACAGCCAGGAGTTATCCTGGCGCCAACTGAATCTTGCGAGTGTTTTGCTAAATGATCGCAGTCTGCGTGGACTACTGGGTCAATCTTTCCCTGTGCCAGAGAATCCCAGTCGATATTTGAAAGCGATTTGCCTGATTTTGTTCTTTGCCGGTTTGATGTTCACCACCATGTACCAAGCATACATGCAGACTTTCTACACGAATCAACCGCCCGAAAAAATGTTGCGCAGCTTTGAGGATTTTCAGAATTCCCGTTACAAAATCGCCATGCAGAGAATTGAGGTGAATGCATTAGAAAGCCACTTTAATCTTAGCGTGTCCAATGCACGAAACACTGAAATTTTTGATGATTATAACGACTTTGTGCACGCCCGCGATACCTTCAATGCCAGTTTTATGTATACAGTGACAGAACTACGCTGGTTCACCTATGAAGAGCAACAGAAATCCTTCAAGGATAAGGTGTTCTATTACTCCAACGACGTCTGCTTCAGTCGATTTCTGATATTATGTTTCCCATTACGACGACATTTGCCTTATCGCCAGCAGTTTGAGCAGCATATGCTTTTCATGCACGCTTTTGGGATTCCCCAGTTCTGGTTTAGTCGAAGCTTCTATGACATGGTGAACTTGAATATGACAGAGCTGAAGGACTACAGTAATACCATGATGCAGGAAGGGCCGATTTTTATGCGGGATCTATCCTACGTATTTGAGTTCTATGCGGCTTTCCATTTACTTGCCTGCTTTTGCTTTGCTATCGAATGCTTTTGGGGCAGATCACGACGGACAGTAGCAATTAAAAATTGATAAATGCTCATCCAGTATTGAAAATTGTGTACTACAATCATTTGTTAATTTTATTATTAATAATTGCAGCTATCTCGAAATGATTTAGTCTGGGTTAAAACTGAAAAAATGTTCAAGCCAGTAAGTTAGATTGGTGTTGGAGTTTATCAAGGTGTTCGTTATCGATTTTATTAATTATGTCAATGTGAGTCTTAATGTTAATGTTTCCCCATATATAATATAAGAAAACCAACTTTAAACCAATTTGCTTTCAGCTTTAAGTCGGACTAGCTTTAAGGCGATTCGACCAAATTTCACAGCCCAAGCCACAATTATTTTGACAATTACCAATTAACAATTACCTTTAATATTATATAAAATTTTAAAAGGTTTCGCACATAAGTAAATAAAAAAATATATAAATATAAATAAATACACCGAAGAATTATTAATTTGTCCAATAAAAATATGGTCTAATTACAATTTCTATAGTATTCATAGAAATAACGAAAGTTTTCTGGATAAACGGAATTCTGAAATGTTTGACTTTATAACGGAAATCCGAACGAAATACTCTTTTAAATGGCTTTTCATGATTGACTACAAGTTTTTATCTTGATCAGATCTGGGCTTATTGAATTTCAATGTACGCTTTCAATATCGTGCTCTAGTAGCTCACTATACCTTGAACCCATTAAAAATGTGTAAAATGGGTATAATGGTTTTGTGCAAATGTATGTAACAGGCAGAAGGAAGCATCTCCAACCCCATAAAGTATATATATATTCTTGATCAGGGTCAACAGCCGATTCGATATATCCACTTCCACCTCTCCGTATGAAAACGCAGATCTCAAACACTATTAGAGCTAGAGACTTATAGGTATATCTCGTATACCCGGCGCAGATCAAGTTTGCGTTATTTTATCGATAACTGCCTCCGTTTATCGAATATCGATACATTTAAATTTCCGATAGCAATAAATACATAATATTTATATGCATAATTTTGATCAACTAATGAAATCTCATCAAGATGGCATAAGAAACACCCAAGCTATGGTCGAAAATATATTCTCATATTGATCTCATTTCTGTCAGCAGCTGCAAGCATTTTCTGTATGCATAAATGTACGAATGCATGTGTGAGAAAGAGATGGCATGATAATCGACTCGAGCGTCAATATAATTTTGTGTGTATTCTGCGTGTATTTGTCGGCAGATGGCGCTTGCAGAGCGACTTGCATTTTAGTGCAAATCTTTTTAAAGGGAATTTGCCAATAATAATTAAATATATATTTAATAAATATTAAATATATATTTAATAACTGAGTTCAGGGTATATCGTAGTCGAGTTCACTCGACCAGAGCACTCTTACTTGTTTTAAGTTGCTTCAATGGTATATGAAAATATCTCGTCATGTTCGATACTGTTCCCAACTGTTAGGTATATTTGGTATTCATGGCATGGGAGAATTTTGTAAGATTTTGACTTGGTTAGCAAAACAGATTTTCGATTTTAAAGCGATTGTTTCCATTAGAGTTGTATGATATACAGATATAATCCAATCGGCTCCGTCATTTGTACAGCTTGCAGCACATGATGGATATATTCCGAGTTTTATCATTAAATAATAAGATTCTAAGTTCCCTATATGAATTTTTATAACCTTCTCAGTTAGTAGTGATTCTGATTTACAGGCGGAAAAACAGACGCATTCATTTAAATTTTAATGTTTCTCTTGTATCGCATAATAAAAACATCTACGAGTATTACTATTTGCAGGAATCAAGAATGTATACCTTGAGATAACTTTGATCTTTCCACATGTGCTAGAGAACGATTCAGCAAGATTTACAAAAAAATTTCATCAGTGATCATCGCCAATATAAATTACCTAAAAAAATTAAATAAAAATTTAAATCGCAGACAATAAAAATATCAACAAACACCACATAAATTAATTTCCCTATTAACTTATGCTTACATTATTCGCAGTGTTTAGTGCACAAAGTCTAAATACCTTTCATTGGGTGCAGAAGTGCAGCTCAGGGTCTTTTTTAATGACATGTTACATGTTACATGCCAGAAATCTGCTCATAAATGTCTAATTGTGCACTTAAAAAGGCATCAAACATGCACACTGAGTGCGGCACTTCCCAAGGGCACATTGTGTCCACTTTACAGTTGCCTGATGACTGTAGAACAGCAGAGTAGTCATGCGGTTATACATCATCTTAATCCTGGTATGTGGCACGTGCCACAATCTGCAGGGTATCCAGTTGAGTAATCAAACAGATCCGATAGATTTGCAGCTGCAGGAAAAGCTACTGAATATATTGGAGAGAATTCGTCTGGAGCGGAGTTATGAAACCATTGTGATATATGGACAGAGTGGAGGAGAGGACTGTTTGTTTCATGAGCTGCTCCCCAAACTGCAATTGCCCACAGTGCTGTTCAACAAAGGCAGCAGCCTTAGCGATTGGAGCTTTAACAGTGATTCGCTGCTGCTGTGCTGTGATTCCAAGGCGGAACAGGAGCAGAATACGCGCAGCTTACTAAAGCTGCAGCAGGCACGACGCTTGGTCTATCTGGAATCCGAGATGCAGCCACAGTGGCTCTGCGAGGATTACTTTGAGAGGGAGCAACACAATGTGGCCATGATTAATGCAGAAGGCGACTTATTCAGCTGTCGCCTCTTTCAAGAGATTAATCACGTGCAACTGGATATCAAATCGGACTCAAACTCCAGTTCCGACTCCATTTATGTGCAGCAGTTTCAGAACATGCAAGGAGCAGTGATTAGAAGCGAACCGGATCAGGTGGTGCCACGTTCTATGCTGTATCGTGATCCTGTCACGGGTAAACTCAAAATGGGTGGCTATGTGGCCAATTTGGTGAATACGTTTGTCGAACGTGTGAATGCAACACTGAAGTTGCGCGATGATTTGGAATTTGGAAAGATTTGCAAGTACGAGGACATATGGCTTAGAACGGTCCAGAGCCAACTGGATATACCTGCAACGCTGTACAGCGCCTATAATGTAGATAATCTGGATCATATAAGTATTCCATATGTGTCAGAATCGTATTGTTTTATGTTGCCAGTGCCGGCAAAGTTGCCTTATATGCAAATCTATACAATTATTGTGGATCCTCCCGTTATGGGAATTATAATCTTGCTGTTTGTGATATTCTCTGTATTGCTCATCTACAGCCAGGAGTTATCCTGTCGCCAACTGAATCTTGCGAATATTTTGCTCAATGATCGCAGTCTGCGTGGACTACTGGGTCAATCTTTCCCTGTGCCAGAGAATCCCAGTCGACATTTGAAAGCGATTTGCCTGATTTTGTTCTTTGCCGGCCTGAAGCATACTTGCAGACTTTCTACACGAATCCACCACCCGAAGAGATGTTGCACAGCCTTGACGATTTTCGAAATTCCCGCTATGATTTAGCAGTAGTTCGCCATGAGCTGGAAAAGCTACATCGTATCCATAATGTAAACAGCGACAATGCTCGCAAGGCTTATATTTTGGATATGGAGGACTTTATAACACTCCGCGATACCTTCAATACAAGTTACCTGCATCCCGTGACAGAACTACGCTGGCGCACCTATGCGGAGCAACAGAAATTCTTCAAAGAGCAAGCTTTTTATTACTCCACTGATATCTGCTTCAGACGCTTCGTGATGTTTGGATTCCCACTACGACGACATTTGCTTTATCGCCAGCAGTTTGAGCAGCATATGCTTTTCATGCACGCTTTTGGGATTCCCCAGTTCTGGTTTAGTCGAAGCTTCTATGACATGGTGAACTTGAATATAACAGTCTTAAAGGACTACAGTAATAGCAGGATGCAGGAAGAGCCGGTTTTTATGCGGGATCTATCCTACGTATTTGAGTTCTATGCGGCTTTCCATTTACTTGTCTGCTTTTGCTTCGCTATCGAATGCTTTTGGGACAGATCTCGATGGGCTGCAGTAATTAAAAATTGATAAACGATCTTCAAGATTTAAAAATTGTATAATGAAATCATTGGTATCTCTTTTATAAAAGCTACTGTCTCGAGATCAAGGAGACGTTGTATATAATTTGTAACACGATTGTTGATAAATAAATTAAACACACAGAATCACTTTTTGGTATAGTTTTGGTATAGGATATTGAAGCTATTTTCTATCTCTCTCTCTCTCTCTCTCTCTCTCTCTCTTTCTGGTCTCAGTTGTGCCTCTTTATTTGCGCAAAACTAATTATTATATAAGACAAGTGAGAATTTTGTGAATCTAGGTTTTAAATTGTGTGAGATATATCATTTTATCGACATACACCAACATATATATATATCGGTTTAGGGAGGCGGATTCTTAAAGTGAGTTGCCAAGAACATAGCAAAAACATATTTCAACTTGGTGAAGATGTTGATCTCTAATGGAGGTTACCAGCAAGCTACCTTCCAAGTTTGATGACTATATCTATAAAATGTTTGGCAATCTGCTTATCTTTAATCGATTTACGCTTTGGCCGTAAAATTTGTTCCTCGATATTTAATGGCGGTTACCGGCAATATACCTCCATTCCCTTCCCTTATGGGTGCTTAGTGCTCCGCTTCAAAAATTGTGGAGGATATATTGGTGAATGTAGCTTTATCATAAAATTCATAACTAATTCAAACGAGAGCTTGCACTTAAAGCCTATAAATCCATTCGGCTTTTGATGCTGACTACGAATGTGTATTTACTTAATGAGATAAAAAATACTTCCATTTCAATATAAGAAGAATATATAAGGCAAAGAACCATCAGTCGTTTATTAAGGAGAATATTAACTATAGTTCAGATTGGTTCTATATAACCAAGTAGTAAGCAGTCTCTTGAAAAATATAATAATAATATTTAATGAAACAAATTAACAATAACTATTGAAAAATAAATAAAAAAATGAACCCGAAAACAACATTTCTGTATTTCCTATTATTCTACACATAAACTGATTGCAGTGTAGAGTGTACAATATCTAAATACTTTCCACTGATTAAAATTTGAATGACAGGTTTGGCTCATGCCAGAATTCTCTTGATAAATGTGCAACTGTGCATGTTGCATGTCTCATGAGACACACAATGAAGAAAAACACAGCAAACTTCATGTCCACTTCACAATTGCCTCATGACTGTAGAACAGCAGAGTCGTCATGCGGTTATACATCATCTTAATACTGGTATGTGGCACGTGCCACAATCTGCAGTGTATCCAGTTGGGTCATCCAACAGATCCGATAGATTTGCAGCTGCAGGAAAAGCTACTTAATATATTGGAGAGAATTCGTCTGGAGCGGAGTTATGATACCATTGTGATATATGGCCAGAGTGGAGGAGAGGACTGTTTGTTTCATGAGCTGCTCCCCAAACTGCAGTTGCCCACAGTGCTATTCAACAAAGGCAGCAGCCTTAGCGATTGGAGCTTTAATAGTGATTCGCTGCTGCTGTGCTGTGATTCCAAGGCGGAACAGGAGCAGAATACGCGCAGCTTACTAATGCTGCAGCAGGCACGACGCTTGGTCTATCTGGAATCCGAGATGCAGCCACAGTGGCTCTGCGAGGATTACTTTGAGAGGGAGCAACACAATGTGGCCATGATTAATGCAGAAGGCGACTTATTCAGCTGTCGCCTCTTTCAGCAGATTAACCACGTGCAACTGGAGATCAACTCAGACTCAAATTCCAATTTCGACTCCATTTATGAGCAGCAGTTTCAGAACATGCAAGGAGCAGTGATTAGAAGCGAACCGGATCAGAAGGTACCACGTTCTATGCTGTATCGTGATCCTGTCACGGCTAAACTCAAAATGGGTGGCTATGTGGCCAATTTGGTGAATACGTTTGTTGAACGTGTGAATGCAACACTGAAGTTAAGCGAGAATTTGGAATTTGGAAAGATTTGTAAGTACGAGGACATATGGCTTAGAACGGTCCAGAGCCAACTGGATATACCTGCAACGCTGTACAGCGCCTATAATGTAGATAATCTGGATCATATAAGTATTCCGTATGTGTCAGAATCGTATTGTTTTATGTTGCCAGTGCCGGCAAAGTTGCCTTATATGCAAATCTATACAATTATTGTGGATCCTCCCGTTATGGGAATTATAATCTTGCTGTTTGTGATATTCTCTGTGTTGCTCATCTACAGCCAGGAGTTATCCTGTCGCCAACTGAATCTTGCGAATATTTTGCTCAATGATCGCAGTCTGCGGGGACTACTGGGTCAATCTTTCCCTGTACCAGAGAATCCAAGTCGGCACTTGAAAGCGATTTGCCTGATCCTGTACTTTGTCAGCCTGATGATCCCCACCATGTACCAAGCATTTCTGCAGACCTTCTACACAAGTCCGCCTCCCGAGAAGATATTGAGCAGCTTGGAAGATTTTCAAAATTCTCGTTACAAACTTGCCCTGCTCCGCTATGAGGTGAATGAGCTGGAGCGTATATTTAATTTTAGCTTGACCAATGCACGCAATACTGATGTTTTTGATAACTATAGTGACTTTTTAAGGATCCGCGATACCTTCAATGCCACCTACTTATATGCCGTGAACGAGCTACGCTGGTTCACCTATGAAGAGCAACAGAAATCCTTCAAGGAGCAGGCGTTCTATTACTCCAAAGACGTCTGCCTCAGCCGCTTCGATATGCATGGTTTCCCACTACGACCACATTTGCCTTATCGCCAGCAGTTTGAGCAGCATATGCTTTACATGAAGGCTTTTGGGATGACGCAGTTCTGGTTTAGCCGCAGCTTCTATGACATGGTGAACTTGAATATGACAAAGCTGAAGGACTACAGTAAACCCAAGTCGTACGATGAACCAGTTGTTATACGAGATCTATCCTACATATTCAAGTTCTATGTGGCTTTCCATCTACTTGCCTGCGTTTTCTTTGCTGTCGAGTGCTTTTGGGGTAAACTCAGAGGGCTACGTATGTTGTAAATGTAGGAAATGCCTGTCAAGTCAATATCTTATAATAAAATAATTTTTAAATTATTATTATAAAAAAGTAACTCGAGATTCAGAACAACATTTTCTTAATTTGTAGCAAGAAAACCTCAGAATTACTTTTCAAATTCTTACGATGGACAAAAATTGCTCTTATCAAGTAACACAGGCTTTATTCGAGAGAGTTTGACAAGCCTTTGCTCTTTATGCAAACTTATGTTTAATATATAAGAAGGTGCAATATCAAATCTTATGTATTTATTTTCATTGCTGATCACATTGAGTAACGCTCAGCAAAAGCAGACTAAATTTCTCTTAGCTAGCGCCTAACACCTTCAACATTAGAACAACAAGGACTTCAGCCCATTTATTTACTAGTACCCTGTCCTTGCAACAAATATATTAATAATAAACAAATTTATTATGAGATAATAAAAACAATAATAATAATTTGATCTATCAATACAAATAAATTTGTACGAAAACTACTTCAATTGTTGCAAGTGTAGAATGCACAGTGTCCAAAATCCATTTAATAAACTGAAACTAATTTCTTGAATTGCTTTAATAACATGTTTGGCTCATGACAAAACCCTGTTCATAAATGTTTAAACATGCACTTAGCCATGTTAACAAGGTACAAAACATTCAAGCTGCATGTTGCATTCCGCATGGGGCACACAATAAAGTAAAACTCGCCAAACATTATGTCCACTTCACAGTTGCCCGATGACTGCAGAACAGCAGTGTCGTCATGCGGATATACATCGTATTAATCATGGTATGTGGCACGTGCCACAATCTGCAGTGTATCCAGTTGGGTCATCCAACAGATCCGATAGATTTGCAGCTGCAGGAAAAGCTACTGAATATATTGGAGAGAATTCGTCTGGAGCGGAGTTATGATACCATTGTGATATATGGACAGAGTGGAGGAGAGGACTGTTTGTTTCATGAGCTGCTCCCCAAACTGCAGTTGCCCACAGTGCTGTTCAACAAAGGCAGCAGCCTTAGCGATTGGAGCTTTAACAGTGATTCGCTGCTGCTGTGCTGTGATTCCAAGGCGGAACAGGAGCAGAATACGCGCAGCTTACTAAAGCTGCAGCAGGCACGACGCTTGGTCTATCTGGAATCCGAGATGCAGCCACAGTGGCTCTGCGAGGATTACTTTGAGAGGGAGCAACACAATGTGGCCATGATTAATGCAGAAGGCGACTTATTCAGCTGTCGCCTCTTTCAACAGATTAACCACGTGCAACTGGATTCCAAATCGGACTCAAACTCCAATTCCGACTCCATTTATGTGCAGCAATTTCAGAACATGCAAGGAGCAGTGATTAGAAGCGAACCGGATCAGTTAGCTCCGTTTTCCTTTGTTTACAGCGATCCCAAATCGGGTAAACTCAAAATGGGTGGCTATGTGGCCCATGTGGTGAATACATTTGTCGAACGGGTAAATGCAACGCTGCAGTTGCCCGAAGATTTAAAAGTTGGCAGTGTTAGCAAATCCGGCAAAATATGGCTCAAGACGCTCCAAAACCAACTTGATATAGCTGCAACGCTTGAACGCAATACGGATGTCGATAATCTCGATCATCTCAGTATTCCGTGTTTTTTCACTTCGTATTGCTTTATGGGGCCGGTGCCAGAGAAGTTGCCCTATACGCAAATATATACAATGATTTTGGATCTACCCGTTTTGGTCACTTTAATAGTATTATTTGTGGTATTCTCTGTGTTGCTCATCTACAGCCAGAAGTTGTCCTGGAGCCAACTGAGCATTGCGAATGTTTTGCTCAATGATCGCTGTCTGCGTGGACTGTTGGGACAATGTTTCCCATTCCCAAATAATCCAAGTCGATATTTGAAAGCTATTTGCCTAATTCTGTTCTTTGCCAGTCTGATGATCACCACCATGTACAATACGTATCTGCAGTCCTTCTACACGAGTCCACCGTCCGAGAAGATGTTGCGCAGCCTTGAAGATTTTCAAAATTCCCGTTACAAAATAGCAATAGTCCGGTATGAGCTGAATAACCTACAGCGTTTCTATAATCTAAGCTTGAGCAATGCACGCAATGCTTACATCATGGATAATTGGAGTGACTTTATTAAATTGCGCGATACCTTTAATGGCAGTTACATTTATGCCGTAACACATATACGATGGCTCACCTACGCTGAGCAGCAGAAATCCTTCAAGAAAAAGGCGTTTTATTATTCCGAAGACGTCTGCTTCAGTCGCATCATTGCGTTTAGTTTCCCAGTACGACGACATTTGCCTTATCGCCAACAGTTTGAGCAGCATATGCTTTTCGTGCAGGCCTTTGGGCTGATGAACTTATGGATTAGTCGAAGTTTCTATGATATGGTGCAGTTGAATATGACAGAGCTGAAGGACCACAGTAATCCTTTGTCAACGGAAAGTGCAGTTTATCTACGGGATCTATACTATATATTTGAGTTCTATGTGGCTTTCCATCTACTTGCCTGCTTTTGTTTTGCCTTCGAATGCTTTTGGGGCAGATTTCGGCGGGCTGGACCAATTAGAAATTTATAAACACTCATTAATCTTTCAAGATTTTATAATAAAGTCGTTTGTTTCTTTATTATTATTAGGAAAAAACCAAATCAACTTGAAGTTTTAATTTAATATCAACATTGATTTTTTATTTATTTAAGTTACAAATTTCTCGACAATAATAGTGAATGTTAGCCTATATAAAATTGTTCAAATGTGCTCCATAAATTTATAGATATATATTTGAAGATAACTGACAAATACAAATATCTTAATTTAAAATTAAGAAGTTAATTTAGTTGCTATTTCAATAAATCAGCTTAAAACGAAAATACTTCCAAGTTTTTATTAAACCACATAAAATTCCTAGTAGACCGTTCAAAATGAAGAAGCTCTATGTGGCTATCAGTACGTGGGTATTTGCTTTGTCATCGAATGTTTGGACGGAAGTCCCAATTACATAAGCCACCGACCGCTGAACTCTATACTCCATTAACATACTTAGTGAGACAGCCGCCTCCACTCTATGAATGCTGGCGGATACGTTTATACACAAATACACACAAATATATCAGAGATACAACCACACATTTCTGTTTCTATTTAAATTCGAATGGCATCATAAAAAAAAAATCGGCAAAATGTTGCCAACGTCCGCACAATGTTGTTCGATTTTATTTGTGAAGTTTTTTTTTATTTTATCTATCGTTGTTTTTGATTTAAATCAATATGCGATTTGAAAAGGCATTCAATGTTATCGATGAATCAATTTGCTGGTGATTGTGAAAAATCAGTTGGAAATGTTGTGCAGAAATGTGCGCATTCCACACACGGTGACAGCATACTGAATTCATCTGATTTAGCCAAAAACATAACTGCAAATTCGATGACGGATCTTGCATCAATGCCGCATAAAATGCAAAACAATGCGGGTGTCTGTGACGCTTATGCAAAACTGAATTACCTGACACACTAATAGACCCCAAAAATATAAATAATATAAAAATAAACCGATAAAACCATATCTGCGACTTATGCACATTTTTTATGTTGTTATCACACAGTTCGTGCGGCCTTTTGGTGCCGCTTCTTACGTCGCGTGCTTCCCATTGAATTGGCTTTACGACGACCTTGGGATGGGTCGAATGGTTGTTGCTGCCCAGTGGGTGATTTTATTACAAATATGTTGGCATACAATAGCTGTGCACTTTTTATCAGATCTTAATATGGACATGTTATAAAAAAGCTGTCAATTTAATATTTTACAAGCACTATTGTGTTTTTTCGGATTATATGAATATGCCGAATATGTGTATGTATAGCCGTAGGCTATAAAACTTACGAAATATAGTTTTTACCCGTGTGTGGAAGGAAATTCGAAAAACATAATTTGGCAAATTGCATGTCTGTAAATCGGGCTAAAAGCGGCTTAACAATGATTGTAAACTGACTTCAGTTGAGAGGGGATAATCGACTCAAAACACAATTAGCTGAGGCTTAAAAACTATTAAAAAAGCGCCTAAAAAAAACTTGTTCAATACCGGATTAATGACAACCTGAAAATTCGTCAGGGTCTGAAAGAGAAAAAGGGATTTGTTTTTGAGAACTCTTCTGTTGTTGTTGAGAGACAATTATTAAAGTGTTGTTTAAAAAGTATTATATAAGGCTATCTAAAAGACACCAACAGAAATATTACAACAGTTTATCAGTTCGTTAGAAATGAATATTCCCATAGCCAATTGATAAACAATTTCTCATCGCAGCTCCTAGCAACTCATCTCCTTTTGTCTGTCCAATAATAAAAAGCAATCATTTTAGTTACCCAACCTCTTGACATCTGGCAGAGCATCCCATTGTATGGCTTTCATCCGAAAAAAAAACACCGTAACGAAGTGAAATAGCGGACTAAAGCAAAGTAAATTGTGGTAACAATTTTTCAATTGCAATCGCTTTTCGAATTCTATTATTATTGGTTGTCGGTTGATGGATGGCGCAGAGAGGAAGATGAGGCTGGAGCTGTACCTGAACCTGGAGCTGGAGCCGGAGCTGAAGCTGAAGCTGATGATTATCCGCATAACTGGCAGCTTAGCCATAATACCTAAAGGCAACCAGAGCAGGTCAAAGTAGACCCGAATACTCACGGTCGTTTAAATTAAATAGGTTTTGTGGCTTATGTCATTATGGTCAGCTCTTCAACAATGCCTAAACTGTTTACTATTTGATTTTCTTGCTGTTTGCGTTTTCTGAATGAGGCCTCGGTCTAAAAGTCAATAATAAACATACTTATATTATTATAGGTTTTTTTTAAAGCCTCTCAAAATACATATGCGTATCATTTAAGCTGCAATTAAAGAAGCAAGTCCTAAAGAAGCAAGTCTTAAAGATAAATATATATATACCTTGAATTTATAGGCTTTTGAATTTGATGCGGCTCATAAAACTGTACAAATTCGACCTTAAATGATCTACAGAAAATTAATTAAATTTCGTTTCTTGCACTTATGAAATCTAAGGTGTAAATTTAGCGTCAATGTCGACGCTGGTACATTTGAATTGCATACCAGGCATCATTTTGAGGTCGCCACAAATCAAATACAAACAACAAGAAAACTAAAACAAAGACAAACAGGTGAAAGAAGTGAAAAACTTTGGCAAACGGTGTGTGACTACCAAAGTAATTTATTTCCTTCCTAGTTTTTGTCGCTGGAAGCTAGTAAAGAGCGTTAGCGCCGATCTCTAAAATGCACCACATGCGTCTTACACTTTACACCATCTCATCAGATGGATTCCCACCATTTGGGCCAGCTACCCCCTCCACCTCCAACAAATGCAATCACCAGTGTTAGGGAGCTCTTTGAACGCTTTTTCGCCGCTTACCAGGGGCGGCCCCCGCAGCGACAAGCTTGCGTATACGTAACGTATTAATTATGGGACCGAAAACAAGCAAAAAAAAAAAAACGAAAAACAATTCGCGACAGAAATGAAATATTCACATTAATTAGCGAAATTAATCAAAAAGCAATAGGGCCAAACATGGGATAAATTAGTTGGCCTTCAAAATAGGTTTAAATAAATGAAAGTCTAAAATTAATATAATATTTCAATTATGCACAACGAAACTACAGCAAAAACAGCACCAACAACAAAGTGTCATTGCGTGTCTACTAAATCATAGACACACAAAAAAAAAATGAAACAATAAATTTGTTGAATGAGAAACTCATTTTGTTTTGATTTTGACAACAAAGTGAACATGCAATTTGTGCATTAAGTGACAACAAAGGTGTCAAGTGTGACAGTTTTGAGCTGAATACCTCAGCCCTTTTTTGGTAGTTCCCTTTCGTTTTCAGCCTCATTTTCGAGCAGCTCTTCAATGCACTTTGCACCCACTTTCGTTGACTCTCAACATTCATCACAGATTCAAATGATGTTTGACCCATTCCTTGATTGACGTCAAATCCAGATGGTTTCCGTTTCAAAAATTCAGACAGGCAAAGAAATCAGTTGACTAACTAACTAATCAAGGACTCTTTTAATATATTATTACTTATAAATAATTATATATTAGTATATTTCCGTAGATACATCTAATATTTACGTAACGTACAAAACTAATAAAGTCATTTGCTTCTCTTTTTATTTATCCATGTTCTGTACGCAATAAAAATGGCTTAGGCAGCTTACTCTAATTGGTTTTTTCATTTTGAAACTTTGCGCTCTGTATAGATTTTACAACACTGCATGCACTTCAATAAAATAATAAGCTTGCCAGACTGTACAAAATATATGAGAAGTATGACAAGCTCAAGAAATCCCAGTCACAACTAAACAATAAGGCGCATTTAATTTATTTATTTAACTAATACAGGATGTAATTACTGAAATAAATTATATAGACTTATATTATTTGTAATGTTACATCCAGCAAATGGTTAAAAATAACAGCAATCGTTGGACAATGCTGAACGCATCCATTGCACATACAATTGTTAACTGGGTGGCAACGCCAAAGCACCTGCCAGTTGTGCATAAGTGTTATTCTTTCCGCAACACAATATTAAGAACAATTTAAAAAAACAGACACGTTAAGCAAATACAAAACAATAAGTTAATAAACGAGCGCAACGCTTGACGAACTGTAAATATTTGCAGAAAAATGCACAGCAACGTTGCTGCTGCCCAAGTACAAGCCGTGAAAAGAGCAACAGAAGAAGAAGCAACAGTTAAACCAAATACAAACACACACACACACACACAAACAAACAAACATTCGCAGATACATACATAGTACAGAGCAGAGAGATAGGTAGGTGTGAGCAATGGGCGGGCGCCGCGGAGCAGCGGTCAGCAAAGGCGACCGCAGCGACTAGAATTAACGTTTAGTCTAGTTTAAGCCACAGCCGCCACATCACAAAGCGCGCGAGCTGCTGCTGCACAATACTCAAAAAAAAAAAACAACAATAATAATTAAAACTCAAAAGCGAGTTGAGCATATGCATGTATGTATGTAAATATATAGTTAACAATCGTGTCATGTAATTATTACTATGTGTAATATATACATTTATTACAAATTGCCAACAGTGGCGGTAACAAATGAAGCCAGTAGCCAGTAGCATTAGCAGTCATCAACGGGCCACGTCCACGCTGCAATCATCGCACTATTAATTGAAAGTAAAAAAGCGAGTTACCTCAACACAAGCAAGAATCATCACAACAAGCAACCAACATGCTGCCTCGGTTCCGTTCCTTATATGGCAAAATAATCATATTTGTGCTCGTAGCGCTGTGCTTCATACTCTATCTGAAGGTGCAGCCAGCCAGCGAGGACTTTCCTCTGCCGGTCAGGCTGAGGCCTAGGCCCGCAGCCATTGTCCGTTTGCGTGACAAGTACGTCGATGAGGCCGAAAATGAAATACATCCCGTCACAATATCACCGTACGAGCAGAGCATCCAGCTGGATATACAGAAACAGGATCGCACACTGGGCAACAAAGGTGTGGCCACACATCTAAAGGGTGCGGCAAAGGCGCGTGGCGATAAGATCTACAAGAAGATAGCATTGAATGAGGAGCTGAGCGAGCAGCTCTCCTACAATCGCACCGTTGGCGATCATCGCAATCCGCTGTGCCTAACCCAGCGTTACGATGATCCGGCAACGTTGCCCACTGCCAGTGTCATCGTTATATTCTACAATGAGCCCTATTCCGTGCTGTTGCGCACCGTACACAGCACACTGAACACATGCAATGATCAGGCGCTCAAGGAGATCATCCTGGTGGACGATGGCAGCGACAATGCGGAGCTGGGCGGCAAACTGGATCACTATGTGAAGACCCGCTTCCCCATTGGCAAGGTGACAGTGCTGCGCCTCAACAATCGGTGAGTGGCCAATGGGCAGCTGTAATCTCGACATATACAGCTGGCACACTTTACCAATTTACTCGCTAGGAAAAGTTCCATTCAGCTAATCGAATGCACATTCAGCGCTGTGTGTGAAATTAATACAATCACACGTTCGAGTGGATATCGTTTTGGCTGGTATTCATTTGAATAACTCGTTTTGCGGCACAGACTCACAATTGAACAGACACGCAGACATACCAGACAGACAGACAGACGGATGTCTTGGAGCGTCTTCTTCACAGCTCTAAGCTGAAGAACTGAAAATAAACGTTCAAAAATTCAAAAGTCAACCAGATTACACGTCAAAAAACCGGCTAGAAAATACCCCTTTAGCTATAACCACTGAGCAGACAATACATTTCACAGACAATACATACATCTGAAGCTGAGAATTTAACTTGAATTTGCTAAGTAAAAGGTAACAGTGATTGCTTATTTATTGGAAATGAAAATGTAATTAAAAATATAATTAGGATTGAAGCTAAAATTCCGGTTTCTGATATTATATATCTCTGTGGTTAATTGCATTTAAACATAGAACTTTTAAGATTTATCTAATCTATTTACAATTTAGAATATATCTTATTCTATCCTTTGGAAATATTATCAAAATTTAAATCAAATCTAAAACTGTAACGTTTCAGTTTCCATTTTGATTAGAAATCTGAATTCAAGTTCGCTTCAAGCACTGCCACAAGTCGTTGCAGCCTACGTGCTACATTGGCACACAGGGCATACAATGAAACCGTAAAACCTGTTCGTCAACTCACGATTATGTTTTTGACTTTTATTTTGTATATCTTTCGTATCTCAACGTGCAGTATTCGCTTGGCGCGCTTCTCTGGTCGCTGACCCAATAATTTAATTCTCTTTTCTGTTACAAGAGCCAAAAAAGCACATTTTTTTTACCATTTTGCTAAAGGAAAGTTTGAATTTGTTTCGGTTTTTTGCCTGCAGCTTGGGTCTGATACGTGCCCGTTTGGCTGGCGCTCGCATTGCCACCGGCGATGTGCTCATCTTTCTGGACGCCCATTGCGAGGCGAATGAGGGCTGGTGCGAGCCGCTGCTGCAGCGCATCAAGGACTCGCGCACCAGTGTCTTGGTGCCCATCATTGATGTCATCGATTCGGTTGACTTTCAGTACAGCACCAATGGCTACAAGTCCTTCCAGGTGGGCGGCTTTCAATGGAACGGCCACTTCGATTGGGTGAATCTGCCTGAGCGCGAGAAGCTACGCCAAAGCAGAGAATGCAGTCAGCCACGCGAAATCTGTCCCGCCTACAGTCCAACCATGGCGGGCGGCCTCTTTGCCATGGACAGACGCTATTTCTGGGAGGTGGGCAGCTACGATGAGCAGGTGAGCAGCAATCAGGAATGCTTAGTCGTCAAATACTTGAGTACATATATGTGTAATCTTTGCAGATGGACGGATGGGGTGGTGAGAATCTGGAGATGTCCTTTAGAATCTGGCAGTGTGGCGGTACTATTGAGACAATACCCTGCTCCCGCGTTGGACACATTTTCCGTGATTTTCATCCTTACAAGTAAGCTAAAAAAATGTTAGCTAGTGAATTGATAGTTTTAATTGAAATCGTTTCTTATAGATTCCCCAATGATCGTGACACGCATGGCATAAACACTGCTCGCATGGCTCTGGTCTGGATGGATGAGTACATTAACGTATTCTTCCTTAATAGACCCGATCTGAAGTTCCATCCAGATATTGGCGATGTGACGCATCGCGTTGTGCTGCGCAAGAAATTGCGCTGCAAGAGCTTTGACTGGTATCTGCAGAACGTCTATCCCGAGAAGTTTGTGCCCAACAAAAATGTGAAGGCCTGGGGCAGGGTGAGATCCTTGCACGACAACCTGTGCATCGATGATCTGCTGAATAACAACGAGAAACCCTACAATTTGGGCCTATATCCCTGTGGCAAGACGCTGCAACATTCGCAGCTTTTCTCCTTTACCAACAGCCAAGTGCTGCGCAACGAGCTGAGCTGTGCCACGGTGCAGCATAGCAGCTCGCCGCCATATCGTGTTGTGATGGTGCCCTGCCTGGAAAACGATGACTACAACGAGCAGTGGAAATACGAGAACCAACAGTTAAAACACAGCAACACAGGCATGTGCCTTGATCACAACGGCCTAAAGACCATGGACGATGCACAGGTGGCGCCATGTGATCTATCCAGTGACACCCAGCGTTGGACCATTGGACACGACTAAGCCGCATGGATGTGGCCAGCACCAGCGGACGGACCAAGCCAATTGTAACTGAGAGAAACTGACTAAGCGTAGCAGAGCGCTTTTAACTACAGACTCGAATTAACGCAACAACATGTGTAAATACCAATTAAAAACAACGCTAGATATCGAATTATATATTTTATATATAATATACATATACACTACATAGAACGTGTAAGTCGTAGTTAGTTAATAACAGAAAGAGAAATCAACACAAATCAAAAAACAAAAAAACAGTCAAAACAATACGCTATTTAAAAAAAATACAATATGTGTTGTGCATTTGTTGTGTATAAAAAAAACAAAACTAGAAAAAGTTGTATAGATATAATATACTATATATATATATGTATACATATATACATTTATATATTGGTTTATGTGCATAATATTCCTATGTAAATGCTTGAGTAATAATAATAATTGCTATGTGATCATCAAATGATAAATCCATTAAGATATTCCAATGCAGTCTAACTACTTGCAGAGTCTCGGTTAATTCATCTATGTCTTAAATGCAATGCGTTAAACCACAAAGAGCGTTGTAAGCATTTATTAACTAACAAAACTTTTTTGCCATTTGTTTTTGAAAATAAATAATAGTACTTCCAAATCGGAAGATAAAAAAAAACAACACATGACATACTACGATTTTTTTGATGGGTCACTTACGTCGATGGCCATAATACAAACCTTTTAAAAAGGTCTAGTTTAGGGTCATTATAAATGTGGCCATAAAGCAAATTAAAACATATGCTTTTATTTGTAGGTCGAGGTATACCTTGTCTAGAAGAAAATGTTGAACTTGATAAATAAACACAATGCAGACCATTGCACGTTTTGTATATTTATAGATTTAAATACATAATTTTTGTTTAAATTTAATCAAATTGGTTGAATACGCGTTTTATTTTCATTATTGTTGTTGTATTTTTGCTGACGCTCATTAAGATACTAAAGGTGGAGTAAAATAAGTAAGTATAAATTACAGAAATATTTGTTTCATGCCTGTTTTCGTTTTTTTCTTTATCATTTTTTCTTCTTTCGTTTTTTTCACTGTTGTTTGTTTCTGCTGTTGTCTGACAATTGTTAATACAAGACACAAAATTACGACTACAATAGCAAAGTGAGCTTTAGAGTAAAATGAACAACTGTATTTATTTAAGAGTTTAAGTTTGTTTGTGTTTGTGTTTGTGTTTTGGTAGTTGTTTATATTATTTGCACAATTAAAGCATTTGCTTTGCTAATTCCATTTGTTTATTTAAGTTTATTTATATATCAGCTAAACGGTAAATGGGCTGTTATGGTTGTTGGTGTTATGACCTACAATTTATACTTGATGTATTTGAATTTGATAACATTATTTTCGTTGACTGTGCTAGAAGCTCTAAAGTGCTCAAATTTACGATTATCTTTTACATAAGTACATATATAGATATAAATATATATATATGTACGAGTATTTCTGATGATTATCCACATAAAATGTATATGCTGCTCTTCTATGCGAAGCTCATGCATAAGGTAACATCTATCCATATTATCTTATAATTATTAAGTATTACATATAATATTTACCTTTGGATGGGAGTGTCTGTGTGTGTGTGTGTGTGTGTTGGGAGTGTGTATGTGTATATATGATTTGAAAATCATATTGTATCTACAATTAACTTTTTGTTGGGCAATAGCTCCTAAAATGTGTTACCCAATAATGGGCTATATGCTGCGTTCTGTGCATTCTTGCTTCAAGGTACCTATTTATTTAGCATGCTTCCTCAATCGATGCCTACTCTGCATTCTGCTGCTCTACTCTATAACTAAATACATGTGTTTGTCTATAAGTTCAATAAGATGCAAGCAAGCGCTTTTTGAATTTATGCCATTTTCTATATATTTTCTCGTTACTCAACTATTTTACAATACATCGAAAGCGCATTATGCGTGCATTTAATTAAATTGTCTTTTTGTTTCTAATTTCTCTCATAATTTCAAGCTCTATTTGAATGTTATTTACGCTTATTAAATGCATTAAATTTCAGTAATGTTTTGCTTTTCTTTGTTTTTTTTTTTTTTTTTTTTTTAACACATTTTAGTTATTTATTTGTGCTGGGCATGGTGCACCAATTGAATAATGAGAGAAGATTGGTAATCAAATCTGATCAACTATTATTTTTAATGCTCTTTGAGCATTTCATGGCAAATGATTTTTTATCTCACAATCATTTATTCTGATTATATTCTCAAGGAGCATTTCAGCTTCGGCTGGCCGAAGTATGAATCCTCTAAGGTTTCAGTTTATGTTATGTTTATCTTTTGGTAAATAAATAGTTATGTATATATATATATATATATATATGTATATATATAATTATTATGTAATTGTATATATTGTAGTTGTAGCTTGCTTTGAATTTTTCAATTTTGGACGTATTTTCAAGTGTTTTTATGTCTTTGTTTTTGGTAGTTGATGCAAGTAGAAAACACAATTCGAAAATATACAAATGTATACCTAATATATAATATATATTCATGTACGCATATAAGTATATACTGGTTGACTGGCTGTAGTTCATCCAGTTGGGTTTCTTTATGTTGTTATTAAATTAACTTTCTAACTCATGCTTGAATTTTGGTTTCTAAGTGTAAATCGCTTGTTTTTGGTTGTAGTTATATTTTGTATTTTGTTTTCATTTTTTGTTATTTTTTATTGTTTGTAAATTGCAATTTATCTCAGACTCAGTTTGGAGTGTCTTGGATGTCTTGGTAGTTGGATGGATGGATACGTTTACGTACAAACGTTCTTCAGCCGGTTTGCTGTTAATATCGTCTGCCTATCTTCCATATCATATGTCATAGATTATCTTAAACATAAAATTGAATATTAATCGCAATTATTGCTTCATTTACTTTTTAACGTAGTTCACATCTTGGACTAACGCAAGCCTTTCATTCTATATCAGTGTTCGGTGAATGGTTCACAAACATAGTCGCACAACCTTTAACATTAATAGATATACGTATAATAAAAAATTATATATTCATACATACTAAAGTTGATATTGCACATCGAATAACAAATAATAAGGCATAAACCGAAACAAATATATAGCAAAATGAAGTTTATTTAAATATACATATAAATGGAGAAATTATAAATACATCACATCAAATAATACAATTTACATATATACCATGCGTACGCAAGCTTCTTATTCTTAAAACAAGATTCAAGATTCAACTTGATTCGCTTTAATAGCATGGTCGCAGTTATATGGAATTTATATATATATTTATGTTATACTAATATTGTATTGGTTTTCTTGTTGGTATATGTATAAATGCGCTAAACAGAATGTGAGCTCAATAAGGAAGCTAAAATTATAGAAAAAATATTGCATGTCTGGTAGAACTTACAGCATAAATATTTATATACAACTGATTTCATATATTTGATATAGTCCATAACAATAAAAAATAAGCTCATAGTAGGAATAACCAAGTCACGTTGATATAGATTGATATACACAAAGCAAATTTTTTGTACATATAGAAAACAAATTTAACTAAACTAGGCAATTAATTAATCAACCGGTACAAAAATATATATATATATATAAGAAATATAATCCAATGTGCTTTATCAAAAAGCAGCAAACATTAATTAACTACAAGAACTCAATCAGTTGGAATCGAAATATCATTAGAAACATACACACATACTACACATTGAAAAGATCATAATTAATTAAAGACTAATATATATACTAAGTGCATCAGAGTGTCTGTGGTATTGCACTTGGTTAATGCAACTACGCAAACGATTCGCTTAGTTTATCCACTAAGAGCGCGAGCAGCTGGTAAAGGGTAGGCCCGTTTAGTAAGTTACTTGCTAATTGTAAGTGTGGCTGTAGACACCGCCGTACAACTACGTTTCGAAGCGTCGGGTTATACGTGTGAGAATGTATGTGTGTGTGCATGTAATTGTGTGTAATTGCGGCATGCAGTGCGTGAGAGAAAGTGAAGCTAGCGTATAATTGGTTAATGCTCCGCATTGTTCGTTGCTGGACGATGTGCATCGTGGGCGGCCTTAGAAGGCCGTCGAACGTCGATTGGCATAGCACTTTTTGCCATGACTGTTCGCATCCGCAGCGCCACTGGTTGCACGCAATCTGTGGCAGGTCGTTGGAGTCGCTGTCATTGTCGCAACTCCACTGCTGACCAACGTCGATTGCCTGCAATTAGTCCAACGCTGCAACTGATGCGAACACTTTGGGTATGATCATTTACGCGCCGACACATTCAGCGATTCACCACGGCTCTTCGAGCGTGTCATCGAGTTGCTCATCTCTGTAAATATATAACCAGTTAAGTAGGAAATTGGCTTTCATTTGGATAGCAGTGCATACCTTTGCTGAAGCTGTTGCTCTTCTCGGCTGCCTTATAGGCGCGCATCGCCTTGCCTCGTTTGTCCAGGAGCAGTTTATCGGCGCGTACAAAGATACCGTGCGTTGGCTTGCATTGAAAGTACTGGATGCCTTGCACGGTGCCATCGTTTTTGCCAGTGGGTGTGTCCAGTTCAACGCCTATCCAGGTGCCCGGTTGAAAGTGTGTGGTGCCCACGAAGCTAATAACGCCGCTCTTGTTAGACGGACGTATGAGCACCGACTCGCCTACCACAATCCAATCGGGCAGTGTCAAATCCAGCTCCTTGCCTTCATCTGTTCATAAAACTATGCTTATTTAAAATGCTCCACTGATTGCTTGTGGCATACTTACCATCCACCTCTGTGCTGCTGGACATGATGCTGGCATCCAAATAGGCGCTCAGGCCCTCCATTTTGGCCACAGAGGCGCGTTGATTGCTGCGTGTCATTTGGCTCGTATTGTGACTGTTGTTATTGTTGCTGCTGTCGCCATTGTTCGCTGGATGCGTTGTGGCCTTTTTGCGGCGCATCACTTTGCCAGCGGGCAGCTGCTCTTTAACAATGCCATCACCCTCCAGCTGCTGTTTAGCAGATTCGTTTGTCTCGGAAGCATCGGGGATGTGCTCTAGCGATTTATTGCCATTCTGATTGTCTGTGACATGATCTGGTGCCTGGAAGGGCACCTGTTGCTCTGCCTGCTCCTGCTGCAACTCATGTGTTAGATCTGGCACTGCCAGTTGGTCGCTGACATTGTTGTTGTTATTATTATGCAGCTGGTCGCATTCCTCATCCTTGAACTCTGACTCTGGCTCTAGTTGCTCCAATGGATGTGTTACTGCTTGCTGCAGCTTCTTCGCTTCTGCTTCTTGCGCTTTAGCTTTTGGCATGTCCTTTAGGAAGGGATTGACGCGCGCCTGGCGATTTGGCGGCGAATTTGAATTGATGCGATCGAAATCTGCAATAAATACCTGGTGAGTATTTGATTCTATGACATAGTTATATTGGCGAACTTACCTGGTGTCTCATCAATGCTCATGGAACGCATGGAGGTAATATCCTCATTGCTTAGATTATTGCAGGATACAGCCTGGGAGCCGTAGCCGCTGCTGGTAGACGAGCTCATGCTGAGCGTTGCCAGCCCAGTCAGATGCTTCATGTTCGCATTGGCGCTGGACGTGTAGCTCAAATGGCTTTGATTGGAATGACTGCTTACGTCCATGAACGAGTCCATGGTCTTGGAGGAGGTCAGCCGTGATCGTGTGGCCAGGCTTTTGTTTTGCTGCCGCTCCTGCTCGTACTCGGCGGCATATTCCGAGTCGCTATAGCTGTCCTCGGGCTCCTCATCCAGTGAACGATGCCCGCCCAGCGGCTCCTCGTGCAGCGTTGTCATGCGCATGCCCATCAGTTTGCTGGTGGCCGGCGAAGCTGCGTAAATAAATTCAAATCGTTTTAGTTATTTGCTACAAATTAAACAATAAAATGAACACAGCTTAGTTTAAATGTCTTAGAGCTACACAAACCACATACGTTTTGTTGGCGTAATTCTCAATGTGTTCAAGTTTAAATTGAGATTCAAAAATGTTGGGCGCGCTGCATTCCATGGGTTCAAGGGAAGACAATAGTTATGTGTTATGTTTAGTTACAATGATTTTAGACAACATTTGATGAGCGATTCAATAATAAGTAACTCTCTAATTGCAAATGGCGACTAGTTCGCCAAAAATAAACAAACATACAAACACATGAGCAAATGTACTAGGAATTAAGAACTATGTCATCAATTGATTAACTAGATGCGCTGCTCGTGCTCGGAACTCGTGCTGGACGTGCTGTCTGCTGTGAATGGTGCGCCAAATTGGAATTAGAAACAGAATGGGTTGTAGGTGGTGGGTGGGTGGTGGGTGGCAGGTGGCGTGTGGTGTCTGGTGTACAATGAATGGAGTGATAAACATTTGTACAGAAACACTAATCACAACTATTGAAACAAGAATGTTTAACGCAAATGATAATTGAGCATTGTTCAGTGGACACGAAATTTTTGAGATTTGATTGAGCACGATTTGGTGATGAGTATGATGGTGAACTTTTTACCAGCAAATAGAAATAAAAGTAAACTACTACTAATAATACTGCCCACCCTCTAATATGACACAATAAATGTAGTTACATGGGTTTTACATATTTGTACATTGATGATTTCAACATTTATGTCTAGCTTGCTGTGGCTGTGGCAGTGGCACATGACTGATTCGAGTGTGATATGTGTGTGTGTGTGAGAGTGAGTGTGAGTTAACAACAGTCAAACTGAAACGCCAACTAACATTTAATGAATTTTCAATCAATTTTATATTATGCACTTTACAGGGGCCAGCCTTTACCTGACAGTAATACAGAGCCTGCTTATGGCGTGTTTTGAATTTCATATTTGAAATTGTTTCGAGTTGTTCAGTAAGCACAGAAAAAGAGTACATTATGACACGTGAAAAAGAACCAGACATAAATATAATAGAAATAAATCTGAATTCATGTGTGTTTCATATGATATATGTATGCAGTTTCTGTTGATCTTGTTAATATGATTTGTATGCATGTCAATTTATATGATAAGCTCTGGTGAATAGCATGGAGCTTCGGTGGATTGGTATGTGCACTTTGGCTCGAGTCGAGTGGGTGTTGCTGTTGTGCTTATTATAGTTGCTGTTGAGTTTTTGCTATTGTGTTGCATTGAAGCAAAAGCCAAGAAAGTAAAGTTTAGAAACGAATCGAAGCAGCAATTGCAATTAATCTCAGTAAATGTTCGCTTGCTTTGTTTTTTTTTTTTTTTATATGGGGGAAGCATAAGCATTGGCAAATTGTGTGTGTTTTATCACAGTTTGTAAAAGGATTTATCTTGTTAAAACCGACTGCGAGAGAATGCTACATGTTTAGTATACGAATATATAAGTTTTCGAGTTATGCTATATACTCAGCTCTAAATATTAATTTTGTATTTAAATATAATTATATGTTAAATATACGTAAACAAAGATAAATCCCTTGCTCTAAGGCATGGCAGCAACGATACATTGGTTTTAAGTTGCTGCGCAAAAGCATACAAATTTTATAGAAAATATATATAGTTGGTATACTTAGATATATGTATGTAGTGATACAAAAACTTTGGTTATATTTTCGTACGTTAGAAACGATTTGAAATAGTTGCTCAAAATAAGGGTGAGTATCAAATAAAATTGGTTAGAGCGCGCTGCGAATTCCCTAGGGGTATACACACCAATGCCAAAGGCTTTGCCCGGGGAGTCGTCGCTACTGCCCTTGCCACCAAAGCTGTGGCGATTCCGTATAACACCGCCACCGCCTCCTGTGCCACTGAGTGCTGCAAATAAGGGCGTAGTCCATTAGTAAGGTAAACACGTGAATTGTATTAAATTACATACCTGGCGTAAACTTGTTGCCCAGCGCCGTGTTGTTCAGATCCGCAAAGGACTCGGAGCGACCCACATTTAGCAGCGACTCCATGGAGGCATCGAAGCGCATGATCTGCCAAAGTTTATTCATGAGTTTCTTGCGTCATAAATAGCGTTTTGCATATTTAAATCAAATGTTAATTTTAACATGAATGAAAAGATAATTGAAAATAATAAATGTAAAGAAAATGAAAACCAAAAAAAAAAAAAATAATGCAAAACCAAAAACCAAACTGGCAAACTTAAACGCGCACAAAGACAACGGGGGAACAAACAGGAAAACAACATAAGCAAAATAAGCACACACATAGAAGTAAGAGTACAACATTTGCAAGTATCTTTAGAAAGCATAGTTTACAAAGTGTTGCGAGTACATTGCACACATATTACTTACACTGCCGGTGTTGGTGGTTTCTTTGACCGCCTGTGTGTGCAGTGAAAAGCGTTTTTTTTTTTTTTTTTTTTTTTTGACACAACACAGGGCAGATAAATATATACACGCACACACACACACACAGAGACGCACGCACACAAATATAGATAATGCCAATATATTAATTTATTAGATTATTAGGCGCGCCGAATTTGGTTATCAGATTTTTGGTTTGTTAGTTTTTTTTGTGTGCGGTGTGAACAACATAATATTTGTTTGGTTAGATTATAGTTTTGGTGAAAGCGCATAGAAAATGTGAAAAGAGAAAGAATTGCGTTTTAGTCAAATATTTGAATTGTACAAGTTTAATTTTGCTCGTTGGTGGGGGGTAGCAAAGTGAAAGCACAAAAGGCACACGGAAGCTTAGCTCGCTGATCGCACAAGGATCAGCGACACATACCTGCGAGAAGTTCGGCACACTGACGGTCTTGCGCATCGACAGCGGCTGACCATGTGCCGTCTCCAGCTCCTTGACGGCCACACTCTGACGCAAGCGATCCAATATCAATATGCTCTCCACGGCCGAAACACCACGCGTGTATTTCTCTGTGTGAATGTGAAGAGTAGATTTTTGTTTTAATAATGGTTAATGATTAGATTAGCTATTAGTTTCTATATATTTGGCAGCTGCTTTCAATTAAAGGAAAATGTTTTTCAATTTTCAATATATAATGGATACCAACCTGTAAGGGCCTTAAGCGATATTAATTATACCATGAAATACTTAAGCAAAATGAAGATAACCTGACTTATTAACTCACCTATATAGGTCTCGCCATCGCAGGCAGAGCAATCATCTCCGCTGGCTGCCAGCTGGGCGAGCGATTCGCGATCTTCCAGTTCCTCGGAGGCCTTGGGTATGTTGGAGACGACCTCGTAGGTGACACCGCTCTGCCAAATGGCATTCTCGCCGCGCACCAGGCGGAACTTTTTCAGCCGATCGGTCAATGTTTGCCCCTTCTTGATGTTAATGATGAGACGCTTGCGCAGCACTAGATCCATGGGCGCTGGATGCGAGAGGCGCACAGTTGTGCGCAGTATTAAATAGATGCGCTCATTTGCCTCGGTCACGCGATTGAGCGCCTGACTGTCGTGCATGGACGAGTCCCAGCTGGCCACGCAGCACACATCCTTATCCAGATGTTGAAGTATTTGCAGTGTGTAGAACTTGTGGCCATGCTCCTTGGATAGAATGGAATTGATGCCCGCTATGGATAGCTCATCATTTGTATTCTGCGCAGAGAGATCATCGCCATTTAAATTGAGAAACAGCACGGGCACATGTGGCTCCATGCCAGCTGGCGGATCCCAAGAGGCGGGTGCACCCGGTATGCCTGATCCCGGTGCTGGCACCAGCACCGCATTGCGCTCCTCGGTGAGGGAGACCCACTGATGCACCAGGCTCAGCTCTCGTTCACGCTCTTGCTCGTTTTTCTCCTCCTTTTTGATAATCATTTGTATCTGCTGGTCCAAGTACTGGCGACGGCGACCCAGCGCTTCGCTCCACTTTTCGCGCAGCACAGTGAGATCCTCTTCCTGATAGGAGTCCAGCGGTCGCTGCAATCGAGATCGAACCGTAACACTGCCAATGGCCACATTGACGATCGACTGACAGATGATGGGCAATGTGCCAGAGTTCTGCACCGGCTTGACGCGTACATTGACGCGACGCTGCTGACCCTGACGTAGCTGGTAGATGCCTCCAGTGGGTACCTCATTGCGATTGGTTACCTCGACCGGTGAGTATTCGCCGTTGTCGTTTAGCTCGTGTATTTCCACCCACAATTCAATTTTGCGCGACAGTTCCGCCCAACGATCGACGAGGGAGCGAGCCTTGGCCTGCTGCTGCTCCACCTCCCAGCCCTTGGACTTGGAGAAGCCGGCGCTGCGATGGCCCCACACTTCAATTGAGAGCGCGCCTTCGAGGCAGTGCTCCAGAAACTCCTCATTGATATTGACCGTAAAATCTTGGGTGTGTTCGAATTTGAAGACCATATTCTGATCGAGTGCCGTGGATTCGGCATTAGTGACCGGCACCACCATTTCCTGGTGGCCCCAGAATGTATACTGGCAAAAGACAAAGTTGGACAGCGTCAGTGGCAGACCGGATGCGTATTTGATAGTGACTCTGCAAGTGATCTGATTGGCCATGGGATCAACAGGATCATCGTACTCATCACGCGAGTCCGCTGATGAGGTTTCCGACACCGACTCGCACATGCGATCCTGCGGCATTTGTCCAGCGACACGTTGAATCTCCACCTGCAAGCGACCGGCTACCTCGCCCTGCTGACTAATGATGGGCGTGTGATAGTCCAACTTGACATCGTGAAACAGCACCTCCAAATAGACATTGGCCACGCCAATCAGATTGTGATTCTCCTGCGACTCGTAGAACGGATCCTGTGGCTTGTTACTGTCCTCATCCTGCAAGACAGCAATCTGTTAATGTACAAGGAACTCAAACGATGTGTCCGATGTTATTCTAAATATTAGCGTGATTTCGGGGAAGATGGGACTTATTAATTACCTTGTCGTCGAATTCATCGTCTGAGAATGTCTCAATAAGGGGCTGTATCAGGGGTTAATTGAATGCGTGTGCGAATTATAACGAGTACACATAAAGTATTATGGTTAGTACAAGAGACAAAAATGGAAGGAGTGATCGAACAAATGAATTGACACGCACCAGTCCATTGAGAATGCGCTCCTTGTGCTCCTGATACATCTCACGCATATCGATCAGTTTGTTCTCCAGCTTCTCCATGCTCCAGATTTGGCTGCCCGAATTTGTGCGCTTCACCAGAATCGCCGGCTCACTGACAAAGGCACCGCGCCGTCGATTTGGACTCAAATTCGCTGGCGGTATTTGCAAAGTGACTGAGAATTTGGTTTTCTTCTCCATTTCCTCGGCTAAAAAATTGGCCTCCTGCACCAGCGAATTGGCGCGCATAATGTCTGTCTTTAGCTGTCCCAGTGAACGTCTGAACATCTCATCACGTTCCTACAATGATACAAATTAAATAGCTATAGATACGTCTCTACATTCAGGAGCTGTATTGTTTTATACCTGTGCCCACTTTTCCACCCGCATCTGCGAGGTGGGCGTATTAGGCGTTACTTTGCCCATGCGGAGCGGATCGTAGGGCGCATATGGGGCATAGGGTGTGCTTGGGGAAAGAATGTTGCGCAGCTGCTGGAACTGTCGCTCGTATTCTTGCCGCTGCTTCTCCAGCGCCACTTGCTTGTCCTCCTCATGCTGGCGCTCGAGGCGAGCGATTGCCGTTTGTATGGGATCATTGCTCAGCTCATTCTGCATAATCTCATCGCGTGCAAAATTGTAGTCGATAAGCTGTGCGGGGGTTTGCGGCTCGGAGGCACACATACTGGCATTAATGCCCACCCTGGGCGAATTGACACGGAAAAAGTGATGGTTGCCCCAGAGTATACGATCACCATTTTGCAGAGGAGTCTTCTCCACCGCAGCTGAACCATTGACGAAACACCTGGCACCTTGCACGGGCTCCATAAACAAACCGCTATCCTCTATAGTAATAACGCAGTGTTCTGGCTGTATGCCCAGACCAGAGAGCTGAATATCCGGCTGTTGTCCACTAATGCTCCGACCGCCAATTAGCGTACGTTCCTGGAAAATAATTTGGCATTTTAGTAATGTTTTTCCTTAAGTAACAATAACAATAAGCTACCTTTAGGTAGTAAACCAGGAGCTCATTCAGGGACGGATCTGCATTTAAATTGACCAGGTAGTACTTGTTCTTCTCCACCTTGATGCCACTGGCCTGAACACTGATGCCCATTTGTTCCAGCGCCTGCTGTCGCTCGTTTTGTATGCGTTCGGTTTTGACCAGTTTCTCTTCCCAGGTTTGTGAGATTTGCTTCATTAAATTCTCACTCTCTGCAAGCTTGTCTTGGACATCACCCACTGGGGAGCCAGTGGCATGCTTCAGCATACTTCGCAGCGTTTCCACCTCATGGCGCAGTTCGCGAATGATACGCGCATTGGGATCTTCATTAACCACGGCATGATTGACAATGCGCTTGGCACGATCCGCATAGCGCAGCGTGGACAGTGTCTCCTCATAGTTGTCTGCTGATGGTGAAATGGTGGCCACCATAACCGTCCTGGAGTTTCCGCCGAGATTGTCCTTTAGCAGCCAGGTGAGCACGGAATCTCGATAGGGCACAAATTTATCGTTTCCGCCCTTTTTGCCATTTGATTGATCGGCTAGCTTTGAGATGACCAGGCCAAGTGTGGTCAGGGATCTAACAATAATCAGGGAATTATAAGTAACCACAAAGATCAGAAACTTAACATATTGTACATTTAAAAGATAGAGCACTTAAGTTTCTGAGATTACTAGAATACGAAAATAATTAGGATTTGTAAAAGTAATATTTGTCATTCAATGAGTTTCTAGTCATTTTCATTTAATCGAAGTACTTATTTTTATATTTATTTAATAGGAATTTCACCCACTTGTTAATATTTGAGCCCTCCTTAAGCCGATCACCAACTGCGCCCGTTTTGACCGCACGCTCGGAGCCAGCCAAATCAACGAGGGACATGCGAGAGACTTTCTCTCCGCTGACGCCAGTTGCCTGATCGGTGAGTATCTGTGTTAGGACTACCGAGAATACGGCATGGGAGCGCGATGATTCGGCATTCATATTGGTGGCAGCCACAGTGCGCGATTTGTTGCCCTCTGTCATAAGGTTATCAATATCCTGATAGGATGCGACTGCCAACTGAGAGAGTCCATCGACATAGGGGCCGAGTACATTGTGTTCGCGCACCTTGAGCGACTGCTTGTTTGGCTTGGGATCGAGCAGATCGTGCACTTTCTCATTGTAGATCTCCATGTAGGAGACCTCCACTTTGTACAGTAGCTCCGGTGTCGATTTGTTCGCTATCGCCGAGAAGAGTTTGTCGCAGAGACGGGGTATAATGCCCTTGCTCTCCTGCGAGCCCATCATCGTATATGATTTGCCCGAGCCTGTAAGTAACAATTGAGTCACTCAATTGTGCTCTTGCGTTTCTAAGAGATACTCGCTTACCTGTCTGGCCGTAGGCGAAGATGCATGCATTATAGCCCTGAAATGCATTATCAAGTATATCACGTCCCACGCAGTCGAAGACTGTCTCCTGTGACGCAAAGCTGTCATCTTCGGCGTTTAGCGAGTAGAAGCAATGATCGAATGCAAATGTCTTTGGTTGTTTTCTGAGTGAACCAGAGTATATATGTAATTATTAGTATATAAATTTATTAACTTAAAGCGCACTCACCTTTCCATTTTTTCCATTGATGGCGGATTTTGCAATATCGTTTGCTGTTTCTCCATTTCGACGATGCATTTTGTACCCAATTCAATTTCTGTGAGTAAAAATATATATTTATATTAATAATTTTCATATTTATGTAATGCATTTGTGATAAGTATTTGAATTATTTTCAGCGGAAGGTTGATAACAAGTTCAGAATAGCAATGGCGAAACATATATGCTTATAATATATATTCACATATATAATAGATATGTATGTACACTCGCTTGACAGCTGATTCGTATATATGTGCTAAAAAAATATATATGTATATAGATGTATTCACATTCATCAAGGCGATAAATGACTACAAGTGTATGGCAAGTCCAATGCTATCGCGCAATGTACGTAAATAAAAACGCAAACCTTTCAAATAATTGTAATTTCCGAAACGAAAAAGCGAACAAAATGTTGCTCAAAATGTTCAGCGCAATAAATATTCTGGCCTGAAAAAAATTTACTACTTACAGCTAAGCACGGACATTGTACCGCAATAAAAATAAGTCGAAAATGTAGAATGTTCTGGCTGGAAACATTGCTGAAATATTTTTAAAGACCTCCGGCCATTGTCCTGTACACGTAAAAATGGAAAAGAAACAAGGCCAGACAGGCAGGCAGGCGAGGTCAGAGCATTACAGACAAAAAACCACCCCAAGTTACAGTGAAGCCGAAGAAGTTAACCAATCTCAGGAGTTTCAAGAGTTGACAAAATTAGTTATTAATGCCATGTTTGTCTGTCTCACCTCATTGAATCCATAATACGTCAATCAGGCAAGGATCCTGACATTTAGTATGCAAGTTCTCATAAGTAGAACATACATATTCAACACATGGTTCTTACAAATGTTACTCATATCCCACTCAAATTTATGAAAATCGAATGATATAATTTATTTAATTACATGCAATCTAGTTAGTTCCAAACTAATATCAGGCCATGTAAGTGCTTCTATAAGTTAAGTTTTTCTTTAAGTAAAGAAATGAAATAAAGAAAGACAAAATAATCGATTTTGTATAAAACATAAATATAAATAAATAAATAAAATATAATGCTATTTATAAAATCCTTTCAAAGAGCACCCAAAAGTTTGTAGCTCAGAAGGCGTATTGCAGTATTTTTGGGCACACATGCAGATGTTTGTGTACTGCGGCCATTTTTGTGGCACTCGCCACTCACTTCCGTTGCAAAAATAAAGCCAACATGACATGGACATGGTCAAAAGGACAGCAGCAAAGTCGAGAAATCGAGATTGTTGAGAAACCACAGAGGACGCACATCAACACAGGTCATCATCAGTCTGTTGTGTGTGTGTGTGTGTGTTAGTAACAAAGGCGTGCCATAAATAATTTGATGAGTTTACCCCCAATTGTGAATAAGTTCTGGTCAGTTGGTTAGCTCAAGCTGGAGCTAGTGCTGCGCTGAGCTGATGAGTTCAGTTGACTTGGACACATCTTCACCATAACCTTAAAGTCTTACGCGTACGCGTTTGCTATTGTTCAATGTTGAAATTACCATATAACCACAAACACAATAATATTCATTTATATACAGAGTTAGATAGATAGACGCTTGGCCAGCTGGCAGGGAAAACAGGTTAAGCTTTTCGGTAGCTTTCGAGCTGTGACTTCATTTCTAGCGGCCATTGGCTTATTTGTTTGTATCTTGTGTGTTTTGTACGGTTGTTGTTTTTGTTGCTTCTGTAGTTTTCATTTTACGCTTTGTGACTCGAAGAGGTCGACAGAAAAATGGCCCAAATACGGAGCGATGCGTAAGATGTCACAAAAATTGATGAGGAAATATGATTACCTATGCGATTACGTGGAAATACATCAACATAGTACATCACATAATATTAGTAATAGTAATAATACAAATATACGCATATCAATCCTTATCAACGATATGATAACAGACGCTTTCAGTACAATACAGTACTCGCTCTGAACTTTGAACATTTTCTAAATAAGAATGTTACTTTTACAGAGTGCTTCGTTCATTTAGACGCTTTTGAATATCGAATTATCAAAATCTCTTTATCACCACGTAGATTTACTACTATAAACAGAGTATTTTGAATTTCTGTTAAAATATTTAGGACTTTCCGAAATTTGCGAGTTATCATTATATAGGAGAAATATTTGTGTACCGGGCACTATCAGCGCTGTGATTACAAACTGCATATATATGTATATAACTTGTTCCGCTTATCAATCGGACATTCATACACATAAACACCCACACATCCACACACATACAACACACACACACACACACACACACACTGACTTTCGAGTGAATCAAGCGCGTCAAACAAACGAATCACAGGCGTATAGAGAGAACATGACACAAACCAGCCCCAAATAAAGCAGTGATTTGGTAATGCGTGGAAACAGCAGCGGCAGATGATGGGAGCACAACAGAACAAAAAGGAATGTGCGATATAAAACAACTAAGACACACATGCAAAAAGTAAATGGCAAATGGCAAATGACTTCCACTTGACGCCGATGGCGAGCGAGGGGCTCAAATTGGCTGTGTTCGCATCTCCCGCTCCCCGCACACACCACATTTCCGCTGCACTTTGGTCTGTGTGTGCGAGTGTTTTGTTTGTGTGTGAGTCATGGATAAGCCAAATGAATGATCGCCGATGACATTGGGAAATGGAAGCCAAGTGTGTTTGTCTTTGCTTTTGCCTTTGCTCTGCTGCACTTGCAGGTTGCAACAGTCGACAGACAAGACAACGACGCTGGATTTCACCTCGTGTGAGCCACAAATAGAAACGAAAATTAGCTGGAAATGTAAATCGTTTGTTACGCCAGTCATTCAGTCAGTAAGTCACTCAGTCAGTTAGTCAGTCAGATGGTCTGCAAGGCTGTCAGCGGAAAAAGTTGCTGGCGTTGCATTGAAAACCGATGAGACCTTTGCAAGCGCACAAAGCAAAGGAAATAACATTTGCATAAAAAAAAAAAAATCGTTATTTACCGGGATGTCAAAGATTGAATACCCTTGCTAACAGAAACTAAGCCAAACATTATTTAATTAAGTTTATTTGATTTAGAACGAGTGACATGTTATTATTTATTTAACATGCATTTAAATTGATGAAGTCGAACGAATGGAAATGCAAACTTTCGGTGTAGAAAACACATTTCTTTTTACATTGACTAAGTCAGAGTACCCTACTATAAGAGCATTGGATCAGCCAAAAGCAAACGACGACTATGCAAATTTCGTTATCCCGAAAATAAGACAGAAGCACAAGCAACTCGCACGTTGTATTCAGCTGACTTGTGCATTATTGATTGGACTGCAACTCGAAAACAAAAGAGACAAAGCCCCAGAGTAAAGCGTCAGTGAAATAAAGAGGAACCAAAAACAAAAAAAAAAAAATAGATTGAGGCTATGCAAAATAATATGTACTCGATTATACAACGAGAGACAGAGATAGAGAGTTTTGGTTTACTTACCGCGCCGATTGAAGGGTCGCACCCGTACAGCAACTTTGATCTTATCACTTGACATCGTGTGGGCCGCCTTGGACGTACTCTCACTTTTAAATACAATCAACGCCTATGCGTGTGCGTTTGTGGGTGTGCGAGTGATTCATGCACTCCTTACAGAGAAAAAAGGGATAAAGCTGGGACGGTATTCCTGTTCTTCTTCTTCTTCTTCTTGTTTGATATTCAATTTTACTTTTGCCCGCCGAGAATTGTGTGTAGCAAAGTGGCACGCAATATTTTATTTAGTTTGGCGGCGCGCAGGTGACTCACGAGGAGACGCACAAAAGGGGAAAGAAGTGAGCTAAAGTAAGCCTCGAATTTGGTGAGAGTTTCAATTAGCGCCACGCACACGCCTAAAAATACGTCATGTGGGGCGAATTGCGATTGGGGGGGATGTTTTTCCACTTCATTCTTGACTTGCGCTGCTCGCTGTTGTTATTGTTATTACACACACATGTATTATGTATTGTAATGTACACACTGTGTTTGTTATTGTTAGTGTGTTGGAATTAATTTATTTGCACACGTTATTATTTGGACAGACGTTAAAATATTTGCATTAAATTAGTGTCATTGCTGTTGCTGCCTAATTAAAATTAGAGTTTGTCCTGTATGATTTCTGCAGATTTCGCAAATAAATAACAATAGTGGACAAACATGCATTCAATTATCAATGTACATTGGGACACTCACACTCACACACACACAGAGAAGCACGCACAGAGTCTTTGCTGGACTTTTGGCAAGTAAGTAGGCAAAAAAAAAATGAAATGTAAGCAGCAGCACTGGGCGCTCCTCCGACGCCCGCGCGAAAAGTGTCTCTCTCTTAGCCCGTATGACTGTGACTTCGTTGGAGAATCGATTTTTATGGCTCTTTTTCCTGAAGCTGGAATTTTATGCTGCGCAGTTTTCGTATTTGTTTGGTTGTGTATAATTAAGCAATTGCACCTTTTCGTTATCGTTTGCGTGTAGTTTTACATCACTTGTTTTTTTTTTATTGCGATTATTTTTTCGCGTCGCTTCACTTTAATTTTTGCTATTTTATAATGGTTTCACGACCTGCTATGATTGCCGATAACGATTGATATGGTTGCGATTCCACGCAACCCTGGCCACTGTGCTGCCACTTGGTTGAGTGTGACCTGCCATTTTTCATACACAAAATTTTAGCGCTGTCAACTTGCTGCGCTTGTGGCGCGCGCATCTTCTTAAGTTTAAAAATGATAGTTAATAGAATCATCAATATAAAACATTTTAATGCATTGTTAAATGCAAGAAAATCAAAGGAAAAAAAAGGGATGATAGCTAAGAAAGGAGTAGGAAAGGAGACAGAGAGAGACACAAGGAGTTGTAAGGAGAGAGATGGAGTAAGCAAGATAGGCAGAGAAAATGTAAAATAGACAGAGACACTGAGAGATAGGAAAAGTTAAAGCGACTCAAAAATGGTGGAGAGAGTGACGGAAATGGCAATATCGAATCGACTATTAATGTTGTTCATTTTCTTATAAACTTTTTTACCTAATTTAGTAGGCCTTAAAAGCCTCAAGAAAGTCGTGTAGCCACAGAGAGGTGATAGACTAAGAGTAAGTGAGTCAAAGAGAATGAGATTGATTAAGACTGTATTACTTCCTTTTACAAAGCAAGGTTGCGTTGCATAATGTCTTTTATTGGCAGTTAACTACAAGCATTTAAATCTAGAGAGCTTACATGGAAAACTATTTAAGCCATAAAACATATATTTCAAAACTGCAGGAAGAGAGATTAGATCTGGCATGTCAGTAAAAGGAATTCATTCCAAATAAATAAAATTTAAAAAAATAATATAACAAAATAACTACTCCACTACGAAGGGTGCGCCCCATTAAGATGTTATATACAAGTTGGAAGTAAGATACAATAAACAACTAAACGAACACAGAAGTGTCATCATTTAGTAAAGTGCGTGTCGGTGTTTATTATGGCCCCACCTTCCAACGTGCGGAAACAGCGCTCTACCAATATCATTATCAAGGCAGTGGTGCAATGAACGCGTGGATCTCTCTCGATGATAAACAAGAACTGCAGGATCGCCACAAGGTGAGCACGAGTCCAACATTCGCTTGATCAAAAATGCATGCCTTTAATTGTCAAACCTACGAATAATAATAATAATAATAAAATAACAGATAAGATTCAGTCATAGTACCATTGGTAGTTACGCAAAGTCACTTTGCTTGCAATCATCTTTGGATGGTTTCGTTGATGTCGCGCTAATTATGAAGTATTACTCTGGTTGCTGCTGTTGTTGTTGTCGCTCGATCTCTTGTAGCGACCGAGCAGCGGCAGCATCAGCTGCTGTTGATGCTGTTGTTTGTGCTGCTGCTGCTGCTGCTACCTGTTCACGTGCTGCAGCTAGGTCGCCGAGTTTATAAATGTTGAAGACGAGACGCAGGGCGCAGCAGTTTCTCAGTAAACCTCAGACGTGCTCAACTCAAGCGAAAATTAAACGAATTTAGATTAAGTTTTTAGTGTTGGTTTTTCTGCCTGGTGTTATAATTTTTTATAAACTAATCATAAATAAAACAAACAAAAGTGAAGGCATAATAAATACACGCGATCCGTTATAAATAATTAAGTTGCAAATGAAAGTGAAGTGCAAGTTAAATTTGCATATTTATTGGATTTTACACAAAATACGATTTATCTGCTCTAAAAGTAAGTTAACTTTGGCCTCATCGCTAAGCGTACCCATTTCATTAAAAAGTTAAACAGCAAATTGAACTCAATATGATTAAAAATGCCGAATTATTTTGATAAATTTAAATTTTCTTGCATAATCGGCAGAGACAAAGTGCCAAACAGCGATTCCATTATTAACGCCCAAAACGAACGCAACATGTTCACAAATCAATCGTAAAATCAAACGAACTACCAAATATGATTACAAAACCCTATGTTTTTTTTGTTATTAATCTTGCCAAAAATGGGCATTATTGAAACGGATCCCCACGATCCGTCCGTGGTCTTCACCGCCGGTTCATTTACATACATGGTACAAGACACCAAAACGAGATGCAAAACCCGAAGGCAGTTTGCCCTTGAAATGGTTTCATCGAAGAGCAATTAACTAACCAGCTATCGAAACGGGCCGGGCTAAAGCTTACAGCCAAACCGTGTCAGACAACATAAGTAAAGCTCGCAGTTGAATTTAGTGTATAGATTTACATATATAAATATATGTACATACATATATTTCTTTCTTTGGCTATTGCACATGTTTCACGCCGTAGGGGTTTTCAATTGGTCCCAAGTTACCCCGGCTTTGGTCAAAGTTTTTTATTCAACAAGTGTGCAAATATTCAACCATTATTATTATTTGCCAATAACAATTGACCAAAATCTAATTTATGCAAAGGAACAAACACATACAGCATAGGCAATCATTACTTTAGATCATAGGTCTATTAATAAGTGTATACTGAAATTTCACCAACTACTCGAATTGGCAAGATAAACCAACTTTTTAATTAACCAATGAAGTTTTTTTTATTTTCTTTTGAAATACATTTAACTGTTGAGTTTAACGGTAAGTACATGAATAATATTTGATTGGCGTATATCAGGCAGGGCATTGAGGCATACTCACAACTGGTAATACACATTGCCAAGTTTCAAATTTGACAGACAAACAATGTTTTTCTATATTATATGTTTTGCTTTTTCGTTTGGCGTTGCAGTACATAAATAATTTTAAATAAATAAATATATATATATATATATATATATATTTATTTATGAGTTTGTGTGTACACTACGAGTTGACATTGAAATGCACTTATACCAAAAAGAAAAGAAAAAACTTGGTAAGGGGTAATTGATGTTTGAACTTGATTTGTTTGAGACCCCGAAACCTGTTCGATCGATTTGGGCCCTAGGCCATTGTCACGAACGATTTCGGGTGTGAAACGTGCAAGCTTTTTAGTGAGCGTCTCTTAACTTGGCCAACAGTTGTCAGTCAGTCTATTAAAGTAGTATAACAATAGCCGCACTATTTAGCTATTAATGAATACGGTTCCGGTGGGAAGTCCGAGTACGTCTATGGCTGCACTCGTAACTCCAATCCACTAAGTGTATTTGCTTAGCCTGAAATAACTGTTAATGTCTGTAATAACACCTTACCGAACACTCAAACATACTCATTACACCCAATAATTGCGTTGACAATGCTCTCATTCATTGACAACTTTTAGTTTGACCGCAGCAGCTGCTTGAACGCGGCGCCATGCACCGACACGGATATGGAATATGTTTAGCTATAGCTGTACTCTTGAGTCAACTGCACAACTGCAAGGCTGAACTGAATGACTCGACGCTCCAGTTCCATCAATATAGCCATCAATTGCTCAACAACAGCAGCAGCAGCAGCAGCAGCGCCACCAATCTCTGGCCTTCCTCGCACACAGACAAGGACTTGGAGTTGACAGTCGCTGCTGTTGCTGCAGCTACAACTGCTGCTGCAACTGCTTCTGATGTCTCGAAGACTGACAACAGACATGCTGCAATAGTGGCCCGCAGCTCAGTCATCTATGGTCTAGCTGAGATGGCCAATGCGAGCAACACGAATCCGATCTGTCTGGCGCAATTGAAGCACTTGCAGCGAGGCATCCTCAGCAAACAGCCTTGGGCTATGAAAGGTGAGTGCAAGAAGATAACATTCCCTAGCAGAGCTCTGACTAACTGCTAACAATATCAATTGAATTATTACATTTTACGTTTTTCGAAAACTAATGGGTTTTGAGAATTCCTCCTGTCACAAGATAGGCAGAGTTCGCAGAATTCGTCTAGAGGTCTACCCTCTAGGATACAAGACTCTTTCATTATCGAAACTCTTTTGCCGAAATGCTACCTTAGTACCGCTTAGTTTGGGTAGCCTATCTAGGAAAGCTAACACGTTTTCCATACAAAAACAAAGGCTGTTTAAGTGTGCAGTCTTTAAAATTCAAAAAGCTGAATAGCCTTTCTTTCAAATCGTATGGATAGAGGGTATAATATCTGCAGCTACATCCCTCGAATGTGCGCGAGTAACGCAATGATCGATGGAACGAGGTCAACCTTTATGACTTTAAGAGCTCACCTTTCCCTTTTACAGTTCTCGATGCCTCTGGTTCCAAGTCATCGGGTTTTGTGTTTGGGCAAAACTACTGGCTGGGCAGTCGGGAGGCATGCAACATGGTGCAACAGCCGGTGGCCATAACACTCTCCAAGAACTTCGAGCGGATTATGAACCGTGGCCTCATCACGCAGCAGTCACCCTTCGATATGGACTATCGGGTCGTCTATTTGCGCCACAATTCCCCCTGGCAGGTGGAGATTAAGGTGATGTCGGAGCAGATCATACACATTGGCCTGTGCCTGCCAACCTCGTGCCAGTCCAGCGAGATCAAGCAGCTGGCCATGGAATATGTGACGGGCGGCTTCACGGACAACGACATCTTTGAGATGCAGCCAGAAGTGTTGTACATGAAGGATCTGAAGCTGCGCGATGTGTTCTACGACAGGCTGAGCTTCAAGCTTGTCGTTGGGTCCGTGTTGGCCACGTGCGCCTTCATGCTGTTCGCCCAGCAGCTCAGCGTGGCCAAGCAGCTGCCATCGGAGGAGAATGAGGATAGGGCTGGATTGGCTCCGGTTGAATCGGAAATATGGCGAGCAATGCACTCCCTGCTCAAGTGGCATCCGCTGCAGAGTTTCGTCAGCTGTTACGATGTGGCCAACAATTGGCGACGCATCTTTGCCACGCGTGATAACAAATCCTCAGACATACCCTTGCTGAATGGACTGCGTTCGGTGTGTGCAGTCTTTATATTGGTATTCCATGTGATGTGGTATATGTATTTTACGGTGCACAATAAAACGGTGCTCCTTAGCTACGCGGAGCAGACATTTTTTCAGTACGTTTCCACTGCGCCACTGCTAGTGGATGTCTTCTTTACCATCAGGTGAATATAGATACATATTTATAAAACAAGTATATCCTAAACCTTCACCCTTTGCAGTGGCTTTCTACAGACCTACAATTTTATGCGCAATGTCGAACAAATGGAGGCAGTGCGTCAAAGTGGTCTCGTGGCAAATGTTAAGCTCTTTGGCAAGCTGCTCTTTCATCGCTATTTAAGACTTGGCCCGCTTTATCTGATTATCATTGGAAGCGTGGATTTGGTGTTCGCCTACGTTGGAGACACCTCCGTTTACCATATCAATGAGCGCTTCGATGAGCTGTGTACCCAGCATTGGTGGCGCAATCTACTCTTCATACAGAACTTATTCCCATTCGAAGACATGTGCCTTAACTGGTCGTGGAGCATTGCCTGTGATATGCAATTCTTTTTGTTGGCCAACTTAATATTATTTCTCTATGCCAAGTGAGTTTAATTCGAAATAAGTTGAAAATATTTTCAAATAATTCCTTTTCAGGCGTCCCAAGTGGGCTCAGTTTGTAGCTGTTGCTAGCTTATTGGCAACCATTACCTGGTCCTATGGCATTGGCCTCTACTACAAGTTTGAGTTCTCTTTCGACACGATCTACGCAACAACCACTCAGATGTATATAAGTCCCTTTGTTCGGGTAATGCCCTACATTGTTGGCTGCATTGCCGCCTGGTGTCTTCTGGAGCGTCGATTTCAAGACAAACTAGGAGAACGGAAATCTCGCAACTTCTGGCATTCCTCTCTGCTAGTCTTCTTCATCTGCATCTATTCGACATTCAAGCGTGATATTGGCAATCTGCTCACTGTCTCATTGTTTGTGCTGGGAAGACTGTTATTTTCGGTAAGCATTTGCTGGATGATTGTGGGCAGCGCGACGGGGCGTGGCGTATGGTGGTCTCGTCTGTTGGAGGCTCGCTGCTTTCAGCACTTGAGTCGAGTGTCTTATGCTGTTTATCTGCTTAATCCGCTGGTGATTTCCCTTATCTATGGCCTAACAACAGCCAGCACACATGCAGATCCCTTTATGCTGGTATGTAATCCAATTTGACAACAGAAATTTTATGTAATAATTTTAATGATTTCAGTGCGTTGTCTCCTGTGGCTTTACTGTAATTGTTTACCTAATATCCATTGTATTTTCAATGGCATTTGAGCTGCCATATAGCAACTTGTCCAGTTTGCTGTTGCGTAAACCAAAAACTACTTAAGTTGTGATTAACTACTGTTCTGTGAACAGTGTTTTCTAATCAAAAATTGGAATTAGTATACTGTGAAATTTTGTACATAATACCCATAGCCAGTTTTATTAATAACACTACGAATATAAGATAATTTTAAGTATTACGTGCTAACCAAATAAAGAAAACCATGCGATTTTAAATTCAAATTTAAATGTTATCGATAAGTGTGCGGTGCTTGCAGCAGTCTCTAGTAACGGTAATGAATGTCGCAATCTTAACAGAAGTCTGTAAGCGCACATTTGCGTCACATGGTAGTTCGCAGCGCATGTTGAGCGGAGCAGCCTGTTGTGAACGACGTCTGCTATCGCTTATTTGCGTCACGTGAAGTTTGCAGCGACTTCATTTGAAATGCCGTCCAAAGATGAATTTCAAATTAAATTAAATGCGCCTGTTCAACAACTGAACTAATTGTAAATCAAATGCAATGTTTTCTACAATTAACCTAAACATTTATATCCAGAAATATTTACAACGCTAACTACATATACATGTAAATCGTAGAATCTATATGCTAGGAATGTGAGTGTGAGTGTGTGTATGTGTGTGTGTGTGTGTGTGGGTGTGGGTGAGTAAGTGTATATATGTATGTATGAGTGGGTGGATTTAGTCAAGCTCTTCCACGCAACATGGCACGACATCTAATGAGTAACAGCACACAGCAAGCATTTTATCATCACTAATAATCTTTAAGATATTGCTCCAGCGGATTTGATCCCAGGAGTCGCGATGTGGCCGTCTCGTCTGAATGAGGAAGAAATTCAATTAGCTGGCATTTAAATTGGGCTTCCTATTGAGAGTAACAACTGAAAACTCACTTGACTGTGCCGGCTTTGCTGTGGTGGTGCTCTCCATTCGATGCGATTGCAGACAGTTCACCCACTCGGACAACGAGATCTTCTTATCGCCATTCACATCACAGTATCGCGGCAGTTTCTTGCCACATTTACTCAAGTTGCTAATGTATAGAATATAAATTTAAATAATAACAACACCACTTTTATTATTAAAAACAAATTTAATACCTGGCGCTCGTAACCAGATCACGAAAGACCTTCCATTCTTTGCGCTCCCACGACTTGTTTTTGTTCTTGTCCAGAAACACAAAACTCAGCGTAGCAATGCGCTCATCCTCCGACTTCCACATGGTCGAGTTTCTACTAAATTAAATCATAGATGGAAATTCTAAAAATATTTTGATTTTGAATCAGACTGTAATCCTTACCCGGTATTACTGCTGGGCAGTATATGTGTGTTAAGAAACTCCTTGAGCTCCTTAAGGAACTGCGTTTTTCGTGGCTCTGTGCAGCCCTTCATCGGTCTGACAGCAGCACTGACCTCATCGCATTGGGGACGCTTTTGACCAAAGGTGCCCGGTATATTCTTGCCAGTCTCCTCGTGTACACACCAGCAGAAGGAGCTATAGCATTGGACGCGCTTATAGCGACCATCGGACATACACTCGGGCACATAAAAGGATCTGTTGCCGCCATGCTGAAATTAGTTAGTGCAACGGTTAATAAATGTAGCGTTTTAGTTGGTTTTGGTTGGGTTTCCATTCCACACGCACACACACACACACACACAAACATACACAGACGCACTTACACGCTGCTCCTCGCGAGCCACCTCCCTATCCGTCCAGCAGTTTGCATCGCCTTCACTCTCGTTATTTGTCGCCTCCTCTGGCTTCGCATTCAGAACTGTGAACGAAAGGCCCATTAGAATAGACTCGATACTGCCCTTTGGAAGCATGCCAAGTGCTATTGGATGTTACTTGGGTATTACTCAAATTGCTGGTTAGTTCATATATTGCCCGACAAGTACGTACAATTAAATGACGATGGCGACAACGGGGATGTTCGTGAATGGGTCATGCTATCCTCCTCATCCTCGCCCACATAATCATCCTCGTGCTCCTCGCTCTCATTGCCAAACTCAACACGAGAACCGATACTGCTGCCACTGCCACTGCCGCTGCTGCTGCTGATGCTGCTGCTGCTCGTTCCGATACTATTCGTATTTGTATGGTCATGGTGGATATTTGTGTGGTGAATGTTATGCAGATTTGTATAGTGAGGGCGGCGAGGTGTTGTTGTTGATGTGGTATGCAGAATGGAGCTGCTCGTTGGACTGCTGTTCAGGATATTAAGGCCCGCTTTACCTGCTTGGGAATTACACACATATATCGGTACAAGTAGACACACAAACATACCCCAACCACTTAGCATTAGACAAGTCAAAGGACTGTGAAACAATTTCATTTCACCCAAACATTTAACTTGAAGTTTAGATTTTAAGGATTGACTTCAAGCTTTGCATGCTTTATGTACTATTAGAAATTATAATTATGAATGAATTGATCAGTTTTAAGAGAATAACTGCAGTTGATATCCCATTTTAATGCAATACACTATATCAACTATATCAACTGCATATATTTAAGTTAAAACCAATCGATTTTTTATTTTCGTGCAATATTTTCCAATGCCTCTCTCTGCGTTTCTCTTATACATATTTCAATCAGACTTTACATGCATTTTAAAAAATATATTGTCTTGTATTATATATATTCATACATAGACCACTACTTACGCTGGTTGGCATCTTTGGTCAGACAATTGCTCCATTCGAGCCGGGACAGGTTATCGTCTCTGTTGTCATCACAGTACTTGCCAAAGGCACGTCCACATCGTCTGGGCTTTACCGCCTGTTGGTTATATCGTGTGCATACCAAATAGGAGTAGACACGGGGGAGTAGTTGTTGTAGTGTTGTATATTGTATTGTGGAACTGAGTGACATGGCAGCAACAACAACAACTCACCCGCTTGACAAGCTTCTTGAGCTCACGCACTTCTTGTCTCTCCAGCACCTGATTGGCATTGGCATCCAATTGGGCAAACTTCCAATCCAGTACGGAGGCATCGTTAGCACCAGCTGCTTGCGGTTGACCCGAACGCACTTGTTCGCTGCGAAAGACCTCGATCAGATGATTGTTAAACGCCAGCCGATCTGCCTTGCTGCAAGGCCGATGTCCACCATTGCCACCACCATCGCTGCTATTGGCCGCCTCCGCATCCAAGCTGAAAAGACGCGGCGGCGACCGACGCCGATTGTTGCGCTTGTATACAGTGCAATTGGGTCGGTTGCGTCGTGTCGATGTATTCTTGATGGGATTACCGCTGCTGTCGCTGCACCAGCAGCCTGTGTCCCCCAAACACTGCATAGCCGCATAGTTGCCATCGTTGCGGCACCGAGGAATGAATATCTTCGGATTGCGCGCTTTCTCCCGATGCGCATACTGAAGCGCCACCAAGCAGCCTAAAATATATGATATATTTAAGTTAATTCTTTTGGTGCTAAAGGTTCAAACTTGGGTTGGGCAAAGTACAAAACACAACTCTATTTAATTATAAAAGGAAATAAAAACTAGAATGATGGATAATATTTCCCATTGTTATATATAAGTTCTGTTGAAATAATTAATTTAATATTTAATTAAAGCATATTCGGATCGTATCTTATAGCTATCACAGGAACAATAAGTTGAAAGATGGATCTTGTTTGAACCACTTTTCTGTTCGATAAGACATTTACAACAAAACCACGTAATATGCTTTTATAATTATCGGAGTTCTGCATCTATTAGTTCCCGTAAAAAAGGATGTTTTTTTTTTTTTTAAATATATAGTAAAATTTAGATGTCGGCAATTTGACTATGCGCTAAATGGGTATTTAATATTTAGCGTGCAAAAGATTTTCTTTCTTTCTGTTATTTATTGTTTTTTTTTTTATTTATTTATTATTATTTTTATTTTTTACTACATACGAATCACTTCTACAATCTTTTGGGGTTTTATGCGTTGCAGCTTGATATTTGAATAAATGCATAGTTGAAATAAAATAAATAAACCGATAGTTAACATCAGTAATTATGAAATACTTAAATGTATATTGAGCTTACCCTTGCAATTGCCGCGATGCTTGAGGCTCACTTGATGGCCGCTGCACTGCACCCGCTGCAGGTGACAGCGCGTGGGATAGGTCTGATCGTCGGTGCCGCAGACGGGTCCCTCGCTCTCGTCGCACTCGCCCTGCTTGGCGGCACACTTGGACAGCGATTGCGACTGCGAAGGGGACAGCTGGAAGGAAGGTGTGATGTGGGCATTCACATATAAGAGATATATGAGAAATATTCGAAGCACTTTGCGATTACACACCAAAATCGTAAATAATATCAATCACGCGTTAAATGATTTATTACATTTATGGTCGCCAAATTCACGTCGCAGTCGTCTCAATGCTCGACTTGAATACGAATCAGTATTCCACTGCCATTCCGATTGGCATCCAACGCATTCATATGGGGACGGGGATGGGGGACTGGGGGATGGGGGACTGACACAAACGTGGCTAATGTGGTCAGGCCATAACTTGAATTGCATCGCGTACTAGCAAATTGTGCACTCAGGTATGCGTTTTCTATCCATTTGAATGTCTGGCAGTTCCCAGCCAATAGCCAAAGTAAAACTGGCCAAAAAAAATATTTTGGTCAATTGGCCAGACTAACTGGCTGCCGCTGCCTCTTTAGAGGCTCGCTACTGCTGCTGACTCCGCTCATTCTTGTCAAGTAAAAAAAAAAATACATTTTTTTGTATTTTCAATTGCGCAGCATTTTAGTTTTGCCGTTGTAGCAGCTTTTATCGCCAGTTTGCTGCTCTTTAGATAAACTACAAAATTGCTTGACATTAATTAGTTTAGAGCACCACAAGGAATTATTGAAAAATATGCAAAATAAAGTTGTAAAATGCAATATGAATTTGAATTTGTTCAAAATTCAATTCTAACACCGACAAGTATATATTTTTTTTCTGGCATTTTTATGTGCTCATAAAAGAGAGCATATAAACTAAAAAAAAACAACATTTATTTAATTTTGTAAAACTAGTGCTAAGCCTCAAGGTAGCTCTAGCTATTTTAATTTAAGTTCAGCTTAAATAAATTATTATGTTCTATTCCTCGGCAGAATAACTATTTTATAACATAAAAAATAAGTTATATATAACATATTTAAATCCGATTATAATTTATCTCAGATAAAAGTCAAATAATTTCATAATCAAATCCTACTTATGTTGTGGCAATATAAAATTAGAGCTTAATTTTATTATTTCACCAGTGCCATAAAACGTCAAGTGTCTTGAAATGTAGCAAACATTTCAAGTACAACATTGTAATGAAACTCAAAACCAGTAGCCCCAAAAGTAATGTTTGACAATTGTACAACAAATATATGCTTAATGTCGCTGCCTCTGTCTCTTATCAGGTTGCTATAAAAACACATACATGTACATGTGTCAACAGGTAAATACAGTTTCCTCAATTCGCGTTCACTGGAAGGTACGGGTAGCCATTTTGTGGGGCCCGAGGGTTGTTCGGTTTTTGGAGCACGCGCTGAGCGGTAATCGGATCGGGACGGGGAATGGGTGTGTTGATTGTTGACACATTCGATACATCATGGATAAACATGAAATACAGCAGAATATTCATATAATGTGCACATATGTGCAGATATTGCTGCCTCAGCAGCTGCATTATGTCTGCAATTGCCAACAGAGTTCCAGGAATGACACCTGACAATGAGTAGGGGGGCATCTGTAATGCTGTTTCGAATGGCGATCGACTTAACCAAAAGCGGCGCCAATAACACACGGAATGTCTAATTGGTAATGCAAATGCCATTCGCTGTACAATATAGGGCCAGCCATAATATGATATATGCGATGCATCGTATTCCATATGCTAAACACAGAGTATTCTATATTTATAACCAACAAGAGTCACCCTGTGCACACACACACACATATAGAAATATATATATATATATATATATACAAATCATATATGGCGACAGTTCAAGGATTGTTAAGATCGATAACAACGAAATAATTGACTGACGATTCTCACGCTCGCAGGGATTAGGGGCTTGGGACTTGAAGAAGCAATAAAAAAAAGAACCACACTTGAAAAACGGCTTTACACTTTGTCATTATCAGGCAGCTTAGTGGCAATGGCAAGGGAACTGGCCATCTCTCCTTCTCTCTCTCTCTCTCTCTCTCTCTCTATACATTTCTCTTTTGCTCCTCTATGTTCAGTCCTAGTACCTGCCCACATTAACAAAAGGCCAAAACGCTTTTGACTTGTGACCATTTTTTTTGTTGTTATATATGTATATTTTACATCTCAGCTCTTTTTGCGTCGCTTCTCCTTTTCGCACGTTCTTAAAAAAAGGCAGCAAAAAGAAACACGTTCGTCGGGCAGATGAAACAAAAACAATGCCAACAGGCAGCAGGAGATTGGGCCTGGCTATTGCTATGGGTATGGGTAGGTGTATGGATAGGGACATGGGTAAAAGGGAGTTGCGATCTTTGCCGGCAAGTGAAAAATCGCAGACAGCGCGGCGGCAGCCAACACGGCCGGCCAAGCAGCTCTTCAAATAAAAGACACAAAAGCAGACGAAGATGGGGTTGAACTGAAGTGAGAGTTAAAGTCAAAGTCCGAGTTCGAGTTGGAGTTGGAGTTGAAAAAAAAAAACGAATCGGCTCTTGTTTGCCTGCAGACAATTTGTAGCGTTCAGGCAGGCGAGCAATGGGACTGACCAATCAGTTATTGCTTCATTCTTTATTTTTATTTTTATTTTTATTTTTTCTTAATACCAAGAATATTCAAGTGTTTTCTTGGTATTTGGATTTACACGCTGAGCCGGGCTTAATTTGCTTTTGTATTGTGCGCTTGTACTGGCGCAACATAAAACCTTGTCCACTGTCATTAATAGTATAGCTACAACTTACCGGCAGTTCATGTTGTGGCTCCTGCTGTTTTGGACTCCTGCTGCCCGTGGCCAGTTGCAGCAGCACCAGCACACACAGTGTAATTAGGAAACATCTCACAAACATTTTCAAGATTGTCAATTAAATTGTTGTTGTTGGCATCAAACGTTTTATTGCATTATATATGTGGTGTATGTTTTATATATCTATGTCAACAATTTAAATCTTAAATTGAGTTTTTTGATTTTTTTTTATACAATTTTGTAGATTTTTTTTTTTTGCACGAAGTCGCAATTAAAAATTCGGTTTTTGGTGGGTGTGGTAGAATATTGTAGTCTTCGTTATTTATTGATCGATTTACGCGTGTCTATTTTTAGCAAATTTGGCCAGTTCGAGTATAGAGATGGATACTACACATATGTATACTCTTTATAGTATATGCATGCGAGTATACGATTTGTTTATAAGTATAATGGATTTCGACTTTATACGAACTTATGATTGCTATTGTTGTTGTTGTTGTTGCGGCTGCTGGTGGCGTTTGTTTGTATATTTTTGCGCAAAAATATAAAGCACACAGGCACACAGAGGGCAATTGAAAACCCGACAAACTGATTGACTGAAAAACCAAACCGTGCGTCGCCAAGTTTCAAATACGACTGAGAAGCAAGCAGTTCAATAGGAGTAGTCGGGAATAAATATTGCGGCCGAGAGTGGCCTAAAGTGGACGGCGAGAGAGTGTGTGTGTGTGTGTGCGTGAGTGTCTGTGAGTGTGTGTGAATGTGTGTGCGACAAGCATCGAGCATTCATAAGTGAAAAGAGTGGCAAGCGAACGCGCAAGAGAGACAGAAAGAGAGAGAGTGAGAGAGAGAGAGCAAGCGAGTGCATGGTGTGCATGATCGTGCAACGCACACAACAAACAGTTGGTCAGCATTGGGAATCGACAATGTCGATGTCGCCACTATGTCTGGCAGTGTCTACCGCCAACCATATCTTATCTTTTACTTTTTTTTTTTTTTCTTTGCCTCCTTCTTCTTAAACCAAGCCAGCAGCGACACAGGTCTGGGCCTGGACAGCAGTTAAAGACCCAACAGCAACGACGACGACAACGACTAAGACGAAGCTCCACACTTAAACACACACAGACACACACATATGTATATATAACGAAAAACTGTTGAGCGTTTTGAGTGTGAAATTTATCTTCCTTTGTATATTTCAAGAGGTTGCCTCACCAACACAAACGCGTAGCAGCTAAAACAAAACAAGCCACTGTGCTTGTACCAACCATTTGCTGGATTCGACAGCGCGATCTGTGGCCACCACCGGCCAGCTGTGGCTCTCAATCCAAAAGGTAAAGGCAAACGCAAAGGCAAAGGCAAAAAACGGCCAGCAAAAAGGAGAAGAAAAGGAAAACGTGAGCTATGAACTTGCTGGGACTTCAACTGAGACTCAGAGTCAGACTGAGACTGGAACTGGGACTGCGACTGAGACAGCTCCTGCCGCTCGCCAGGCAGTCGCACGTCTGTGATTTATAGAGCTGCTGCTCTGACGGTGGCGATGCCGATGCCGATGCCGGTAACTTGTATCAGTATGCGTGTATAAGAAATACACCGATGGCCAGGTGTGAAACCTGCCAGACAGTGTGACGGCAAGTAACGATAGCGTCCCAAGCCCCTGTCTGTGTATTATATATATGTGTGTGTGTGTCTACTCCCAGCCCCCGGACTGGCCCTTGTTGTCCATTGTTTTCGGTCGCTTGTTCGACACCGTATTTTTGTGGTCTTCTTTTATGGCCGAACATGCTATAGATATTACGAGACTGCGACGGCAGACAGTATGACGCCAAATTCAATACAACATCGTCGATAACAAAGGTAAACAGCCCAACAGCCCCTGCTGACAGTAGAGGGGGGGAGGGGGGGGGGTAGGTTAAGGGGGAAATTACAAGAAGAAACCACTCGAGGAGTGTCAATAATAGCCACAGTCCAATGCCCATGGATGAAGACGCTTTTGGTAGCCCCGTTGTTGTGCGTGTGTGTGTGTGTGTTTGTGTGTGCTCAGAACAAAAACCGATACAGCTACAGTAGACACAACATGTTTATACAGATACAAAGATACACATACACACACACACATACATACACACTCACGCTTGTGTACTTAACTAATCATTTTGTGATTCTTCTCTGTTTTTCTTTTTGTGAACATACATTTTCGTTTGAAACTATTTATTGTAGCTAGGCACTTGTATTCGTATCTGTCGCTATGTGTGTTTATAAATGCAGATGTATATCTGCATCTGTACAATAAGAATTGTATCGAATCTGCGCACTTGCAAAACGATTTAACACTAACCCCGAAATCGAAATGTTTGGGTTTGAAGAGCCAAGAATTTATGAACTAATCAAAATAAACTTGGGGCCGAAAAGAATAATATTTTCTTTACCGAAAAGAGTAATATTCTTCAGAAGTTAAGGGCTTATAAAGAATTCCACTGAATCGCTTTTAAAATTCAAAGAGATTCTTCAAACGACTGCAAAGCTAATAAATTAAGTGATCCAGCTGTGTATAAATTCATGCTAAAATATTTCCTTACGTTATAAGTAGTATGAAGTCTGCTCAATATTTGCTATGAACATTAAGAAAAAATTACCAACAATAGCTGCAAATCACCTCTTGGAAAGTTTTAAGTCTATTGAATTCGAATTTCATGTTGCACCTTGATAAAGTCAAGATATATTTATAAATCTGTAGCTGTAGTCCCTGCACAAATGATCAGTATTCCTTACATTATATACACTGTGATTGAGGTTGGTTCCTTGCTGCAAATGATACCGTTCCGAAAATAAATATGACTTAATAATCTTAAATTTGAACAAGCTTTTTGATGATTAGGTAAAAGTCTGGTAGATAAAACTTGGTGATTCTATACCTTAAAAGGTCTGCGATGGACTGATGATGTATCCCAATCTGGGCTATGATTTGCTCTTCTAGGGTTTGGCGTAAAATCTTTTAAAGCCTGTCAGGAAATATCACAGAGATATTTTATACTCATGGCAGTTCATTTCAAATACAAATAAGTCATGCAAGCACTTACATATTAAATATATATCTGCATTTGTACAAAAGAATTGTATAGAAATTGCGCACTTGCAAAACAATCAAAGACGTACGCCGAAATAAAATTGTTTGGGTTTGGGTTTGGAAATGAGAGAATTTATGAACTAATCAAAACAAACTTTTCGAAAACTAATTGGACATCCCTACAAAAGGAACAATATTTTCTATATGTTAAGAATTTCTACAGAATTCCACTGAATCGAATGTGCAGTTAAAAACAATGCTTAAAAAAACTAAAAAGCTAATAAATTAAGTGATCCATTCTAATCACAATTTATTATCAGCATTGAATAAAAAGTTTCAATACAAAAATCCTTCATAGGAAACTAAATTTAGTCATAGTATAACTTAAAGCTAAATCTCTCTGCTAGAACGCACTTAGTTTTATTATTGCACCGAGTATATAAAAATATATATATAAATGTACATTGAAATCCAGCCTAGTACATTTAAAAGTCAACTGGAGAAGAACATCATTAATGTAAAACAAAGCTTTGTTTTAAATCTGTAAAACCAATAAATAAAACTATCTAATAATGTACACCTCATCGTTAGCAGTTATAAAAATGAGTTCATTCTGCTTTATTATTGGCAAATACGATAAATGCATGTATATCTGAAACTTTAGATGTGTTAGAGCATAATATAAACTATAGGAATTTCCCCATCAGAAATCCCCTGTTTTATCTTTCTTAACAATTCACACTGGTTAGGTTGGGTATATAAGCCGTAGATGCATTGCCGGTGAGCATTACTAATAGTGTAGTCCAGCAGCTGTTTTAAGGCCTTACCAAAATTTAACAAACCTCATCCACAACACACAACAATGAAATATTTTGTATATTTCTCTGTTCTTGCCGCCTTGTTGTCCTTGGCTCTGGCACAACCTGTTAACCAAGAGCCCCAAGAGCACCAGTCAGCTGACCAGGCAGTTATTGAATCCGAAGGACCAACAGACGTAGAGCAAGCTGTTGCCCAATTCTTACGCCAGGAGGCGGAAGGGGATGTAAAACATGTTGAATTGCACAGCCGCCAAAAACGCGCCGCCTGCCGCTGCTACAGACGCGCTAGAAATGTGATTGTTTGCTATTGCCGCTAGAGGGCGTTTCACATGCATTTTTGGTCATTAATGTAAACAGAATATGCGCAATACTTTTACTACCTGCTATTAAAATTGTAAATATTCATAAAGAGCAATTAAATAGGATTTTTAACTGAAGGGTAATAGTACTGATCAAGTGAGCTATATTTGAATGGCTCCAAAAAGTGTTGTATTTGATTAAGAAACAAAAGATTTACGTTAAAAACGAAAGCATACAACGAACATTTAACGTTGGAATGTGAATTTCCTGATCAATGTTTACTTTTTACTTTTGGCGCTAAATGTTGCTATTTATGCGAATTTACATACAATGTTTTAATGAGCAAGCTTATCGCATACATACATATATGCCCGAGCGGCACGAGCGGATGAGATCCCATCTATCCGTTGTGGGTCAAAGCAATCCGGCTATAGATCAGGAAAGGAATGAACTGATAGCAAAAGTTAATTTCATTCTTACAAATTCTAAATATTTGCATATTAACTAGTCATAATGATTGCTCAACAAATACGTATATACAAGCAACAGCTCAACTTTGTCTAGTATAGGTCTACACTGCACTGAACACAATATTCTTATTCTTGTTCGTATTCTTATCAATCAAATAAATAAACACATGAACAGGAGGAAAGAGTGTGGAATGTACTGATGCGATGCTCATTGCACAGTCAGCAGCAGAGCAGCAGACACAGATACTGATACAAATACAGAAAAGGAGGCACACGCTCAATTAACGCCAATTATAAAAGATCTCAAAATGAAATTGTTAATGAAAACTTATAAGAATTAATACTGAAGTTCGAGTGTCGTGGGCTTTAATTTACAAATGCGTTAAAAGTTATGTTACACCAATAAACGAAACCGGCCGGAGAAACAAAAACAACAATAGCAACAAGACCAACTGCTGATTGCTTTATTTTATTTGTATTGCAATTGTGGTCGCGCAAATTGTGTTTGTTTTGGCAGCGTCTCAGAGAACCGCACGCGATAGTCTCTTTATTTACACTGAGACTAGTTATCAGTATTGCGCATTTCAAACATAAAAATGTAGTAGAGAGACGTATTGCTCAAAAGAATAGAGCAATAGTAACAATTAATTAAAGAAAACAAAAAAAATCACAATTTAAATGTGCGCGTAAGAATACCACAAAAATACCAAAATAAATCGATATACGATAATGTTAAAAGAGCTCATCCAGCTGAACAGACTTTCGCAGTTAACAGCTGTTACTTTTAAATTAATTGTTAATTCTACGATTTTCTTACTCAATTGCCGCAAGAGTTACTTAATGCTTTAAGACCACTTTGCTTTAACCTTCATTAATAAAATCCACTTTCTATTTAGTGCAAATTTATAAATAAAAAATGTATATGCTGTAAGGCTTTGTAAAAATGCTCACTGTTAATAACAGTTCAGCAATCTGTTAAGATTAATGGCTGTAAAGAAAACGCAACTGGTACTTTTTTGTTATTTTGTGTTGTGACGAGAGGGCGGAATCCACCTTTATTCTTATCTCTTAAGTTCTTCTGGACAGAAAAACATTGAAGTACTTACGGAGAGTATTTTATTTTAGTGCCGAGCGTTAGCTGTCGCATCAATTAGACCCAGTGTTTCAACTCTCATACATTATCATACACATTTTAAACGCAAGCAGCATTGTGCTGACGTGGTTTTAATCGTTCTACCCGGTGAATTTGAATAAAATAAATTAAATTATTGTTAAATAGTTTTAAATGATGTCCACAATGAATGTGTTAATGTGCTGCCTCATGCTGCTGGCCATCACTCAAGTGCAAGGCTATAGTTTCACATCGAAAGAAGTCAAATGCCATGGTGAGTGAGACTAAGTCCAATATTTTCGCATTAAAAACTAATTAACTGTCCAAAAATCAAATTATTAGTGTGCAAGGCGACGGTGCAGGAGCTGGAGGATGCCATTGCCAAGGAGGATGCCAATAAAAAGGTGGACGTTAGCGGCTTCCGACTGGATGCCCAAGGCAACTCCATAAGCAAACGCGTACTTCTAATCAAATCCGAGATGTATTTGACGGAGCTGATGGAAAAGATTTGTAAGTTTATATCTGACGTAAATTGTATACACCCAATGGACAATCTGTATAATGCTCTCGACACGTAGGTGAAAAAATGGATGATTACCTCAAGGCGACCTACAAGAGCAATGGAAAATTTACATTGCTCAAGATGATTATCGATGGTAAAATGAACTCAGAGTCGTCGCTCGTTGATTTTGTGCAGGATGGTGATCTCAACAAGAGCCTGGCGCATTTTTGTCTCGAGGTGCTCGACGATAACGAGGAGACTTTCCTGAAAGCATTCCAAGCCGAAAAACTTGGCGATGATTTAGATATTAAAATCTGTTCTGAGCAGGCCAAATACTGCGATGAGGCGCCTGTGCAGGACGAATACGACTTCGATGGCAAAGAGGAATTGTGATCCCCATAACAATTCCATTCAATTAACGAATTTTTATGATCATCATTGTTATAGGGTGCCTGCAACAGGTGCCAATTTGTACTGAGCTAACGAACGAAATTTGTACATTATACATTTGATATGCGTCAAATTTAAGCGACTTAAAAACGACAATAAAATTGAGACGTGCAATTCCATAGAAAGTAAACGAGATTTTGTTCTTTATTGTTGAATCAGTTATTATATATTATGTAGGAGTCGCCATGTTTTGATTTAACTTCCAATTTCTATTCTTCTTTACTGCAAGGATTCATATATTAGATTTCTGTTTTAGACCACATGTAAGAGTTAATTGCTTACGGCTTATCCTCGACATTGCGTAGCATTTGATGGCGTATAACCAGAAATGGAGCACCGAATCCAAGCGTACCAAGTACCACATAGAACAGTGTAAAACGCATTGAGCTCTCGAATCCCTTGCGAAACGGTAAATTCTATTTGTTTCCCATATGAGACGCATATTCCATAATAAATTAGCTATTTTAATTACTTACCATGCCGGGAATGCCGCCGGGATAACCGGACATACCACGAATGAGCGGGGCGCACATTTTGCGTGTCTCAGCGCGTAGGGCGAACATATTTCAATTAGTTTTATTATTTTTAAAGACCTAGGACGATTTAAAATAAACACCAGTCAAGACGAATTATTTCTAGTGACTCACAACTATTTTTTGAATGAAATCAGCTGTATCAGCTCGATTATTTCAATGCCTACTTAATAATAAGGGAAACAACAAAAGATTTTCGGTCTTTAGCTTCTGAGTAACTTTATTACATTTAAACTTTTGACTTAATGTTTAGCTATAACACAATACACGACATGATGGCTGCTACAACCAACAACGCAATCTGCAAAGAAAAATGTGCAACATGCAGTTAACAACATACGATAAGTAATCAGTCAAAATAACTAACCTTACATTTTGTGGTTGTTGTTGCTACTCCCGTCGGGGCTGCTGGGGCCGTTTACTTCTTCAGCAGCTGGTGGCGGACGATCAGGAAGGGGGAGCCAAAGCCCAGGACACAGGCGACGGTGAATAGCGCAGTGATCCTATATTTGTTAGCAAGGCCAAAGGGCAGATTCTGCAATTTGAAAATGGATTCGCAATGATATCATCGATTTTCCTAAAGGATTTTATGCTCAGTGCAAAATACAAATTATGTAATCAGACTGCTGCAGCTTGATCGATATCTGCTTACCTCGCCGGGAACTCCACCATGGCCGCTGTAACGGACCATAGACTGGGAGAAGTTACGTGCAATGACACTGCTGCGGCCCAACATACTTATTAATTTTCTGGATGTTTTATGTAAACTGCAAACGCGGAATTTGTTGGTCGGCTGGCGAAAAAGTGTATACACACCGAAAAAAAGTGTGACTGCGATAACTAAAGCAGCTGGCTCTATCGATACATCGCATAACCAAATCGATAATAAGCTAATTGTATACATGTGCTGTCCAATTAAAATCGAATAAAGCGCCAAATAATATAATTTGAGTTTAGAATCGAAATGATTTATTTGCTGCATTAAGAAACTTAACACTTAAAATGTGCATAAATTTCACAGCTAATCAGCACCAACTAAAACTAAGACTTAAAAATATAATAAAATGTATGAAATACGGCAAAACGAGCGGCTGGGGCAAAATTTTGGTCTCGAGCACTTAACTAAACTTTAATATACGAATAATTTAGCTAGCAAAGAAACATCTGTAGACCATATATATAATTCCGCAGAGCCACATGCCCTTGTACACCTTGTCCACGACCCACATTCTGCAAATATATATTAGGAGATTAACATAACTGCATGTATAGCTGATTATCTAGATTGGTATCTTACACTTTCATGTGTCGCTTCGCTGCCGGAATCGACTCATCTGATTCCTTGAGAATTAAACGACGGGCGCACAACACACAGTTGGTGAAGTAATCGATCAGATCTAGATCAATCTTCTCAATTACATAAGTTGTTCGTTCCTTATTGTTCATCAACTTCCGTAATTTCATTGCTTCTGAGTTGTCAAAACTCCAAACATTATTCGCATAATACTCAAAGACCTCGAAACCCTTGGTAATGCGATTCTGAACGCGACAGAGTCTAAGGGTGTATCGAATTAAACATAGTTAAATTTCTCGCTTGGATCGACTCCACGGATTTGGATACTTACACGGGCGGATAGCGGAATAGACAAAGCAGAGCGTCGACAAACAAGGCTGGTATCCATTGGAAGAATATCATGCACATGAAGTGTACCCAATAGTTAGACTTCATGGAACCACCCGGATACCAGGCCACACCGTTAAGCGGCACCTTGTTCTCAATAACCCAACGGCCCAGCTCGATAATCTCCGCCCAGGAAACCTTAATGTCATTTGATGACGTCATATGTGCTACACGATTCGTATTGTCCGTGCCCGCTGTAATATTTCGCCAACTGGCGACCAAAATACCATTGACTGCCACGTCAACGGGCAGAAAGTCACCATAGCCCGACGAATTACAGTACATGGTGCGAATGACACCCTTGCCAGCACCGATGAGAAGTCCCGTGGGTCCATTAATATTATCCGTCCAGCCGGGTATCGGCTCCTTCCAAATGGGTATGACAATCGACGGACGCAGTATGACAGCGGGCAACTCTTTGAACTTCTCCACAACCAATGCCTCAGCGAGGGACTTGGTATACGCATAGGTATTGGGTATATCGCCCAGAATCTTCTTCTCAATAAGTGTCACCTCCTCATCAGAAAGCCACTCGCAGGCCTGAATCACCTTATGTGGATCTGCAGGCGGATCATACGGCTTCTCATACAGCGTCTTCACGTGCAAATGGCAGTAGGCCGTCGAGCAGTAGGCGAAGAATTCCAATTGCTTCAATGTGACAGCCAGTTCCAACATATACTTGGTGCCACGTGTATTCATAAAGACAGCATTGCGCAGTGGCTCATCGAATCTGTATTGAAAAAGGTGAGCAGCATTAATAACAATTTGCATAGCATTTAAATGCTATATTTGGTTGCAACTCACCGGACTGTGGCGGCACAGTGATACACAATGGAAACCTCATTGCGTAGCGTTGCCAAATCCTGTTCGGAGATGTCCAGGCCCGGCAGCATCACATCGCCGGCAATGGCAACCACCTGGTTCAGTATGTGCTCCTCACCACGCTGCTTCTTAAGCTGGTCGAACAACTGTAAACGGCATTTTATTGGCTTGGTTAGTTACGTGGACTTGGCTAATAAGCTCAGCAATTATTATTATTAATAATTTTCGCAGGCTGCTTACCACATTCTGAAACATATCCTTAATGCGCTCCTGTGGATCCTTACCCTTCTTGGGCCGTATCAACAGATAAATCCGCTTCAGTTCGCCACACGAGCTGCAACATTAATAACGCATAAACTTAATTCATTGAGAATTATTGAGGTCACGTTTGCCGGCAGCAGCTGTTTTCCAACGCAATCAGCGAGTCAGCCAAGCAACCCACCCGCCCACTGGCAGCTTGTTACCTGAATTTACTCTGAATATGGTTTGTTACATTGCACGCACAATATAGTTGTTATTCTTGACAACAATATCAGTCGTATAGCTTATCCGATTATTGCAATAAATCACTTTAAATACAATTTACATATAAGTTACAATTAGCGCAAAGTTGTGTAACTTGTACTCTACCGAGATAAGTGCACTTTTTTCTTAAATATTTTATATTTTAGCTTTAATTATTAAGATTTTGGCTTGAAACATATCTTGCAATATATTTTTGGAGGTTATGAATGCGTTAGAAAACTGTTAACACAGATTTTTATGACAAAATATATATTATTGCTTTTATTTAGTCTCCTTTTCCATTACTTACCGCAGCAGCTTCTCCACCAGAACTTTTCCAAGAAAACCAGTGCCGCCCGTTATGAACAGACTACGCCCCCTAAAGCTCTCCGCGACGCGATCAACCTCATCCTCGTCCACATGCCCAATGGTGAGGTGGCCCTCTTTCTCGAAATCAAATTTTGGCTTAGTCGTCATTTTAAGTGCGAAATGCTTCTTGCTGTAATATATGGTTAGGAGAGGTATAAATTATAGTGGCAATGAGACCACTTAAATGGTGTTAATAAAATGCACTATGATTATTTTTGATCTTGGCTGAATGATCAACTGGTTTTTTGTACTGGTTTTAAAGACTGTCAACATTTTATCCCATAACAACGCTGCTGTTCCCAATGTTAAGTGCCAAGTTGCTGTCTGCGTGGCCACGCTTTATGAGCACGGCCGAGTCTACAAGTCTGAAATGGACATCAATACGCATATTGCGTATGTGACGTATGGCACATGTGGACCAATTAAGCTAGCGATTGCCACACGTAAGCAACTTGGTTGGCTGCTTACGGTCACTTTGTGTGCCATGATAGTGAGCTTGTAACTGCAGTCAAGCGATTCCGAATAAACCAAAATGGGCGTTAGCTAATTGCTTTACAACAAGTCCTTCACCACCAATTGGTAAAAGTGAACTCGCTCTCTGATACGCATAACTATAAAATCCAGCGTCCACAAGGCAAGACACAATTATGAATAAATCCGGCTGAACTTTGTGCTATGCTGACACTAAAGATTAACTAGCTACCTGTCTATCCCAAGTAGTGGTTTTTTATTATGATTTTACGATCTCCCATAAAATTTTATGAAATTTCCAAGTCATTTAATGTCTTGTGTACAAATTTATAGAGTGTTAATAGTTTTAACATTGGCCAACAAGATTGGCAATGTGCTGGTCAAGATCGCAATCATTAATAAAGTCGTTTGTCAGTTTCATTCGCAATAAGAATAATATGTCAACAATTAAATTAATTAAGTTCTTCTCTCTCAAGAAACTAAAGATTTAGGAAACGAACGTGAATTTGCAAGTGAAATTCATATCAGCACTGTGCAACATAAACACAGTTAACAACTGATGGGTGTAATAAATCTTTAAGTTGGTTCAATTAGCAATTGACCTATCATTTGACCTATCTGTCTGTGCTTTTGATACAGACTCTTTGTACGATCTTAAGCAGCACAACTGTTGCAATAAAATGCTACTTAAATGGAACATTTCGTGTGAACGAAAAGAAAACGAAAAAAAATCGTGGCTGCGATATCGTTATACATTTGAATTGTTGTTACTACCACATTTTTCCAGAAATCCCCAGGCGATGTGATTTTCGTGTATTTTTGGCGCTGTCATTCAGACAACTGGCCTCAAGCTCCGTTGGGTCAGGCAAGCCATAAGGTTCGCAGCGATCAAATACGCTTCGTTGACGAAGGGGGACTCACATATGTGTTTGCTACTCTGCTATTTACGGTTGTACTTGCGTGTGTGTGTGTGTGTTGTTGTGTTAACTGTCATTCGAAGCGATTTCCATTGCAATTGTTATTTTGGTTGTTGTTGTTGTTTTGATTGCCGTTACGAGCCTGCTAGTCGCTAGATGTGCATTGGCACGTTTCCCAGATACAAAAAAAACCAAACCCAAAGACAATAAGCAGGGGCGTAATGCCTTAGAGCGTATGCCACAGTCGTTGCTACTGATACACTGCTCACACTGTATTTGGCAAATTAGCAATGCTACAAATTAAATTAAACGAGCGATGTTTTAAATAACACTTTGACAAAAATGTGAATAGGAAATTTGTTACGTTCGCTTTTAAATCGAATAACTTAATTAATAATTGATGACCAGCTTATTTGCTGTGCAACTTTAACTAGTAGGTTTAAGCAGGTATTGTCACTTTTCTTATAGACTCCAACGGAGTCTCACGATAGCTGGGAGCATATGGGACGACAATTTTAAATTAAGTGTTGGCGATTGCCGAAAAAATCTGGTCACTGCAGAGTTGTTCAATTGCATTTTTGGCTATTTGGCCAAGAGTTGAGCAACCAGTTTGAGCCAAGATCGAGATGTTAGTAGAAAAGGAGAAATCCATTAATAAAATAACTTCAAACATTAATCGTCGCAAACATTTTTCGGCCAATCAAAGTATATAAAGTATAGAAAACATTAAAATCTCGTTTGCAACCCAATAAATATGACAAAAATTACACACAAATAGGAAGTTAAGCAGCTATTAAAAATTGACTTGATTTGTGGCTAAACAAATTCAAATTAGAATTCTGTTGTTCAAAAGTAAATGTCATTCATAAAATTCAACACATAAACTAAGCGCACCTTATTTTGTATTAGTCAGAATCACTCAAAGCACTTTTGTGTTACGAATTTGCTTGCAGTTCAATTTATGCAAAATTGTAATTGGCTATTAACACTTCCTCGAGAAGGCTCGGCTTTAAGTGTCACAGGATTCGCTTAAGTCAGCGACACGAATTCGGATAATCGTACGCGCACACTGAATGCTAAACACCAACTGAACAAACTCAGCTTCGGATTTGGAAACAGAGCCTCGCACTCGAAAACTGCAGCCCAAAAAATCCAATCGAAAACAGAAACAGCTAAGCTACTGCGATGAAAAATCAAATGCTAATACTAAGCATCGTTTCATATCGGATCGGCTAGCTTATAACACACACACACACACACACACACACACACATCTAAAAACTAGCTGTGAGAGAGCGTCGCACACACACAGACACACACACACACACACACACACAGCACCCGCTGATAAATATACCGATATTCGTGTATGTAAAAGCACGCGAGCGCTAATAGCAGCTCAGTCGCTGTTGACGTCGACGTCGACGTCTCAGTCGCTGCCCAGCGGTAAAGCTTGGCGTGGCACTCAAGTCTCTCTCCCGGTCGGTCAGAGGTCTGAGCTGCTTGCAATGCGACGCTTTCAGAGTCGTTTGTATTTGGCTTTCGTTATTTATAATTGGCTGCGTGTGCTCTAAGTAAACGATCGCATCTGCTGCTGCGGCTGCTGCTGCTGCTGCTGCTGCGGCTGCTGCTGCTGGTGTTGCCTCGAACAAAACTTCTTCCAATGACATCAACTGCCGTTATTGCTACATAGTTGCAGGCTAGAATGTGACGCAACTCCAGCTGCAGTTTTGAATTTATGTTTATGGCCGAAATGTTGTTACGTATTACAAATGCTCATGTAAAACTTTATAGCGCGTTCACACATTCATAAATTTGAATTGTGTGGCCATTAATTAGACGGAATTGGCCATGGATAAACTCCCCAGCAATCCAATCATTACTTGTTAGTTACAGTTGCTGACTTTAGCATATCAAACAAACTGAAAAATATATAAAAGCTAATATGAAATTTGCCAATGGCATTGACATCAAATTCGTTTGCCCGCATTATCAACGAGAGCGAAAACTATAACTTTGCCATACAAATGGTAGTCAGTTCACTTTTGCTGACTACCTTAACACCTAAAGTCGTAATGCCCATTAATGTCGCGTCTTGTAGTCTCGCTAGTTGGAGCAATGTGTTGTCAAGCGCTACTCTCCAAAGCGCTAATCAAGTTTTGAGTGACCGGCAAAATGAAGTCATTTGATAGTCTTATTTTAATAGTCTTCAAAATATAAATTAAATTAATTTATGCATTCTTAATTACTCAAATATACTTAAATAATTACTGTAAGTTTATAAGTAATTGAATATTTATTTCGAATATAATGGTTTGATAAACCTAATTATTGCAATTGTATTCCCATTTAAATACTTATTGTCAAGTATGCAGCTCAAAATGTATCCCAAATTACATAAATACACACAAGATTTACTTGTAATTTAATTTCTAAGTTGCCTACTTGAAAAGGATATAATTTGCCCATTGTCAGATCAACTCAAAGCGTACTAATCTTTATTGCGAACATCAAGTTTTACTCACTGTTAGATTGGCTTAAGCAAACCACTTTTGGCGGGGTCCGTTGTCTCGGTCAAGAAAACGCTTTGAACTTGAACGTAGAGGCTGGTGTTCGTCGAGTTCGACATTTGCATATGTAAACGAAGTTATCATCATCATGCATATTTATAAATGCAAATATGCTGATATTGATTTTAGATGATCGCTAAAAATACGAACAAGCAGACAATAAATAGTGACACATTTGTGGCAATTCAACAATGACTGGCTCTGTGCTAGGCTGCTAGGGCTGGCAGAATTCTTCGAACTCACACACGCCAAAGAGAAAAGACAAAAAAGAGCTTAGCCTTTGAGGCCGTAATTACAGACTTTCGTTCACGAAAAAGTGGTGCCCACCCATCAACTGGCCAAGAAGTGCTAAACATTGGGGCCAAAATGCAGACACTGGCCAAGGAGGCGGACGACAGACTAATCGGGCTGCTGAAGGCGCCACAATGTATCCCGTTACAGGACCATAAAACTCCATCAGCGACTGGCGACAAGGCCAAATTATACCGCATACGCACACGTAGACCCCGTCCAAGTTGTGCACAAGGCTAATTGGACGCGGACCACTCTTGATGGGGTGTGGGCAGGATAAAGGGATATATATATATATACGTATATAGGGGATGGGCAATGGTTGTGCGAGTCTTAACTTAAAAGTAGGCGGAACATAACAATTGTGGGTGATTTGCATACAATTTGGCGCTTAAATTACCAGCAAAGCGGCGACAAAATGTTGCTGCGTCATTTTGCTGATGATTTTACTTACACACATACACACACACACACATGTATGTACGTCATTTACATGCATACAGTTAATAAAGATGCATATAAAAATGGTCAACACAATGCAACTGCCCGTTGGCCATTGTTTGGCTGACAGTCGTGTCTGACAACAAACAAATCAGAGCCAGGCCGACATTGTCAAGGCTATCTCTGGTTTGCAGTTAAGCGACGGACCATAAATAAATAGACACAAAATTTAAACACAAAAAACATCCCAAATAAAAATATGTATACGTGTGCAACTCGGGGGCATCAGCAAGGCGGCAACTGTTGCCAAACAACACACATAAATGTTGCATAGACATTTTTGCAGCAACACTTGTTGCTGGTGCTGCGGCTGCTTCAACAAACACCACCCACACGCCACACGGACTTTGGCCTCTTGCCTGCCTATAATCCTTAACAAAGAACAACATCGTCGGTTGGCCGTCGTTTGTCGGTTGTCGGTTGTCGGCTGTTGCCTGTCGACTGTTGGCTTTCGACTGTATCCATATAAAACCGGATGTTTCGCCAAACATTTCCACAGAAGTGCTTCACATTTCCACGGTCAACAAGTGTCCTGTACCCAAAAAAAAAACACCGTACAAGAACATCCTCAACGGTAAAGTGACGGGTGGCTAGTGTGAAAGTGTTTGTCATTCCTACTTTAGTTTCGTCTACGGTATGCCTATTTAATTAACTTATTTTACACTCATATTGCACAAGGTAAGCTGTATTTATTTAATAATTGAATATTCATAATAAACCAAAGAAAAGCTTTGCTTAATTCACAAATACATATTATTAAGGGAAATCCAATCTAAGATCAGAAAATATATTCACGATTTAAATATAAATGTCAAATGTGATTTAAGCGACTAATTTCTTAAAAAATGAAATATTTCTTTGATTTAATTTGTTCGTGGGATGAAAATCGTTAATTCTTACATCTATTTTTCGTTAAGATGAAAGTCGTTGAATAAAGTATTTTTCCATCTTGTGTCAAGTTATAGATTTATGTCGCTTTCTAAAATGAAAAATTCGAAGATACAAATTTTGTTTTTTCGATTTAATTTTCTTGAGTTGAGTTATCAATATTAAAGTTGGATTTTATACTTATACAAAATAATTTTTCTTAATAGCTATTAAATCTTATAAGCTCTACTAAATCGACTGACTCATGCAGCTATGAGCCAAAGACATCACAATTTGTCTTCTTAATGTTCTTGTTTCTGTCTTCATCATATAAAATAGATGTAACTTTTTGTTCAATTGCTGCACACTTTTTTCATTCTAAAATTTACAAAGGATATAAATTATATTATAGAATTCTAGGGGACAGTGAATAAAACAGTATTCAGAACACGTAATAGCCCCAATTTAGTTTTGATTTCCCATTTTTGGTTAAGGGTTTCCATTTTGATTTCAGTTCGTTTAAAAACTCTGATGGGAATTGAAATATCAAATTTCATCTATTCTTAAAAACTGGTACACTGATAGGAAATACATTGAGATGAAAAAATCGTTGAATGTGATAAAAATAGTTGTTGGCCAGACTCTCACACCCAACTAATGACTCTCACCTCAGTTTTGGGCTAATGAAAGTAAATTGAGATATTTACGGCTGCACTTTGGAGAGCAGCAGTTGCCACAAAGCGTCACTAGATATTCATTTGGCCATTGCAGTTTCCGCATTCCCTGCACTTTTCATTCGTGGTAAGTTAAAGTTGGACGCCAGTTGGCCAGGTTGTATGTGCACCTCAAGAACTAGCGGCGAAGCGTGTAAAATTTTTGATTTATCACTGGCAAGGGCCACGATAACAGCCATAGTTGTTCTATGCTCATTCCAGCAACTTACTCGGGCTGCAAATGCCTCGCTGTGCCACATATGACGCGACAATCATTTGTCTTTTTGTTCTTTTTTTTTTTGTTTTTTCTGCGTGCCGCTGAGGTGTTGAGCTGTCTGTTGATAAATTATTTGCATATTTAAATTTAGCACACCATAATGTCCGGGGATACATGATGTACCATGATTGAGAAGATGGCACTTCAAGTGTATCGCATTGCGGCACATTCGTAAGATATGAAAATCTGATTAAAAGTGTTCGTTAAACAAAGTGCACCCTCCCCCAAAAACAGAAAAGCGAGAAGTGTCGGCTTTCATATTGACTCTGAGCCTAAACGAATTAACGAGTGTGTTATTGATACGACTGCCAAGCAGGCAAGGCAGACAAAAGACAACAGGACGTATGCGCAATTCCAGGCAACATAAATAATATACACCTACACACAAACAGCAAACAAATGTAAAAAAAACTGCGATTTTTTGTGAATCTTAAATAGACTTTCCATCTCTTTGTCGCAACTGCAGCCAGAAATACACTATACAAATTGTATTGCAGCAACATCGCCCATAATAATGCTTTTGGCAAACTCAAAAATTAAATCGCACTTTGATGGCAACTACACAATTTACTGCTACCAAATGTTTGTCATATTGCAAGTGCCACTTTTTGTTGATTAGTCGCAAGCGGCAAGCATTTGATGTGCATAGTTGGCTAAAATGTTGCGACTAGGCAGCCAGGCAGTCTGTAATTTAGGCACTGACTGTTAATTTAGCTAGCAAATTGCCAGTGGCAACAAACGTAGGGCTAAAACCTTTGCCATTCGACTTGTCAACAGTTTTGTGTGCATTTCATTTGACACTTATTGCCCAAATATGAATTGCGTCTGATTGCGTTCGGAAAACCAACAGAAAAATGAATTACTGTTTTTTATTTGTTTAAAAGTTTGTGAAATTGCACATTAATGTGCAGGTACATCAAATGTATGTTAATGTAAACCGTTGGCCAGCTCATCAGCCGGGGTCTTCTTGTTGTTTTTTGGTATTGTGCGTCTTCGGCTAAACACGTTTTTAACGGTTATCTATCTGTCCTAGTCGCACAGCAGCGTTAACTTTAAACTGAGCAATAAGTTGACCAACTTTTCCGAAATTAATGTCAAGTTTAACGTCTGGGGAAGTCCAGTTATACATCTATTTATTCAATTTGCTACATTTAATGCGCGAATTTTCAGCGAGCTGTAAGAAACCCAAAATGTGGCTTTCAAATTTTAAATTGGTATGATAATTAACTAATTTAAATTGTTAACCCGATTGAATAGTTTTTCATGGGTTTCATTCATCAATAAATCTGCTAACTAATCAGCTGAACGATAAAAAGTACATTTGCAACTGGATTCGTATAATAAAATGCGATTAAGCCACACGTATAGCAAAAACTCAAATGAATAGCTGGATTTGTGCAGAGTTGGGCGTGTGGCAAGCTGAAGCGGCAGAAATTCGCGTCTTTATTTGTGCAAGATAAAAACTTGTGCATTTAAAAAATATGAGGATCGTTTAAACGAATGGCATTAATTTTGACTAAGTTTCCAGATATTAATTTTAAACACGTTAATCAGCTTAAAGCGATATTCTGTACAACCTTTTAGTTATTCCCTCATAGATTTCGATATTGGGGGTTAATTTTGTTTTTGGGATTAATTAATTCACATCAGTAAATATACAATTTTAGAAAACTATTCAATCGTTTTTTCGGTCGTAGAAACCTTGAAGAAGTCATGGAACTTCATGCAAAAATTGTAGATCATGCTTGATGTAACAGGATAGCTATTGGTCTGATGATGATTTGCGAACATTTTCCTGATCTGAACTGAAAACCAGAAAACTATTTACAGCGCTTATAATTGGAATTTGTAGGCTTTCAATGGCCTAGTTCATTAGCTACTTATCTACTTAACTTACCTATCTGATGCTGATGCTGATGCTATGCATAAGCAAACGCTCAGCTTCTCTTTGCTTCTCTGCCAGTTGAGTACTTCAACACTAGCGTCACCACATCCAAAAGCCATAATCATTTGCATCTCTAATGGCCTGACTCTGACGGAGTGCGGACGTTCATACATCAACCACTCAACACCTCCTGCTTCACATGTAAGCCAGCAGTTTAGCGCCTCCGACCAGTTCTATAATGGCAGTTGATGGGCGTAGCTTGTGTGAGATGGGGGGGACTGGTGCGGAGTTGATTTGACGCCTTTCGTTAGCCAGTGCCAACTCATGTTGCTACTGCCACTGCTGCTGCCACTGCTGCTGCTACTGCTGCTGCCACTGCTGCTATTGCCATTAATGCGCTTGGTTAACTTTTTACGCGCACATTCATATTTCGCTCTTGGGCAGGCGTATTATCGCATAAATATTGTTATGGTTAATTAGCGGGGCACTTTGTCTGAATAGAGCTGAAAGAAAAGGCGTTAAGATGCTGCCACCGGAGAAGCTGCTTCGTTGTCCTCTTCTTGTTGTTGTTGCTGTTAGCTGTTAAGTAAAATGAATGGCGTTAGTTGCGTTGTCAGATGAGGGCGTTAATTTGATTAAAAATTGTAATAGATAATGCGCCAAGTGATTTAGCCAACACCTCATAATTATGTTGTAATAACCCTTCTCTCTCCGTCTCCCTCTCTCTCTCTCTCTCTCTCTTTCTCTCTTTCTTTTAGATACTCCTACTCCAGCCATGGGCATTGCGTTGATGTTTCTGCTGGCTCTGTACCAAATGCAGTCGGCCATCTACAGCGAGATCATTGAGACTCCCAACTACACTGACAATGCACTTGGCGAACTGGAGGATTCCAGCACTGAGCCCCTTTCAGCGGTTGATACTGACCTGTTGGATGCGATGATGATGATGGACGAGAAACCGGACCAAACCGAACTGGAATTGCGGCTTCCAATTTCGAACATTGGGTTTGACTATGGCAAGAATTCGATGGTGTTGCGTTTGCAGAAAAACGCACGCAAGCCGCAACTCAAATACGATCCGGACTATGAGCAGAAGCGGAAATCATTGCGGGACAACTTCATGCACTTTGGCAAACGGCAGGCGGAGCAGTTACCGCAGGCAACTGGTCCCGGCTACTATGAGATGTCCAAACGCTCGGCCATGGATCGCTATGGACGCGAGCCCAAGCAGGACTTTATGCGCTTCGGACGTTCCCCTTCGGATTTCATGCGTTTTGGACGTGATCCCAAGCAGGATTTCATGCGTTTTGGACGTGATCCCAAACAGGATTTCATGCGCTTTGGACGTGATCCGAAACAGGATTTCATGCGCTTTGGACGTGATCCCAAGCAGGATTTCATGCGTTTTGGACGTGATCCCAAGCAGGATTTCATGCGTTTTGGACGTGATCCCAAACAGGATTTCATGCGCTTTGGACGTGATCCGAAACAGGATTTCATGCGCTTTGGACGTGATCCCAAACAGGATTTCATGAGGTTTGGTCGCGATCCCAAACAGGATTTCATGAGGTTTGGTCGCGATCCCAAGCAGGATTTCATGCGTTTTGGACGCGCCGATAACTTTATGCGCTTTGGCAGGAACGTAAACTATCACGAAGAGCAGCGCAGTTCCAAACCAGATTTTATGCGTTTCGGTCGACCCGATAATTTTATGCGTTTCGGTCGCTCACCGCCCACAGAGTTTGAGCGATATGGCAAAATGGATTCGAATTTCATGCGCTTCGGGAAGCGTTCTCCTGGAGATGGAATTGCCAGCACGGAGTCGAACCAAACTAAGGCGCAGCTGCAGGAAAACAAGATTACTGCTGACGGTGGCAAGCAGCAGCAGGTGCAGTCAAGTGATGATGGCAACACAGTTGATAAAACCATAACTATGCTTTTCGACAAACACCATCAACAACAACAAGAACAACAGCAGCAGCAGCAGCAGCAGCAACAACAAAGACAGCCACAAGAAGAGCAGCAACTGAAGAGCAGCGAACAGAACAACTTGGATGAGGCCAGTGCTGAGCAGTTCTTTGAACCATAGAGTTTTCCCGCACAATGCACACTGTAAATATTAATTGGACAAAACGAAACATTATGATAAATGTTCTTAACCAAATGTATATGATTTATAGCACATGATAGTTGTTGCGATTGTATTAATTTGAATTTTTAATTTGGGCTGGATTAAAAATTCACCATGCTTTCATCTGTTTAAAAGAAAAAACTAAAAAAAAAAGGAAAAAATTAATACACATTATCTAAATGATGAGCAGGGCTTGTAACATATACAAATGCACATAAATATATTCATTAGGTGTAATATCAAGATACAAAATTTGAAATTTAAATGTACTTCGACTATATGCATTGAAATGTTGTGAACAATCTTTTGAATAAAGACCACTCGCTAACTATGGTTTGGCTTTCTATTTAGTGTAATCTATATTTAGATGGCATTGGTATTGACCTTAATAATCAAAAATTCAAATTCAATGCAATTCAAATTGCAAAATGATTAATGTGCAGATGGCGCCATCTGTGGGCGAGCGGATACAACGACAAACTGCTGTTGTAACCAAATCAAATCGTGTACTGTAGATCTGGCAACGCTGAAGCAACAAGTTTTTAATTGAGCTGAACTCGTGTTGAGTTTTGCTCGCATTGCGCACAAACGAAACGGTTCGTTTTGCCTGTGCATTTTGCAAAATAATGTGTTATTAGTTGCTCAAGAGGACCAAAAGAATATTTCATTTTATTTTCATAGCATGAGCCGAAAAGCCGGCAAACACACAGTGAAGTCGTGCGCAATCACGACACGCGCTCCGCTCTATTTTTAACAGCTGTATGTTGCGGGGGACTTCCACTTCGCATTTGTTTTATTATCAATTCACTCTACGAAAGGTTATTACGGCACTAATATCTCAACTGCGAAGATCCAAACAACCAATAGGTAAGTAACAATACGAATCAATTCAAATAATTTCAACTAACGAAGCAGCAACAACAGTTGCGCCTCGCTGGGCGAGTCTAAAGTCCAACTTGTTGCACAGTTGACGTCGGCACTCATTGTTTTTGTTTGATATTTATATAAATAAAAATAAAATAAATTATTTGCATATACATTTTAGGTACACTGATTAGAGAAATAATTTGCTGACCATAATATCAAAGATGTCGGCACTGCTGAAAATACACAGAGGTGAGTTTAGAATTGAATATGGCGAGCAATTAAAGATAACTACAAACAATTTAACGATTACATAATTTAAATGTTTTGGTATGCGAGACAGAAAACATAAAGATAAGGCCCTTGAACAATGTTAGCAAAGCATCATCAAATTGCCAACAGTTCATAAAGAGAACTCCTTTCTAATGTGTAATCTTATCAATTAATGCGCTTTTGGAAATTAGTTTTGCGTTAATTGACTATCTGTCGAATATTATTTACCACGCCCAGTTCACAAGCTCTTCTCGCCCGCCTTTGTGCGCAGCGTCTCGGATGCAGCAAAATATCCAAGAATAACCACCCACTACACCTTGAATCCGCGTGAAAAGGACGAGAGATGGAAGGAGGTGGACATGGAGCGCTGCATAGAGGAGGTCGACTTAGTTATTGTTGGCGGTGGACCAGCTGGCATGTCAGCTGCCATACGTGCCAAGCAGCTAGCCGCTGAAAAGAATGAGGTGAGTTTCTTATCTTTAGCTATTCAAATTATGCAATGCTAAGCTGCCGAATCTTCTTCTTCTGCATGTTTAGGAGATTCGCGTGTGCATTGTGGAGAAAGCTGCCGAGGCTGGTGGGCACATACTCTCTGGCGCTGTCATCGATCCGATTTCCATAAACGAACTGATACCCGACTGGCAGGAGCAGGGTGCGCCATTGAACACGCCCGTGTCGAAGGACACCTTCTCTTATCTCACGCCCACGGGTCGCATCTCGATACCCATTTTCAAGGGATGGCCCATGGACAATCATGGCAATTATGTTGTGCGTCTGGGTCACTTGGTCAAATGGCTGGGTGATCAGGCGGAGGCGTTGGGCGTTGAGATCTATCCTGGCTGTGCGGCCTCTGAGGTGCTTTTCCATGAGGATGGCAGCGTTAAAGGCATTGCCACAAACGATGTCGGCATTGCCAAGAGTGGATCACCTAAAGAAACCTTCGCACGAGGCATGGAATTGCATGCGAAGACCACGATATTTGCCGAGGGCTGCCGTGGTCATCTGTCCAAGCAGATCATGGAGAAATTTGGCCTCAATGAGGGCAGCGACCCGCAAACTTATGGCATAGGACTAAAAGAGGTGTGGGAGATCGCTCCAGAGCATCATCAGTAAGTTTCAATATTGCTTTAGACAAAGAAAATCACAACTATTAATACATTCTTTCTAAGACCTGGTCTGGTGGAGCATTCGATTGGTTGGCCTCTGGATCGCTTTACGTACGGTGGATCATTTCTGTACCATCTTGACGAGCCCACGCCCACCATCGCTGTGGGATTCGTTGTTGGTTTGAACTACAGCAACCCTTGGATCAGTCCCTTCCAGGAATTCCAACGTTTCAAGACGCATCCCAAAGTGCGCCACGTCTTCGAGGGCGCCACACGCATTGGCTATGGCGCACGTGCTATCAACGAGGGCGGCTTCCAGAGTTTACCGAAGAAGCTATCCTTCCCAGGAGGCTGCCTGGTGGGTTGCAGCGCCGGCTTCCTTAATGTGCCACGCATTAAGGGCTCTCACTATGCCATGAAGAGTGGCATGCTGGCCGCAGAGAGCGCCCTGGAGGCCATTGCTGAGGGTACGCAAACAACAGCGGGCATTGAGCCCATCAGCTATGCGGACAAGTAAGTTGAAATTAACTGCCTGAGCAACTAAACTAAATTCGAAAATCAAATTTTATTTTAGAATTAAGGAGTCCTTCATTTGGAAGGACTTGTACAAGGTGCGCAATGTTCATCCGTCCTTCCACAATCCGCTGGGTCTCTATGGCGGACTTGTGCTCAGTGGTTTCTCCATTTTCATGGGTGGCCGCGAGCCCTGGACGCTGTCTCATGGAACACCGGATCACGAGTCGCTGAAGCCTGCCAATGTTAGTGAGCGCATAGTGTATCCAAAGCCAGATGGTAAAATCTCCTTTGATTTGCTGTCCTCGGTGGCGCTAACGGGCACCAATCATGAGGGTGATCAGCCAGCACATTTGACGCTCAAGGACGATCGCATTCCCGTTGATCACAATCTGGCCATCTATGAGGGACCCGAGCAGCGTTTCTGCCCCGCTGGCGTCTATGAGTATGTGCCCAATGAGGAGGGCGGCAATATGAAGCTGCAAATCAATGCACAAAACTGCATACACTGCAAAACCTGTGATATTAAGGATCCCAAACAAAATATCAATTGGGTGGTGCCTGAGGGCGGCGGTGGCCCCGCCTACAATGGCATGTAAAGCAATCTTCTTGCTTTGAAGAAAGTAAAATACATGATTTATGCCACAATTGCATTTGATTAGTTTGTAATTCAAAACAACAATAAGTCTAAAAGTACATGTGTCAAAATTGGTTGGAAATTATTTTAAAAAATTGTAATTAACTGTAATTATGTAAGTCTGATATCGAAGTTGCAATAAAAGAAGAGTGAAATGTTTGTGAAATTCAGTTGCCAAAAAGGTTTTTATTTAAAAGTTTCTACTTTTATGTTTAAAACATCAACTTATTTGGTAAATATTTCTTTTTCCACAATCAATTTGTCAAAACCTTTCATATTCAGTGCACGGATAAAACTTGTTTACATAGTATATATCATAATCATACATCATTTATATATAGCTGCTCTCTTTTTTTTGTTTTTTCTTCTTTTTTTTTTTGTTTTGATGTTTTTCACCAAAATTGTAACTAATTTTCGCCTAAACATAATGCATACACTTACAAATGTGTACTGTAAATAATTTGAACAGATATACATCGATGGTTATTACAATATGTGTATGTATATTAAGTAATATCGATTTGGAGCGCACTTTACACTGGTTACTTAGCTAGATGCATATCACTTAATTTGTATATTTTGAAACATAATTATCTTTTGTGTTTTTAATGAGAGCGCTGTAAAGGTTTTATAAACTTTTAAACGCCTTTTTCTGGTATCCAATCATAGTTTAATTTCATGTTTAAATCTTATCTAAATGGATCTGTACGTATAACTTGTTAGTTTGTGCTCATGCGGGATTTTCTTTATGATTATCTAAACAACGAGTTGCAAATGGGACCACAATATCTTTTGTCATTGTTAGTAACATAAGTAAATATTTATAAAAATTGTTACTGTTCGCATTAGACTAGCATATACATAACATTAACAACATTTAATTTACTCAAACGAAAACTAAACAATACATATATTAAATCTATATTAGTTTAATTAAAAGACTCAATTGATTCTGTATTTTAGGTGCGCAATGTCATCTTGTATATATATAAGTATGTTTTATGCATAAAGTCTTTTGCCTTTTAACACGGTTTGCTTAAATCTCAACTAGATGTTTTATATCTTTTCTTCAGGTGCCACATAAATCGCCTTACAACAGTGCATTGTTTCAACATTTTATTCTAAATACAACTATAGTTACTTTTATGCATTTACAAACTCGAACCTCGGCTGGAAACCATTAGACGAATGACTTGCACATATCTTTGTATCATTTATATTATTATGTGGTCCCTGTGACCATAAAAGTGCCTTGTAGACCAGCTATACAGTTCACTGTTTCAAACACATCGTATATCTACCATATATATATATATATATATACAAATATATAAATGTATATGTGAGATTTCTTAAAGTATTCATATTTTCCTATGCCAATTAGAATTTAGCCTGCTCAATGATCGTTTTGTACATGATGTGCTGCTCCACTTGTGATACTTATCCATTTTGTCCAAGTTGTGTTAATTTAATATTAGTTTTAAAGCTTAGTTTAATTACATTTGTGTATGGTTGCATTAACTACATTTATTTAAATAGCACAAATAACACCTGTATTGAAATATTTTTCACCATCAAGTTATAATTTTCATATTGTTATACACAAGTATTCAGCAAATGATCGCTGTTCAACATTTATGTTTATGTTTTGTTAATTCAAGAGGCACTGTTTTTAAGGCAACACTACAGAGTGAAGTTTTATTTACCAGGATTTATTTACACATAACTTAATAAAAGTAGGAAAACCGATTTTTCGGGAAATATGGAAAAGTTCATTTGCAAATTATATGAAAAATCATTTTGGGTTAACACAACGTACACATAACAATTGTAACATTACATTCAACACTCAATGTATTTGGTATAGTTCATTTCAAGTATGTTTATACTTTGCTTATACATATACAACGGCCGCATAAACTTATCCATTTGTGTGTCTTTGTTTGCCAGAGTCCTTTATACCATTTTTAAAAATTTATTCTGTTCAAAATTGTATCTAAATAGTCTATGCGAAATTTCAAAAATGGATTTCAAATTTTTATGAAAGGCACTCTGACAAATTGGTTTCGATTAATTTAGACTTTTTATGGCGATTCTGCTTATATTATTATGTTCTTGTCCTTCTTTGTTAATACGTATCTTAATATTAATTCCTTAGAATTTTCAGTATATTGCTAGAAAATATGTAGCTCTGGCTACTTTATTTTAATTATATATATATATATATCTGCATGTATGTAGATATACATAGCTCAGCTTATTTGTTGTTCATCTCTGGGAAACCTGTAAAGTGTATATGTTTATTGTTTTTGTTTATTTGTTGTGCACTCGGATCGGTAATTTTGCGCTATATAAGTATGCACAGCTGTTACAGTGCACAGCATAAATAAAGTATACGTACTGTTGAGTTCAATATGCAAATCCATATGTTTCTCAATATTTTGCTTATTTGTTTTCGATTTTAACAATTGGCTTTATAAAGTGCAGCAGGTCATATTGTGCTGGCGCAAATATGTACTGAGCGCGTTTACCTCTAAAATGTCTAAATATATATTCTTATGAACTGTATTTCAATAAAATAAATGGGCAATTGACATGCACACAGCCCCACCCACCTACATATGTATTTATGATTAAAGGTACATGTTTACTTCTTGAGAATGAATTATGAAATGATACGAATTAGGAAAATAGAAAATAAAATAAAAGAAATAGTGACCACAACTGAAATTGTTTATAATCATTTTATTTAAATTATACTTTGTGTTTTGAGTTGTTTTTTGTTTTTGTTTTTGTTTTACAAACTGCATTTAAAATTGTAAATCGTAAATGGTAAATGTAAAAATACAAAACTTAAGGCGCAACATTTGAAAAAAAACGCTTCAAATCGAACAGAAATTCACTTTTAAGTTAATTACAAATTATGACTTCGTTTTGCTTAGAGAAGAAGAGAATAAAGTCTATATAAAATAATGGGGCGCTTAAGAAAATTATAATTATAATTATAATTAAATCAAGTTTCTTTTTCTTTGCAAATATCCGCGCACTCTCTCTTCCTTTCTCTTTCTCTCTGTTTCTCTCCCGATCTCTTATTGTACCACCCGACTCACTCTCACAAACACAACTAAATCTTAGATCTATTGTATTAAATTAGAAATTAATCGTTAAATTAATATTAAACTGAGTCGTTGAATAAAATAAAATATATATTTATAATTTGTATTGCAAGTGTTGTGCACAAACCTCATAAACCATATTCATAAATTGCACTTCAATTAATTAGGAAATTATATTTAGGCAAACAAAAACAAAACTTGACGTCATTGCATAATGTTTTTGAGTACATTTTCATGTGTGTGTGTGTGTGTAGTGTGTGTGTGTGTGTGTGTGTGTGTAGTGTGTGTGTGTGTGTGTGTGTGTGTCTATGTGGGGGTGTGTGTGTGTTTTCAAGGGAGATTTTACAATTATTTGCTTAAATTGTAAAACTTGATCATCTCACAATTACATTTGTTTATATTTTATATCATATAGTATGACTTGCATGTATTACGTATCTTGTAATTTTAATTGTAGTGATTTTCTTGGTTTAAAACTTATTGACGTTCGAGTGCTTATGTACAATCATTCTCGCATTTTCTGTGTGTTGTATGTGTGTTTGCTTGTTGTTGTTGTTGTTGCTGTTGTTGTTGTTTTTGTTTTTGACTTAAATTTAACATTAAATTGAATTAAACTAAATCAGCTCAACACACTTAACAACTAACTGTTGCACTGTTTGAAAACTTTACTCTCTGGCGCTTAACTTAAAACATCAGTTTGTTTTGTTTGCATCTTATTTGTATTGGTAATTAACTAGCTACGGCTTTCAAAACGGCTCTCAGTTTAGGGGGCCAGTTCAAATCGGCGCACAAAACTTACACATCAAGATTTATAAGGGTGTATGTGTAGTAGGTATATACTATATAATTTAAAACTACTAATTATTCCCATACATATAAATATATATATTCGTTATATATATATATACATATATATATATATATATATATATAATATATATACTACATATAGTATTATAAATTATATATTAGACAATAATTGTAGATATGACACTGTCACTTGTTTTTTACTTAAGCTAGGAAAAACAATAACAAAACTTTTCGCTTCCAGCTGACTAATCAAAACTATTGCACTGGTCTGGAAACGGTTCTGTGCTCTGTTCTTGCTGTTATTGATGATGCTGCTAATGTTGTTATCGCTCGCTACTGCGCCTCATGCTGCTGCATGCCATAGTTAACAGCCAAGTGTTGGCCATAGCAATCATAGCCGCTGCCACGACCATAATTTGGTGGCACGTTTAGAAACGCACGATTTGCAGACGTCTCTTTGCGCTGTGGCGGCGGCATCATTGCCAGATCATCGCTGTTGCTGCTGACTGGCTTCTTGTTGATGATGTTGTGATGTTGCTGTTCTTGTTGTTGTTCTTGTTGTTGTTGTTGTTGTTGCGACTGTAGCTTATAGTTGCTTGAAGCAGGGCCACGTGCCGGCTATGTGCCCCAACCGCCAGATATTCTTGGCCTTTTGTGATTGGGCGCATCGTAATCACTCAACTGTTGCTGTTGTTGCTGCTGATGTTGCTGTTGTTGTTGCTGCTGCTGCTGTTGTTGCTGATGTTGTTGTTGTTGCTGCTGCTGTTGCTGCTGATGTTGCTGTTGTTGTTGTTGTTGTTGTTGCTGCTGCTGTTGCACAGCAACGGCAGCTAAGCGCACATCCTGTTCGCTGCTAGGCGCACCTGCGTTTAAGATAATAAAATCTGTTAAACTATTAGTTTCAGCTGTACAGACGGCAAATGTGTGTGGCAGCAGGCGCGGGGGTTTTTTTTTGTTTTTAGGGCCAGACGCAATGGCATTCAACGTCTGGCAAACTTAAGGTTTATGTGAGTGTGTGTGTGTGTGTGGGCAAGTGTGGGCGTGTGTGGGTGTGTGTGGGTGTGTGTGTGTGTGTGTTATATGTGTTAAATGGGCACGAGTGTATGCTCAGGTTAACTGGTGAATTAGTGAAGAAATCAAAAAACACAAGGCAGGCAATTATTACATATTTTGTTTGGCTACAAATCCGAAAAACGTTGGTATTTCAAATTTTCAATGTTGGAAGAGTTGATATTCAGTCTGGCGAAACGTATTGGAAAATCATAAAAGATTTGCAAAATTTTGAAGGAAGTGTGTAGAAAAAAAGAGCTGATTAGCTATCGATAGCACAAAACAATCGATAAATATCGATAGCAACTGTTCTAACATATAAAATCTATTACAAATTTATTCTTGGTTGGTTTCATTTTCCAAAATATTCGATAAGCTATGAAATAATCTCCAATCATATCGTTACTATCGATGCTGTTATCGATTGCTAATCAGCTCTTGCATGTCTTTAAGTGTATTGTTTTGTGTGTGTTTCTTTGTGTGTGATTTATGCATGTAGTTGTTGTTTGATTATGTGTGAGTGTGTTTTTGAATGTTTTTGTATGCTTTTGCTTGTGCTTTTGGCCAATTTACCGGCAAAATTCCATCTAGAATTATGTCCCATAAGCGCACGGTACGGATATCCTTCATACTTATCATGCCCTAAAAATTATCATATATAGTTGTTGTTGTTAATTGTTGGTTGGTTAATCAAACGAACAGAATAATTGATTTGAGGCAGCAATAAGTTTCTTGTTTTCAAAATCATTAAATAAATCGGCTGCAATCCTGAGCAGCGGCACAGGCGCCGTATACGTAATTCAATATTGCACATACGCTGCATGAGCTGTCACTAAATTGAAATCTTTCATTTTTTATGGTTTCTTTTGTTTTTTTTTTAATTTTTTTTTTTTTTTTTTATATAGCATTAAGAGACATGCCGCAGAAAAAAACACAATTAACATAGATATCAAATATCAAAAAGATCTCAAAATTAGTAGAAAAACAAAATTGATTAAATTTGCAAGCGAAATTTCGGATTTTTTATAATTTTGCGAAAAATTGAGAAATTGGACATACCTGGAGTGGGTGTTATATGGCCGGTGGATGAGGGCCGTGAATTGGGCATGACCAGATGCTGTTGCGAATGACTTAGAACGCTCAGATTGGTGGCCTGCTCGGCGCTGCCGTTTGTCCCACCTCCGCCCGGTGTTCCCGTTAGCACGCTTCCGCTGCCCAACTGTGCATTGATGGCAGTCAGGACATTGGCAACGCCACCGGCTGTGGATACATTGCTGCTGGTGCTGCTGCTGCTGGAGCCGCTGCCCGTGGAGCCGTTACTATTATGCTGATGGCCACCACCGCCGCCGCTGGCGGAGAGATCGCGCGGCGGTGACTGCGGCTCCGCTTTGACCTTGATGGAGACGGGTGAGCTGGCGGGCGGCGGTGTACTATTCGAGACAGCCAGATGCGATAGACTGCAAGGCAGATTATGATGTTGGTCGCCGTTAAGTGTTAAGTGCCTGCTGGGGCTGCTGCTGCTGCTATTCGCCGGGCTCGGGGCCTGGACTACCCACCTAGTGTGCTGCACGAGACCCTGATGCCACTGCGGCAGGCTCATTATGTCCGCGCTCATTGCACCCGACTGCGAAAAGTCCTGCGCCCCAAACGAGTAGCCAGTCAGCGGCGGCATCGGCGTCTGCAGCGTCACAACCGGCGTATTCAGTGACGTCTGGCTCTGGCGCGGCTGCAATTATTTGCATAATTCATTTCAAATTAAAATTGCTTTCTTCAACTGAATGTGCTCAGTTCTAAAAATTAATAGTTATAGTTGTCATTGGAAGCAGCTGTCATAAGTTAGATATTCATGATTCGATTGTAACGACAAGACTCTTGTCTTTACAAGTTGAATAAGTTAGTTGAAAAACTAAAAACGGATCTGCAGGTTACTACAAAAAAAGTATAATCTCAAACATAAACAACCCGTTGTCAATCGTATTCGCAGTCTTAGAGTCTCTTATATACCGACCAAAATGAAATTCATATTGCGTAATACTTAAGCTACGAAGCAATCAAATTTCAATCAATTTCTTTTTAAACTCAATCTTATTTCTATTTTATTTTAAGTGTTTGCTATGTTGGGTTAGTTTATCTAAATGAACATCTGCAAAAACCTTTTTCAATCCTAAAGCTTATTTCAAAATATTGACTTACATCTGCATAGGCGACATCGTCCGCTGTCGCAGACATATTCGGCGCTATAGTGGGCGGTATTACGACACGCAAATTGGAAGCCCTTCCATTCTGGCTGCCCGGCGATTGCTGCTTAATGGGCAAATGATGCGCTGCAAAAATGGGGATTTAATTGTTTAATACATTTTGGCTGGCGTTGACCTGGGGTCGAGTGACTCTGTTATTATTTTCTGTGTATGTGTGTGTGTGTGTGTGTGTTTGTTTGTTTAAGGAGTTGGGACGTTGGTGTGTGTGTGTGTGTTTGACATTTAAATAACAGGTTTGCTAATACTGACTGAACTAATTGGATGTATTATGTGAGAATGTCTGTGAGTGGATCTGAGTGTGTATTATATTAAGGCGGCCCTTATGTGTAATATGAATATTGTGATTATGCCCACCTATGCCAGGACTGGGGCCTGGACTGGGTGATCCCACAAGCGGCGAATGTGAATGTGGATAACCGTTTGACATCTCCAACATGGTACCCGATGGATAAACTGATGAATGAAATATATAATAGAGAACATAGGCAATCAGTTTATCACCAAAATTTGTGAAAGAAATATTGAAACAATAGCAACAACAGCTAATTTGCAGGCAATGTTACAGATTAGATAGAGAACGCAGTAGGTAAATCCCAAATAGTTCAAACACTATTAATAAATCGAAATTAGCTGCCTAAACGAGATGTGTGCATGCAAAACAAACATAAAGAGTTAGGTGTTTAACTACTACTCTAATTAGGTGAGGGTAATTAGGTTGGTAAAAGTTAAATAAAAATATTATAAAAAAAAAAACAATCAGAAATCTGAAAGAAAATCATAACTAGTAGGAGTAACTAGTAGCGAGTAACTACTAGTAACTATTAGCGAGTAACGACCAACTGGCAACATAAAACGTGAATGCAAAAAACAAAAACAAAAAAAAAAAAAACAAACAAATATTGAAATTAAATGAAAATTGTGCACCCGCGACACTGTACTAACTTATTAAGGACATCCCACCTGAATCCGTCTCCGAACTCGATGGACGTGGGCTGATGTTTGTGTGGGACATTTGTGGGCTGGCCTGCAACAGATTCTCACCGTAGGAGCCGGGCACTGGCACTGATACCGGCAGCGTATAACTCGTATTTGGCATGGGCCGATTGGGCGCACCATTACCACCACCACCACCACCACCTCCGCCGCCGCCGCCGCCGCCACCCGTAACACTGCCAATGGCCATTTGGTTGCGCTGCATAATATTTTGAAATTCCTCGTCGATCTTATTGTATTTGGCTTCGGTGCGCGGGGTGAGCGTGTAGTCGGCCTCCGCTTCGGGTGAATCCGGTGACATGACGCCGTTTTTGTTCTCCTTCTGTAAATGACAACAAGAGAGAGAAAGAGAGAGAGTGAGACAGAGACAGTGATAGAGAGTGAGGGAGAGAGAGAGAGAGAGAGAGACTGGATGAGAGAGGATGAAATGTGTGAATGGTTGTGGAGGCAAGTACTCGTAATTGGCCGTGACGAGGCTCGAGAGCTAAACGGATGGGGCACAGCTGAAAAGGGGGTTGGGGTTCACGTTGGGACTTGGGGGGGTGGGGGTACAGTGCTTGCGTAGTAGACACAGAACGGGTGGGGGAGGTGGGTGCTTGCGCACTTGGCACTTGACATGTCGCCGCTCTGTTGATGTGCTAAATTATGTAAATCTTGTCTACACTCTGCATGGCATTAACATTACAAAACAATTTAAAAGACACCAAACAAAGACAGCAACAATAACAACAACAACAACAACAGCAATAGCAAGAACAACAACAATGTTGCGACAATGTCCGCATTAGAAATGCAAAATACATTGGCGTCTCCAAACGTGCCTCCACCCGTCTGTTCCCCATGCCACATAATGTCTCTGTTGTTAGGGCCAAAAACTTAAACGAAACGAAAACGTTTTGTTTTGTTTTGTTTTGTCTTGTTGCACAGTTGCATAGCTGTTGTTGTTGTTGCTTTTGTGCTTTGTTTGTTTTCCGCGTGGCTGCTGCGCTTTTCACAGCTCACTTGACTTTTCATAATTTTATGCAACACGCCAAGTGCCACCCGCGATAAATATCGATAGCGATTTAGGGGCCCGTTTGCTTTGTTAAGCTGCCGTTTAACTAAACATCGTATGGAAGATTATTATTATTATTATTATTATTATTATTATTATTGACTCGGTGAAGTAAGTGAGTGAAAAGTTGTCGAAACTTTATTTACAATGGGTCAAATTGGGGAACAAACATTGGACTTACCTCAATGATATTTTTGTTGGTCAGCGATTCGTGTGGCTCATTGTATTCGGTGTATTTGAGCAGCACGCGATCCATATCGGTGCTGGCATACTGATAGAGCTTGTTGCTGGACGAGAAGATGATCAGCGCTATTTCGCAGTCACAGAGAACGGACAGCTCGTAGGCCTTCTTCATGACGCCGAACTTCCGCTTGTTGAAGGTCACCTGCACCGGATACAGATACATTGCGTGAGAGAGAGAGAGAGATGGAGAGGGGAGAAGGTAAATTCCCAATTGCTTGTTTAAATATTTATGCAAGTGTAGGCAACTGTAATTAGACGCTAGGAGCAAGACTGCTTGCCACTAACTGCGATTGGTAATGAATCGATTATAGCCAAGTCAAGGGCACAGAGAGAACAACTATTGTTGTTGCTGTGGCCAGTTATGACGCGTTTACAACTTGGTTAGGCATTAACCTTTACGTTGCCACAAATGTCCGCTGCAGGGAATGGTTCTTAGCCAACTGAAAGTCACGCACATCATATGCGGATGGTTTAATTGAACCAAAGCAACAGTTAAGTTAACACTTAAGGAAGTAAGTTGCCAGCCTGAAATAAATAATATTGGACTTTGCTTGCGATTAAATTAATGGGACTTGGCTTGTCTTTAATTGAATAAAGGAACTTTAAAGTGGAACCGCTAATGGCTGTGAAGAGCTTATCTTTTGTTTGTATGGAATTTGTTAACTATTCAAGTTAAAGCATTTCTATGGGAACGACTCAATTGATATTTTGAGGACGCACACAATAATCCTGGCCGTAAGTGGCATGTTAAATATTATGTATACGCAGCGTTTAACTCACCTGTCGATTGCGTTCGTCGGTGATGCGTGAAATTTGAATTTTTTTGCGACCCATGGCAACAGATTCCGATTTGATACACCCAAATCCCGATGACAATTATAATAATAATATCCAGTTGCTGTTGTTGTTCTTCTTCTCCTCCTACTTCTTCTTCTTCCCCCTCCTGTTGTTGGCTTAAATGTAAGGAAGCAGTTGCCTTACAGCTTTTTGTTGTTGCTGTTCTTGCTGTTGTTGCTGTTGTTGCTGTGGCAGACGTTGGGCATATTTAATAAACACATACATATATTGCTGTATGTATATAGTTGCTGGACGGCTTCTCGAAACGGCAAATATGTTTGTCTTGTTTGTTTTTTGTCTTTGTTATTATTTATTGTTTGCTCTTGTGATTGTTTTTTTTTTTCTTTTGTATGTTAAATAAATATATGTATATATGTATGTTGCAATATAAAGTGTATTCTCAGGTATCTGCAAAAGAAAAAGAGAGAAAAATTAATACCCTTATAGGCAGGTGAACAACAAGCAATTCCCACAGTTCCCGCACCAACTGGAGCCTATCCCAACTTGATGGCTTAACCCACATGCCCACTGACTTCAAAAGGATACCCTGAGCTGGGCAACTTGTTGACGCTTCATTGGCCACGTGCCGAAAGTTCAATGCACCTCACCACACATAATTGCGGTCCAGGCGCTGACCCATTTAAGCTGTACAGGTGTATGTGTGTGTGTGTGTGTGTGTGTGTATAATGTGTTGTGCCTACTGCTCCCATTAAGGACGTTACTTGGATTAATTTATGTGCTTTTTTCATTCTAATATATTGGAATAGCCTTCGCCCTTCATTGAGCGCGGCTCGGTGGACACGCTCTCACGCGTGATTAGCACCGTTTGCCTGCACACGCTTTGATGTCCTTCAGGTGTCCATCAGCCAACGCACACACGCACACACGCACACTTGCGCACAGAGCAGCAATCAACAACACCCACATCTAAGCAGAGCATGCGAATTAATTATTTATCAAAGCAAGGCAAACAAAAAAAACTTTATTAAAAGTGCACATCGAATAGTTTCGGATCTCTTTTAAGTGAAGAAAAAGTTGCTTTGATTGCTACAAAAAAAAAAGTACACTTCTTAAAACTAAATAACTGTCGAGCTCTTCAAGTATTCAAGTATGTCACAAGTACTTTGGAATCTTTAGTTAGTGATAAGACAAGTGTTTTCCCAACATACATTTGATTAATTATATCGAGGCTAAGAGATTTAAGTGCTTGAATGCCGGAAACATTGAACTTAAACAACGCAAACCCTTTAACAGCTGTGTTTAATAAAACTATACTCAATTTTTGCTTTAATTTTTTAATATAGTCAGTTGCAATCTGATATTCTGCTATGGAAATGTCTTTCTTAAATTTGTGTGTTGCTTGAGTAACTTGGTTTGTGTTTTGTGTTTTGTTGGCACGCTTTAATATACCAATTTAATGCAGGATATAAAATATAACAGACGCCAGCGGCTACTGTTAAGGCACGTGGCACAAAACGCGAGCAACATCTTAGAGCAACTTTTAGTAGCCGGCTGTATATGTATGTATGAATGGGCGCCGTATCTGCATCTGTGTGAGTGTCTGTGCTCGTTTCTGTGCGTCTGGCTGTGTAAACATAGCAATTCTTGTTGCTCGCCACGCAAGACCTGTCACGGCGGGAAAGCGCAAATTTCCGAGTGCGAGTGCCGGAAATCGAGGCAGATGAAATTCAATTGCTCAGCTCAGCCGGGCTCGGGTCGGGTCGGCTCGGCTGTCGTTTTGTCCGTTTGTCGCCAAGTGAGCTGCTTGTTTGTCCTCCGGCCGGGACAACGACGCTGCCAAGGCAACGTTTGCTTAGAAATGAGTGAGCCTCACGCAGCAACAACAACGACCTACGCAATATGTTTCAGCTTTCAACCCTGGCCTGCCAGCTGGGGTAAAAACTGGATTGGTTTGGGTTTGGGGTTGGGAAGTCCACGTGCGGCAACCTTGACGTACATCCAAATAAGGATACAGGGCAACCGAAAACTCGATACACAAATGATTATGTGGAGCGTGCGTGCGTTTTGTATATGACATAAATTAAATAAAAGATATGCATAGAAGAAACAAAAACCAAAAAACAAAAAAGGCGGAAGCCTAAAGAGTTTCATGTCAATGAATCAATACTGTATCGATAATGCAGGGGTGACGCGACGATCTGATGTATTAAATAATACGTTATACCAGTTACTCATTTGAGAGCGAGCAAAAGTTTCGAGTTAGTCACTGCCTTGAGCCACATTAGTTAGTCGGTTAAAATGTTATTTTATTACGCATTCGCAGCGTTGCACACAGTGCCTAGCAAGGCGAGATGCACATCGAATCAATTTACATTCCTATCTTAAAGCAATTAAAACACACAAATCTCCTCAGTAGATACAAAGCAGTAAATACAAAGCAAAACGGGATGAGTATCCTAGGTGATAAAGATTTCGCAACATAAATATAAATGGGTAGCTTAAATACTTTGAGCAAACAAGCCCAAAAAGTACTTTGTACTTTGTAATTAACAGAGAATCCCGCAAATCGACACATAATCCGAATTTGGGGTCAACAAACAAAGGACGTTCAACTAATATATTGACAATAATCAGGAAACATTTTGACTCAATATTGATAGCTATTGCTGTGCTCCTGCTGATCTTTTGCTGCCAACAAAGTAGCTCTGATATGGGTATCTATATATAAGGCATTAACCGCTGGCAATGCTTAGACCCAAAACCGAATACCCAAGTGTATTTGTTACTCAGTTCATATTTTTAGTGAAAGTCCAACAATAAAAAAGAAACAAACTAAACGCAACAAATCGTAGCTCAAACTCCAAACCCGATAAGCACCCGCATTAAGTCCAAGCAACAACCACAACCACAAAAGCAACAACGACAACAACAATAATAAATGTGAGAAATGCGTCACAGAACTCAGCACAGAACATGAATAATTGAAGCTGCTTAGTGGTTGGTCAGGCAAACGGAGAAGAGTCAGAAAGGGGGGGGGGGGGGGGGGGGTTTGAAATGGTGAAGCGTCGCTTGGTATCTGTCAATTAAAGCATTGAATCGAAGCACGCGCGTGTGTATCAAATAAGCAGCTTATTAACTGTGTAAGCACTAATTAAAATATTCGATTTGGTTCAGTGCAATACATGAAATTCAATCAACAATGCGAATGCAATACGAGCTTAGTTGAAAGCGACAACATGAAAGACACACACACACACACACACACACACACACAATGGGTGGCAATGGCAGCAGCAAATGCGCATATTATCTGCTTGAATTACAAAATTATATAGCATACTTATGAGCGCCAATGGTATTGAAAGTGAAGCGTACAGAATCAATCCTATACAAATAAACCAGTTCTATATTCTCTTTAATTAGATTGCTAATATATGCATTTAATGCATGTGTATATAAAAGTTAACTAAAAATATTGAAATCATATTTACGTAAGCTATAGGGGACACCAGATGCAGTCTGTTCAACACTTGAACACTAGTGAACATGACATTAAGTATCTCAAAGGTATGATGGAATTTAATTATTAATTAAAGTTTAAAATACTTAAGCTGAGTGTTTACATTTGTTTTATTTATTTCTTCTTATCATATATTTAACTTTGTTATTTTGTTTTCGCTTTGACTCTGCTGCTACTTATCAAAGAAGCAGTGGCAGTATTATCAACATCTGGAATTGCTGCTGCTGATGGTGCTGACGCTGTCACTTGCCACTTGGCTACTGGCCGTTAGTTATGCGATTAGATTAGCAATATTCACGCTTAAGATGGTCAAAATTAAAGGTAAATATCAAAGCAACCATAAATCAAAATAACACGTCACAGAATTGTACTTTTGTGGTGTGTTTGGTAGGTGTGTTTGTGTGTGTATTATTACCAAAAAACAAAATAAGAAAAGAAAGTTAGGCAGTTGCACAAGTGCCCAGAGTTACTAATTGCAAGCAGACGCGGCACATGAGCTAATCAACCCGGACATAGGGCTACACTTGCCACACGTGGTTGCAGCAAGTGCGAAAAAGTGGTGCCCTGGGGTCAAAACTTAACACAGTTTGTTGCAACAACAATTAAACAGCTGCGGTATGTGGCAGCTTGACTGGGTCAGCAGCAGCAGCAGCAGCAACAGCAACAGCAGCAGTATCACTTGAGCACAGCCAAGACACAAACAACTAAACAAAAGGAAGGAAGGAAATTAGTGAAAGAAGCGCACAGATCTTTGAAGACAGCAAAAGGATGTGGTCTACTCTGTGTTGCATGTGTGTCAAGAATGGTGGTTCTAGTTGTTATTGCTGCTGTTGCTACCAATTAGAAGCTGGCCAAACATTTGCGACATTTTAATTGGCCCAAAAAACATTGCCAACAGCAGACACATAACTAAACCTGCAGATCATTAGGCAAATACCAAATAAAAAAAATATAGGATTAAGTGTCTTTAGGGAGAAATGTGAAAGTTGGCTTTGTTTATGATGGTTAACCACAGTTGCATAGACTTATATTTTTTTGATAAAATCAGCTCTGTTTTTCTTTGAAACTTAAGTCACTAAATCACCTATTAACCAACCGACCAACAAATTTCTTCCCTCTAACCAATGGCAGTTTTCCGTCAGTAACATTTAGTTCTAGGCTCCGAAATGTTGGTATTCAATTGGTATATCAATCACCCTGATTTGCACAATTCTAGGAATTGAAATAATGCTTTACAGATTTCTGTTTACCGTGGTAATCATGATGGTGAGTGTATGTGGGGGAGGAATCCAAAAAGTCCTAGCTACATAAGATAATAATAATAAAAACAAACAGATTTTCTGCTCTTTAAGTTCATTTTATTTAATCGAACTCATTGATGATCTCTCTCTTCTATTAATAGTTAATAATAATTAATTTGAAAAGTCTCGCTTTTTTAGCCATTTAACTTGCTCTATTCCTGAATGTTACTTAATCGAATTTATACCTGATATATCACTTACTTTTAAATAAATCAGCCTCTCCCTCTCTCTCTTACTACCTCTCTCTTTCTTTGTTTGGGTCCCTTAAATACAAGTGACGCCTGCATATTTATTTACAATTTATAAAGTACATACACCCTTTATGTCTCACCAACCAGTAAAGTTTTGTATTAAAAGTTTGCGCAAAATTTGTTGATTCACTTATTATTGTTGTTGTTGTTGTTGTTGTGTGGCTTTCGTGGTTTTCTTGCGATGAGGCATCTTAAATTAATAGCATTAAATGTATTGCTCGCAATTAGTAACAATTGATTTTTGCTGCTGCTTCTGCTGTTGTTGTTGTTGTTGTTGTGTTTGTTACGATTTACTGCAAGTAATTTATGCACATTTTAAACTTTTCCGTATTATTTTGGATGAATGAACTTTTGAACGAGTCGGAAAACCAGTTGTTGAAGATGCTGTTGCTAATCTCACGTAAAGCATTTGTCACTCACACACACGGAGGCACACACACACACACACACACACACAAACAACCAGTTACCTCTCATAAATTGCATTTTTAATGTAGTCCCAAAAGTAAAATAATAATAATAAAATCATATAATAAACTGAAATTTATGAACACGTTTGCTGCAATTTGCAATTATATTACAAATTCTTTTAAGCATGATCAGCTTGTGTTGTATATAGAGAGTTCAGTCTTGGTGTCGTATTTGGAATGGAATTCCCGCCCAAAGCTGCCGCATTTCACTTTCGCTCTGTCAGAGATTAATCAACTGTTGTGATCAGCTCGGTTCGGTTCGGTTCGGGTCGTGTCTGGGCCTGTGTCTGGTTAGTGTTAATGTGAGCCAATCAACGCATCTGCCGATTAATATAATCGTAAATCTTAACTTAATTAGCGCCACGCGCACCACAGCGTTTTAAAACGCGTCTGAAACGCGTCGTTGCCGCTGCCACTGAGCCGCATACAACACATTTCATTTTAGTTCCGCTGTTCGATGACACTTTTGGTGCATAGTCGAAACAGAAGCTGACCCGAAATTGAAGACCATAAGTGGAAGATTTGAATTTCTAACGCATGAAACGGAAAAGATATCTAATAACATTTCTTCCCTATTATTTTATTCTTATTCTTATTTTTTAAAAAATTTTATTTTTTTTATAAAAGGCTTACAATAGAGTTAATATAGCCTCTTTCGTCGTTTAGTCTATTTTTCAACTTGGTTAAATTCTACAAGCTGTTCTTCATTGTTGCCTTAAAAAAAAGTCCAAAATCTATTAATGACTTCAAGAACGTTTGGCAAAATAATAAAAATTTTTATGTTTTTTGACTCTACATACTTTCTATTCTACTCTTATCTCGTCTGCAACTGCAAACATTTTTCAATTGCATTAAAAATGTTCGATAACAAGACGACACCTGAGAAGAGTCAAGGTTATTTTGCCCAGCACGCGTCCTATGCTTAACCGGAGCTCGTACCCCTACCCGGAAGGTGACAAGCATTGAACTACTTCGGACTGTTCTATGTTCTGATATCTTATCTGTAGACAATATAACAATGCACACGCAGACACATAGACTGAAAGAGAGTGAGAGTTAGCGATGGTGAGCACGAGAGAGAGGCGGTAGACCGATCCAAGGCAAACAAACATAACAAAAATGAAAAATCAAAAAAGAAAAAAAAAAACAAATACAAAAGCAACAACAACAAGTGCAAATATAATAATTATAATCATTAAAATGTGACACAATCGCAACAAAAACAATTTCATAAACTGAATAGCTGCAACAAAAACCATTGGCAAATAAGTATAAATTTATACATACATATATGTATACATATATGCATGTACCTTTTTGGTGCTTTTGATAAGGCCGAAAAACTCTCGCTCTCAATTGAGATAGTGTGGCAACAACAACACAACACTGCAAACCTTATCTTAATAATTTGTAGAGCAAAAGAAAAAAAAAAAAAAAAAGAAATTTGATTGCAAATTTTGTTGTTATCAGAAAACAAAAAGAAAAACAGTTCGAACGCAACCACACTTCAAAACTTTTACCAAATTATTGATTGATAACGAGAAACTCTCGCTCTCATTTGAGATAGTTCGTCAACAACAAAACTACAACAAACCCTTATCTAAACAATTTGTAAAGCGCAAATTTTTTCAGTCCTTTTGAAACTTTTGCCAAACAATTGATTGTTAACAAACATTTTGTTATGCTCATTCTTAATTATTTCACTTTTTCCTTGCCTTTTGTTATAGGCCTAGGGTAAAGGTTTTCCAGTTAAAGTCCACCGGACTTGGTAAGAGCCTCTATATCACATTTTTTTTTGTTCTTGCTATCAGATGTCAATTATGTGGTAGGTGATATTAAATAACATTTGAAAATTCTTAGACGCCGATAAAAATATAATATGCGGCTCAAGTGCTCCACTGAGAGAAGAGCGTTGGGTTCTAGATGTTCAAGTTTAATTTATATCAAACTAAAGAATTATGTTATGTAAATGATACCAAAAAAAAAAAAAATAAATAAAAATTTAAGACCGGGGAATAGAGAAATCTAACTAAGTTTAAAGCTTAAAGAGAAGTTCTTATTTCAGTTGATTAAATGGGAAACAAAAATCCTTCATGTAAGTTTTTCTTTATTTTATACAAATGTAACTGGATAAATCATTAGTAAAGGAAATTCTTTTAAATTTTTTCTGAGCCTCTCAAACACCAAAGTATTATCTAAAGGAAGCTAAATAATCCTTAAGTAGTAACACATATAACTTTGATTAATAGCAAAATTATCTTTATAGCTTATTAATTGAGCAAAAAAAAAATGAATCTGAATAGTTTTTTTGTAGTTCATTAAATGTAGGTGTCATTTCTTTTTCTAGGTGTCCCAAGTGCTGCACACTACTTGGAAGTGCAATGTCTCATTCCCCAGCTGGATGATAAGGCGAACGAAATCAGTCGGCAGAATTTTGCATGGCATATTAAAGCCCTGCAAAATGCAGCAAACAAACTGTCGGGCAGTTATCAGAGGAACGCCGGCAGGCAGGCAGGCAGGCAGGCAGGCAGGCAGTCAGTTGGTCAATCACTCATCAATTCATACAGTTTGTCAATTCATCCATATGAGCAGCAATAAGAACTACATGCAAGAAGCGCTGATAACAACGTGTGTGAAGCAGTGGAAATGGATTTGAACTTCGCTGGAAGCACCCAGTCTATATGCATGCACATATAAATATACATTTAAACATACTAACATGAAAAGAATATACATATGCACATGTGTCTATATGAATCTATCTTGTATTGTATTGGCTGCTTATCAGTTTTGGCAAAAGTCGACACAAACACACATGCAGACATAAACACTCGCTGGAATTGAGCAGATGTTTGTGTGCGTATCTGCGGTTTGAAACATTTGAGCATTAAATGCAAAAAAAACCAACAACAAAAATAAAAAAACAAATAAACGAATAAAAAAAGTAAAAGGCCCGATATAATTTTGTGTGTTTCTGTTACTGTTGCTGTTGTTGTTGTTGTTGATGTTTTTAGTGCGTGTGTGCTCCTATATCTATAAGAAATTTGATTGCAATGCGAACTGATAGGTGGAATGACGTCAGAGTGCGGCTAATAAATGAAGTAACTCGTTTAGCTAAATTGTCATGGAGAGCTCTAAAATCTTTAAGCATATTCAGATATAATATCTAGTAATTATCTATGCAATTTAAACTTTTTTCAACTTTACAATTGCATGATTTAAATTAAGATATTCGTTTTATATACTTTTTTTAAACTTACATGATTTATAAAATTCTCAAAAAATTCCTCATTTAGTGAGCAAAAGTGTTGCTTTTACTTTTTGTATTGTTTTAAATTTTTGTTTGTTTGTAATATAAATGTCTCAAAAGCGTGTGCTTTATTTGCATATAAAATACGTTTAAATAAATGTGTCTCTCAAAACTTTCACAATTTTTTGTACACAAAATGGTAGTTGTATTTAAACAATTGGTATTTTTGTTTTTAAATCTTTCAAGTATTTGTTTAATTTGTTTTTTTTTTTTTTTTTGATATATTTTTTATGTTTCTTTAGCAAACAAACACAAGTGGCTTGAAGTCGATAAGTGTTTGTTTTGTTTTGGTTTGTAAAACAAATTTTAATTGTTATGATTGTAAATATTTATAAACAGAATTAGAATTGCCAGACACAAGCGGGGGTGGACGGCGACGGGCGGCAAGCGCCTCGCGAAATAAAAGTTAAAAATAAAATGTTATAAGTGGCAAACGCATTGTTGTTATTTATTTATGCTTATTTTCAAACGATGTATTTTTGGAAATAGACGTCAAATTGTTTATAGATTGGAGTAAAAATAAATGAATGCGCGCGTCGGCATAATTTGCCTCATTTGCTTGCACCTTTTAATATTATGAGAAATATATATTTATTTTTAAATTTCTATTTCTTTTTTGTATTTAGTTTTGTATTTGTTGTATTATGTCCCCAAGTGAACGAAACAATCGCGCAAGAAAACGCGGAACAGCCGCGAACGAAACGCGGAGACCTGAAACCCAAAGAAGCGGCGCTGCGAACGCGTACGAACGTACTGACGGACACGCAGAGCCGTTGACGTAGTCGCACGGCGTACAGACACACACGGATACACACGGTGCCAACGACGACGACGACGACGACGACAGCGACGGGTATCTATCGGTATCGGTATCGCTCTGACTGCGAGTGTGTGTGTATGTGTGCGTGTGTGTGTGAGTCGTACGGCCTAACGTAGCCTAACGAATGCACTGAGGATGTCGAATGAATCTCGTAATATTCGTTGTATGTCCGAACGAGTATAGTCAACACACGCACACACACACACAATAATACTCACTCACACAGTCATAAAGAGCGCACTGAGTGAACAAAAGCTCACCCATACACACACACAGACACCGCACGGCGTCATTCTAACGGCTTCTGTGCGTGTATGTGTGCAACAGATCTGTGTTTTGTGTAACAAAATATCCCACTCATACATTGACACAGCTCGCCAGTTCACCAGCGCGCTCTCTCTCTCTCTCTCTCTCTCTCTCTCTCTGTCTCTCTCACACACTGTCATACTCCCAGTCGCGCCTCAACTTACTAATATACAAGCGCTCTCGCTCTCGCTCACTCACTCAATCGTTTTATGTTTGCGCTCAGGAGCGCGCAGGCGCTCTGCCTTTGACTAATTTCTGAGCATATTTTGAGTTTATACTCGCAACGAAAGCAAAAGCCTCCGTCAGCCCGAGGAGCAATCGCAAACAAGAAACATATGGTTTTTGTTTGCGCTCACTCATGCCCACACAGACACTCACAGACACAGACACAGACACAGACACAGACTCAGACTGAGACACCCACACACACTCACAGAGCAGCAAAACAGCCGTTCGTTGCTGCTGCTGCTGCTGCTGCTGTTTTCGTGTTGTTCTTGTTGTCCGTATTGCGGGAGCAACAGTTATTTTTCCCAAATTCCTTTGCGGTTCACTTCGATTGTTGCACACCTGCCCCCTCCTCTCCATTGCCGGTTGTTGAGCTTTTGGACGCTGTGCTCGCTCTGTTGCCTGCTCATAAATGTTAATTATCCGTTTTGATGTGCAGCTGCCTCCCTGCCACACATACACCCCCCTTCTTCCTCTCACACCCAACCGGAAAAACCAAAAATGTTTCCAAAGCATCGCCTTGGTTTTTCCGTTTCTTTTATTGAAGTGCTGCTGCCTTCCAGCCTCATCCATCTATCCACCTATCCCGAGTATGCCTGTTTGTTTATTTATTCGCCTCTAGATTCTTTAGGCTTTCATTTTTCCCATTGTACCTCATCATGTCACACCACACATTGATCCTTGTTTGAGTGCTTTAGGCTGCTTCCTGGTGTTGGTTTAGAAAAACTTTGTTAGCCTGCTTTTGGCATCATTGGCAACAGAACAATTATAGAAGAGCCCCTTCCCGTTTACTGAAAGTCCTTTTGTCATATTTAATTTAACAAATTGAGTTCGATCCTTAAATGCTTCGTAAATGGTTGAGAATAGAATGGGTTGTGAACTACAATTCTGCTACAGTTCAAGCTGTCAATTCATATTAGTCATTATACATATCGATTTGATTTAATGACATGCAAAGCGATTACGGAACGGACACAAGGTACATCAACCCTATCATTTTTAATTGAGTCACTTAACTCGAGTTCCCACAGAATAATTAAGCAGTATTATTGATTTTATACGTATGCGGATACGCACAGCTTAATATAATTTGCCCAGTACATCAAACCATCAGCTGCTCTAAATATATCTCAGGAACTCCCTCATTTGACCTTCACACGAGCCGATAACTCCTGAAATAGATTCAAATTACTGTAGCAGCATGCCTGACACAGTTATTATGCGTTTATTTATGTCCTTGTTAAGGATGACATTATAGTTTTGTGAATTAATGAATAAGACAAAGCGCTTTCAAGCACACTAAGAATGCTATTGAAGCTTGACCAAAGAAGTTTGTAACATAAAGTGTTAAATTTGTCAGAAAATTAAGCGTAATTGAAAGTAAAACATTCCAATTTGATTGATTCATATAGCTAAGTAAGTAGTTTGTATGTCCATTTACATATCTCATATATCAAAGTTAAAAGAATATTCCAGTTGAGAGAGATTCCCGCGAGACAGACTGAGTTAGCGACAAAATAAAATAAACTTGATATGCGCATGGTATACAAGAACTTATATTCCAAATTTGAAATCTCTGGCGTTAACTGAGATCCATTTATTCATATAGACGGACAAACAGTCAGGATGACAGACACGGCAAGATCGGCTATTGATGCCGATCTCGAATATATGTATGTTTAATGCTTAATGCTTACACATTTTTAATGGGTTGAGGGTATAAAAACAAGCATGCAACTCTTGTCATTGCTTGACTCTGTACCTGCCTGATCGTGCGACTCAGCATAAGATGTGCTTATGGAATTTTCTGTAAAAATCACGCATCGTCTTTCTGAAGTGTGCGAAGCAAGTTACCAGTTAACGACTTAAACGGCGCCACATTGTTGCAAGATTCGTTTGCAGCAACAGCAACAGCAGCAGCTGTAGCAGTAGCAGAAGCAGGAGCAGCGCTGCAATTGCAGTTGCAGTAGCATTAGCATATGGCAACAGTAATGCGAATGTTGCATTTGACCTCGAGGCGGCTGCAGTTGCATTAGTCGGCATCTGCGACTGTGGCAACGTGTGCGTGTGTGTCCTTGTGACTTTTAACACCCTGCCTCCAGCTCGAACTTATGGCGACAACTGCCACTCAGTCGCCCTTCTGCCGTCTTTACAGTTGTTGCCGTTGACGTTGCCGTTGCAGTTGCAGTTAATTCAATAAACGCCGTTCGCATTTCGCGCATGTCCACGTCCACGTCCCAAGTCGTCGGGGTGCCATGTGAGGCCATGCCCATGTCCAGAGTCAGTTCGGCGTAACGTTGCTGCACACACATGTGCAACATGCGGCGACACATGCGCACTTTTGCTGCAAATGTGTTCTGAGTCCGACTTGGGAGGATGCTGCCAGGCACTTAACCATTTTTCCTCACAGTACTCTCGATTTTTATGCTGCTGTCTTTTGCCACCACGCAGAGGGGCACCCCAACCAAGATCAACAGCAGCAACAGCAACAACAACAGCAACAACAACAACAACAGCAAGAGTAATAAGATTGAATTGTACAAGCCACGTGAAGATCTTGCAGTATCTGTTCCTGTGCCTGTTCTTGTTGTAAACACTGCGTAGGTAGTTTTTCATAAATTTCATTCAAATGGCTTCGCTTTCGAGTGCATTGCGCATTTAATGGTGTTGTTGTTCTTCTTCTTCTTCTTCTTCCGATGAATCTCAGTTGTGATTTGATTTGTTTGTATTCGACTTTGCCATTTGACGAAGATATTGTATATTACTCGAAAGTGAGACTAGTTTTGTAGAAGAGAATATGCCAAAACCCGTTAAAAATTGGTTTAATTTTACAGCAAGCAATTTAAACCCATCTTAGAAATAATCTTAAAACCACGATAAGCTCTATAAACTCTATGTATGCAATTTCTTATAAATTGTCATAATGCAAATAATTATCTGAGATGTAAAAAATAAACCCATTCAAAAAGAAATTGTTGTGAGTTTTACTGTTCTTGCTTCCCCTTCGTAAGCAATTTGGTATATAAGGCTCAACAAAGTCTCTCAAATTTCCATAATAACATATTAAGACTGTGCTTAATTTCAATATCTCAATATGCTGAGCAATTTCAATTTCATTTGACCACCTTTTATCCATACGCCCGCCTAATTTTTATGCGCAAATAATACTAAAGAAACAGCGACAGAAGCAATTAGGGCAGTAATTACTTGGCTGTGTGTCAAATTGAATAAAAATCCAGAGGCTGCAGCCTCGAAGCTGTTAGGTAAAGACACCCCAAAGGATCGGGGCATTAGCATTGCCTAATTACATTTCAATCGCATGTCTTAAAAGGCGCTTAAACTCTCAATCGTTCATCAAAATATGAGTACAGCATTTTTACGACATAGTTGTTCGAGGGGTGTGTTTGTGTTTTCTTAGGTGTATGGTGTATGGGGTGTGTTGGGTGTGCTTTGAGTGCAATTTAAATGTGATTAGATACTGGTTTAAGGACAATGCCACTTGGCATTTAAAAAGGAAAAAAAAAATAAACAACGAAAGCCAGTTAAGAACTTTAGAGTGATCGTCTAGAAGATGCTCTGTTCTACTTATGTACTCTCTTAAATAAATATTATTATTTATTATCCAATTAAAGAAGAATACATGTATTTAATGTCATTATCATACAATAGCTATAAAATATTCAGTATTTATAATAGAAGTCATGTCATGGAGACGACACTACGAAAAAGTTGCCAAAAAAAATACTAAAATTATATAAAATTTAACAAGCTTGAAGCCTCCAGCTTTGCTTACAAAATCTCTGAAATCGAAAGGTCAGACTCAGACAGATACGTATATAATCCAATGCCTCAAAATGTTTGCTTTTATCTAAAACACACATTCTCGTTGCAACCATTTTATGGTAACAGGGTACAGGGTACACAAAAGTAGACAAAGTAAAACAAAGAAAGTGTATTTTTTGTTGTTTTGCTGTTTGTCAACTCTGAAGCGTTCGTCAACGTGCAACAAGGAGATACACTTGAAAATCCGACTCACTGTTGCCCCTGATCCCTGACCCCTCTAGCTACAGCCCACCTTCAAGTGTTGCTACTAAAAGTGTATAAATACTTCATGGTTTGTTCCGCCTTACCTCGGAGTTGCCTAATCTAATCAATTTTGCTCAATGCTTTTGTTCTGTGTGTGTTTGTTGGACGCCCACGCAGCGCCAGGAGCTGTCGGAGCAGTCGGAGCAAAGGCAACAGCAGCATCAGCCGAGCAACACGAGGCAATGCCAAGCAGCCTGTCAGCTTCAATAAGGCTACGTTAACATATGTGCCAGAAGGCTGGATATTGGGGGCTAGGAGTGGGGGGAATTGTGATGCCAAGCGCGCCAACTGAGCGGGCGGTGAAAGCATTTCACTGTTTGCATCAATGATGAGCAGCTGAGGAGCGACGGATACAGTTGTTGTTTCTTGCTGCCATGACGCTGTTAAAGTGGCCAGAAAACGTGGTCGTGACAGCTTACCGGACCCATCCCACCTCTTTCCCCCTGCTTCGATTACGTACAATCACACAACCCTATCTACTTTTTTGACTTGATTATGTCGCTGCTGTCTGCTGCCATTGCATTGCCAAATGAACTAGTTACAGTTTTACAGACTTTAACTGTTGACGAATTTTCAAATTACATATTAAAAGTTTTGTGAATTTAAATCCAGTGTTAATTGTAACTAAGGACAAACTGACACATTTACACTTTCAGTGTGCAAAAGCAATGAATTATTTTTCGCATTTAACCCAAATTATCCATTTGTCGAAACCATTCTTTTGACAACGCGCAAATGGCAAGTAAAAATTCGGCGAGCCTGGCCCTGACAAATATTTCATGCAAATGATTTGGCAAGGACACCATGCAGTAAAAGGTTTTATGTGTACACATTCTGTCTCAAATTATATTTGAAATGGATGCTCTTAAATAGACAGGTTCGCACATAGACATATATACATACATACATACATGCATATACAGAAGTGGATATTTCTGATTGTGGGCGTGAATAGACAGCATTAATTGAATTGGACACGCGAATAGTATAGTTTCTTTCAGTATTTACATTTACGGATATTTCATCATGCAAAATTCATTGCAAGTGAAATCTAAAACTTAGTAAATGCCTGTGCACAAACATTGAAGAACGGTAAAGTATAGTAAGAGCATTTCCATGTTTTTAGCTTATTGTTCAAGGGCATTATCAAAAAATGTTCAATAAGTGCAGTCAATCCAGCTTAGCCTAGATCAAATTCAAATACAATTAACCCAATTGCACAATGAAGCTAACCAAACTGCAACTTTTATTTACATATATATATATATATATATATATATATATATTTTTTTTATAAGAAGTTCTCGCTAGACTCGCATTTGCTTCATTGAATGTAGAGTTGATCTAGTTTTCAAACCAGTTTAAATTGACCTGGTTTTTAAAATAGAATCACTTCTGAGAAAGCTACGGTTCTGAAAAGTTTCGCTTTATTTTGACAATAAATTAAATTAGAATACAAGAAGATAACATCAGCTTTTAAGCTATTATTTTAAGAAAAGCATAAGTTTTATTATCGGTAAGCATAACATTTAAGTATTGAGACGAGTGCTATGCATCTAGTTTAAAGCCATTTTGTTGCCACAATAACAATGACATCACATCATATTCTAATGTGTAATTCATAATCTGTGGTTGCTTTTGCATACATATGGAGCCAACAACCAATCGACCTATTCGTAATTGAATTTATCGAATATGGATCTGTGGCTCGGAGACTCAGGGACATCTGATAATCATTTTGAAATGAACTTCATATTTCCAGCCCAGGCCTATCAATCATTGTGACTATGCTATTTTGCTTGCCTGCCTGTCACAAAAGAGAGACGGAGCGAATGAGTGTGTGAGAGAGAGAGAGAGAGAAGGACAAGTATCCCACAAGTGACTACACACCCGTATGCGATAAGAAACGCCCAGAGAAAACTTTAACTGTTACTGTGGCAGACAGAGGAGGCTGGAGAGGTGAGCAGCCTACGGTTCGCTGGGCAGTTATAGAACAACAGATAGACAAAGTGATGGGCGAGAAGGGGCGTGTGCTCCGGCAGTCTAGGCATACATTGGAAATTGACAGCCTGTGGGTGTGTGATACACGCACACACACACACACACACACACACACATACACAACCACAAGCAATGTAATACCTGCAATGGCATCCCATTTTCCCAGCCTCACATAATATGATATATATTTTTAATGTCTTTATTATGTTCCATTGAGTGTAAATATTTGCCTTGTGCACAAACACAACACACATAGACGGAGGATGCTTCTTAATACGCGGCACGTGCTCAGCGTTTCAACTTAAGCCATGAGGCAGTCACTACAAAAAAAAAACAAATCAAACAAAAACTTTTCATATGCCCGCCACATGTAAGTAAACTGGGAAACTCACCTTATTAAAGTTTTCTTTTGCGTGCGCAAAACAACAGGTACAAAAAGTTTTGCTGCAATAGAAATGAAAGGAAAAAAAGACGGTTAGAAATATATCACACAGTATAAAGTGAATCAAATGAGTACAATGAGTTGAGCACTTTAAGTCCCAAATGCAGTATTGGCATGACAACACTGCCACACAATTAATCTTGACTGTCGAAGCGTTTCGCAGCCCCAAAAACTGTAAATGGAGTTGCAAGAACAGAAACAGAAACTGGCGATTTATGACGATCAGTTCAATGCACACGCGTTGGCTGTAACCTCCTGCAAAGGGGTATGCCCCAAAGCCGGGCCGCAACAAACAGAAAATAAAAAAAATGATAAGCAGAGTTGCCCCCCTGAGCTGACTTAGCTTCTCACACACAGCAAAAACATACACACATAAATACAATCACTTTGCATGCGTTCAACTTGGTGAGGGGCATTGTCATCTTATGCAGTCAGCAGCGAGCAGCCACCAGCCAGCAGTCAGTCAGACCAAAGCGAGTTTAAAGTTGAAAGGATACCATAAATCTTAGCAGTACTTGCACTCCTCACTCTGCACTCCACAATCCTCAGTCCGTATGACGAGAGGCGGGCTTGACAGCATTGGGTTTAGCTTGTCTCGTTTTGCTAAAGCCAACCAGCCAAGCAGATGAGTATTCCTCTCGGATGTTCTGCATAAATAAAAACTGAACATTTCCTTGTGTAAAGACTGATGTGGCATTAGGGAGTTATTGCAACAGCTTCTTTAGGGGTCTCTCAGCTTATCAAATTGTGAATGAAAAATTTATAAACATTTTGCATGTGAATAAAATTTCAAAAACATATTCCGCCCTGGATTTAAACTAGCATTTATGTCAAGTTATTTATCCCCAGTTGAAGGACACGTTACACTTTTCACTTTGGTTTCGAGCTGGCTTTGAGGTATTTCTTTACATTAAGAAACACATTTTGAAAACATTCTACAGCTATGATAGAATTTCACTGTCTTTAAGAACCAGTTAACTTTTTAGAAAGCTCTAGATGATATCTAAAACTAACTATAATAGCAAGAGGAATATAGAAATAGCAGTGCAATTAAGCGACCAATACCTTTTCCCCATAACTCTATGAGATTTTATTATCAAAGCTATGCAAGCTATGCAATTAAAACTGATTTATTACGATTTATTAAGCAATAAAATATAAGCATGAAATGTGTAAGGCACAAAATTCAAATTAAGTGGACCATAAATGGTCTTTCGCAAGAAAAGAAAATTCTTGTGTAAGAGATGATATCTTTTTCAGTAGATATGCACATCTAGTTAAATAATAGTATATATAACGCTGCTGTTAAAAAAGGAAATGCACATCACTCAGCATATTCTCTGACAGTCTTTATATCTATATACATACGTGATACGTACTGAAAAATCAATTGCCAGCTGTTGTTTCACAGTCTGCAACATTGTGACGTCATTGGCTCAGCTGTTGATGGATAATTTTGTACACAATTAGGCAGCTCCAAAACCGAAATCCTGCTCACGCTTAATATTTATGTACATATATTTATATGTATATGTATATGTATATGTATTGATACCTAATTGTATATGCTCAATCAGCTGTTGATTTTATGTCCCCCCCAAAAAAAATACTTAAGTAAAGGAAGGAAAAAAAAAAAACAACTCGCGACTGCTTGAAAAGCAAGCCAAAACACCCAAAAAAGAAAACATACGCAACATGTGTGCACAATTTGTTGTTGTTGTTGTAGTTGTTGTAGTTGTTGCTGTTGTTAAAGTTGTTATTGTTGGCATACAGCACATGGCATCTGAGATTCGGCTCGTGAAATGAACCGTATATGTGCCAAAAAGTCAGAACGCACACACACAGATGATCACAAATAGTATTTGTTTTTCAAGCAATCCCATTTCCCGGGACTCAAGTATGCACATCCTTTAGCCGCTTCCTTTTGCTGGCATTTACCATGTTCCTCAAGAGAGGAGGGTAGGTAGGGGGGGGAGGGGGGCAGAGATGAGCAAACGCATAGTTGAAATGCAATTCAAGTGGCCTCAAACCCCTGGTTCGTTTAAATATTTTTATGACCCGCACCGAGCTGCTCTGTGTGTGTGCGAGTGTGTGTGTGTGTGTGTGTGTGTGTATGTTTGTATTTCTCACCTAGCAGCGCCAGAGAATTTCCATTGCGATCAGTTCTTGAGTAGCGGGAATATATATGATTGTACACACATATATATAGTATCTATATAGTTCTCAGTTCTTATATACATGTGTTTCCTTTGATTTTTGTTATTGGGCGCAACTACAAAAAAACACACATACATAAATAACAGTGTGTGTGTGTGTGTGTGTGTGTGTATGTGTGCAGACACAAATGTTATTGACGTCGCCGTCCGGGCATCGTCAGGCACAACACTACAAGCATCAGCAGCAGCCAAAGAGCAGCAGTGCGACCATACGTTGACTCAGGGAATGTCAGCGGGTACTGGGACCTGGGATCTGTGTACAGTAGTCGCTCGCCAATGGGAACATTTCGATATTGAAACTAATTTTCATCTCATTCGTGTCTCGTGAAAAACATTTTCCAACTAATTTATCCTAACTGTTTTATTGATTTTTTCTGTTAAATATAAAATTGCATTTTTAACTTGTCAATGACGATCGATATAAGTCGATATTAAATAAATAAACTGTACAATGATGTTATACATTTAATTTAATTGATTGAAATAGCTGCCATTTTGAATTGATTCATCTTTTGTGCTCTTTTTGTCTTTTTTAATCCCACATATATTAATCAATCCCATATTAATCAATCCCTGTCAAATAAATGTTCGTTTTAGCACACACAGTATGTAGATGCTGGCCTGGCTCTGGCTGTGTTAGTCAAGATCTGTGATGAAGGAGCTTGCCTATTAATCTGCTGCGTGTCGGCCATTCAACCATTTTCGCATTTCAAAAAGTTCTAATTAAGCAGCGAACACTGTACACACTCTGGGGGCTGGGGCTGTTTTTGCTGGCTGATGTTACCGTTAAAAGAAATGCAATTAAAATGAATCTCTAGACCCTAAAAACTTCAAGCAGCCGCAGCCGTAGCAGCAGCAGCAGAGACGCAGTAGCGGAAGCAATTAGTAAACTGAGCAGTCTTCCCATATAATCCCATAGCAAATCTCTGGCCGACTCACGCGTGCTCTACGTGGCATTTGTGCCGCTGATGCCAGCCGCTCTTGTAGGTAGTCTGCATGCATTGGGGAGATGCACTTAAGCAAATACATAATATATATATGCTTCTATATACATACACACACACACACACACACACACACATATATACACAATATATGTATATACTATATGTAGCTGTCTGTCGGTTGCATCGCTTCGATCTGCTTGAGACCCTCTTTTTGTTTTTGGGCAGCAGGCAAAACAGAACACGTTTAATTTGTGGTGGCGCACATGCAATCCTTTCGACAGGGTCTGCCCCCAACTCCATCTCTACCTTTGTCTCCATTCCTCCCCTTCCATTTGTTACGCCTTGCGAGACACATTTATGTTCATAATTTTTATAATTTGTTGATGTCGCATATTCGATTCCCTGTACTTCGATAATAATGGGGCAAAAGAATATAAATAGATTTTACTTAATATTGATCCTGGTTCACATATTTCCAAAAGGGGGGAAAACACTATCAAATGAAACTAGTGCTGAGCCAAAAAAAATCTAGTTAGAAAATCAGAAATGTAAGTGCTAAATGATATGATGTCAATGTGAAGACACCGTAATTATAAGTCCAATGTGCCCCAAACGCTGATCTCCATTTCATTGGTGAAGATAGACGAAGATTTATGATAGACTATAGGAATTGTATTTGGCATATTTATATATTATTTGAGCATTCCTGACATTTGCAACTGGTGTAAACTATTATCGAAAGGAAATTTAAATTTAATGTTAGAGGAAAATATTCTAAATTAGATATATATTTTTATAGATATATATTTTTATACTGATCACTAAGATCGATTTGATAAAAAAAAAAAATCTATATACTTTTTCTATTTACTTGAATTTCAGTACAGTGAGTGACAATCTATCCTTAAGCTAATAATGTGAAACTGCAGTGCGAAATCAGTAAGATAAATAAATATTTATTACATACAGATCAAGTATTTATATTTCCTACTAAAAAAGGACAATTTAAGTGAATGCTGGCATTTTTCCCATTATTTTTATCAAATATTATCATCTTTTTCGATTTCATACCCAATCTGTTTTGAATGGCTCTTCAGCATAGCAAAATAATGTTGTAGACAAATTGGCGCAACAGATTTATAAATACAAGAAAACAGTCACAACTCATCGGGCCGGTGAATTCAGCATTAATGCCAGACGTGCCCCTTTCTATATTAACAACTCCCCTTGGTTCCACCCCCGTTTCCGAAACAGTCTGGACAGTGCGGACCACCCATCTGTTGGTTGAAACAACAAATGCAGAAAAGGAAAAAGTGAAGAGAAAAAAATGAAAACAAGACAACATGGATAATATAAGCCAATAAAAATAAACATTAAAATACAAAACATTGAATGAATGATGCAAACATCTATAGACTATCCTATGTGTAAAACTGTCTAACTATCAGTTTGTCTGTCTTTCTTTCTGTTTACACATTTCTGTATGCGTGTCTGTGGCGCTGCATAAATAAAAGTTCAGATTTAGATGCGGCACGTGCCAAAATATGTACCACACATATAAATATCTATAAAATGTATATCTGCTAAAATTCGCAAATAAGATTGGTATAAAAATAAACGTTAGCCAATTAACACGTGTATTGGCCAATATCAATTGTTTACTTCAATTGAACAATGCAAGAGAGCAAATCAAACAAATGATTTTTTTTTTAATTCTTTTTTTTTTTTTGCTCACTAAGTGAGTGTGGGCGGGACACGGGCAGGGACGGGGGAGGAGGGGAGTCAGGAAAGGGGAGTCGGTGGCTATAAGTATTTATAAGTTGCGACCTGTTGTCTGCCATTCATTCAGCGCGAACAGAAACAACAACAAGTTGGCCAAAATAACACGGGCAAAGTTAAATATAAAACAAAAACAAATGTTAAATTTAGTTATGGATATTTTTGTATTGCAAACAAACAACCACAACACCATACACACACACACACACACACACACTACACACGAAGACTAGCAGAGAAAACACACAGTCAGCGAAATCTATAAAAATTATCCTTTTTATTTATAAAGCAAACAAATCGTACCACGAACCACCAAACAAATTGATCGGAAGCCGCGTGCCAAAACGAAATGCTACAAAAGTCACGAGCGATAGTTCTTCAAAATGGCGGCCAAGTGATCACAAAACGCGCACACAATAAAACATATATACAGAGAGAGAGAGAGATAGAGAGAAAGAGCGAGACAGCGACATAGTTGGCAAAAGCGCCTGCGCAAAATGTTGCCAAGCTTTGTCTATGTGTGCGTGACTCATTCACTCACTCACTTACGCTTGCACTGCCTCTCTCTCTCTCTCTCTCTCCACACACACACACTTACTCACCTTCTCTTTCTCTGCTGCGGGCATTGTGTGTGTGTGTGTGTGTGTGTCTGCCGCCATTTGCATTTTCTGTCTAAATATAGACAAAGACTGCGGCTGCTGCTGTGGTCGCTTTTGTTGCTGCAAAGAGTGTGTGTGATCGCCTCATAGGTAAAAGAAAGAGCGCCCGCTTGTTTATGTGTGTGTGTGTGTGCGTGCGTGTGTGTGTCGTTGTGTGAGAAGAGTTGCTCACGTTACGTGGCGCTGCTTTGGTCGCGCCCGTATACGTCACTCATTTGCCTGCTTGCATGTGTGCGTGTGTGTGGCCCCCTCCTGTGCCCCACAGCGCTCTGCTTGCTGATTAAATTACAGTATTTTCTTCTTCTTCTTTTTTTTTGTATTGAAAAACAACATTTTTTTTCTCGTTTCGAAATTTTCAAACGTTTCTCATCGAGCAATTTTCAACTCGCTCGTTTGGTTTTTGTTTTCTGTGGTGTTCGGCTACATTTCGGGTGTTTTGGCTGACTGGCTGGCCTCCAAGACAGGTGCTGCCGAAATATATTACGAAAACATCGTATGTACAGTTGCAAAATGAGGCATGATCACGATTGCTGCCCCACCGCGCTCCTCCCTTTGACCATTGCCATGTTGCATCTGATGTCTGTCGTCGCCATTTGCGCAGCTGCCTGTGGCAAGCACACACATACGCATACAATCAAACACACACACACAAACACACACATGCATTCACATGTTACTCATACAGCAGAACATTTTGTTTTGTTGTACTGACATTTCGTATAAACATTTCTGTATACAGTGAATTGTAGAATATACTTTTTGTTCCCTTTCCTTTAGTGAAACACATGGGCGAATTCATTAAATATACACAGAAATCGGATGAATGCTACATGATCTTGGTTATATACAAATGCATGCGCAAGTATAAAATGTGAATGCTGTAATTTATATTCGTGCGCATATGCACATTATTCATGTGAAAACGAGTGCACTCAAAGTTCGACACACATTCAAATCAATTTGTTCATCCGCAGCTAATAAATGAGAACGCCGCCTCACAAATGACTAAAATTACGCTTGATTCTAACAGTCTACTCAAATAATATTTAAATTTCTATAGTTAAATTAATGATTTTAAAGTTTATTTCTATTAGCTATCGGGAATAACATTGGACTTGTAAAAAGAGCGCCATAACAGCTTTCACCTGTATGTTATCTGTCCAAAAGATGACATGAATGTTGACGTCTAATAGCTGCTCAAAATATATAAAAAAAACATATATAAAAATATATCCAAAAAATAGTATGCCACCAGCTGTCAAAATTGGATAAAAACAAGAAAAATGGCTGTCTGAGACACGCTGAAGAAAACATACACCTGCAAACCGAAGTCAGTTCTTATGAAAGCCATATAAAATAAATAAACTGTTGAATTTGGTCCCGATATATTGTTAAACAACAAGTGTGAGCTCTACGTTATAGTAGTCCCAATATATATAAAGAAAAATGATTTTTAGTGCAAACATGATGAGCATAATAGTACGCATAGTGGGTAAGTTTAATTTGAATATCTCAATAAGCCAAAGAGTTTTTTTTTCATAGAATAACTCATCTTTGTTTCATAAAGATGGTTTCAAAGTTGTGGGAACAGTTCGCATAGAAGCAGACTAATAGAGGGACATGGCAATATCGAATCGGCTCGTAATGCTTATGAAGAATATATATTTAATAGTAAGGTATAAAATTGTAAACTTAAGCTAATTGAGTTAAGATCTAAATAGAAGCACGACAACAGATGTTGTGCCAAGTTGCTGATAGCTAGTAAGTCTCTATATTTATATATTTTTTAGCCCATGCACATGATTAATTAATATTGGTCTTAACTACCATGTTTGTCTGGGCAATAAGTCACAATAAATTTGTTAAGATTATTGGGTACAGTACAGTACGCAAACATGAAACAACTATTTTAATTTGCACACAACAATTTAAATGTGCAAATCTGGCAATGGCAACTGCAAGAACAACAAACGACACAAGGAAAACCATTTCTTGTGCACAAAAACCAAAAAAAAAAAAAAAAAAATGGCAAAAAAAGCAGAAAAGAGAAGAGAAAATGAAAACACAACATCCGAAAGAAAGAAAAACAAGCGAAAAGTGTCGCCATTTTTGATCAGCAGAGATTTTTGCCTGGTCTTTTGTGGTGTTCAGTACTCAGTACTTTAGCTGTGTGGTTGGGTCGAGTCGAGTAGTTGGGTGCATGGCCGATGATGAGTCTGATATTTTCACGCTTAATCACTAACTGTCCCCATGAGCAGCAGCCCCATTGGATGTCGGCAACGTTTCTGGCGACACAAGACACAAACATTTTGGAACATGGCCAAAATACTTGACGCTGCAACTGAAATGGCAGAACGCTGAGCAAATGCAAAATGCACAAAATGTCAGGCACAAATTGAATGAATGCGAGGCAGCGGGGAGGGGGGTATGCAACATAAAAACCGAGCCAAAATGATGCGGCACGGACTGGTAGCAAGCAAAACTGAAAGAATCAAAAGGAAAAAAAGACTTTAATTTTCTTTTATTGCGGTCGTCGCGTGCAATAATTGCGCGTGAACAGCACAAAAAGAAGAGACAGCTCAAGAAGCGACTCTTAATGTGATGAAATTCTGTTTACAGGTGCACACAAGTACAGTGAGGCTGGCAGGTAAAATGCGTGTGGCGCCACAAACAGACACACACACACACATAAGTATGCTAACGTGTGTGGTGTCTGTGGTGCGTGTGTGGTGTGTGAGGTTTGTGTGTGGGTTGCAAAGGACACGTGCATGAATATCTGATGATGTTCGTACACATGCCAGAATATTTAATAATTTCCATTGAAAGAAGATACATTTCAACCAAATTGCCAACAATGACGTTCAATATATTTTTACAAAATATTTTACATGACGAACTTTCCTCTGCCGTCCTTTTGTTTTGGCTGAGCGTGTAGGCTCATCAAAAAGTATACGATGAAAGGAAAACAAATACGTAAGTACGATTTATATAATTTCAGCTGGAAAGTTACGGAAATGCTTTTGAATACCCAGGAAAAAAAAAATTTAAAACTTTTGCAAACTGAAGCCGTTGACCTCTTGGGCGCTCTAGTAGGGCACTCAAAGTTTGGCTCCAAATGTTAATTAGTTTATTTATTAGTGTAATTCAACGCTTAATACAATGCAGAAGCATTTTTTTTCTGTGTGTGTTGCTAACGAAGCTACCAATGAAACAGGGGCGAGCCAAAAAGACTCAAGAAAATTCTTGGCAAATGTTTTACGTTAATTGAACGCCAAGAAATACCAACGCCAATTTTCGATGTGCGTGTGTTTGTCGAACAATATTCATATATATATATATATATATATATATATCTATATACACGCATATATATAAATTTATATATATTGATATATATATATACATATATAGATATATATGTCTGTTGAAGATATGTATACAATTCATGCACAATACATGCTCAGCTGTTGTTGTAGGTCTCGCCAGCTGCTTGGCGCAGATACTTATGCACGGTATGTGGGGTACAGTACAGTGAGCACTTGACCATTGAGACACTGAATTTCAAATCCTCAGCATATATCAGGTAATTTTAATCAATTAAACTATCCTTAAGTTATTCTAATCAAATCAATGAACTATTGGCTAATTACTAAAGTAATTGACAATTAATAATAGAAAATAATTAATTGGTTTTCACACATCATTTACTTAAGCAAAATAAATTTAAATAAATAATGTTCAATTACTTATTTAATGAAAAGTAATTGTATTACGATATTGACTGGAAAATAAATATTATCCAATTATTTAAGTAATTAAAAGTGATTATAATACATATTTGATTGCTATGGATTGATATGGACATAAAGATGCTTACCTTCCAAATGCCACTGTTGAGCAACAACAAAGAGTCCAAAAAGGAATTCAATGCTTCCAGTGCCGATCTAAAATTCTCAATGGCAACTAGTTAACATAATCACTATATATATATATATATAAATATATTCATATAAATATATATATATTTGTATATGGCAATATGAATGCTATTAAGCCACTGGATTTCTGTGTACTTTAAGATATATTTAATATCCTGATGCTGAATAATTCTTGTTGCGCTTGTCTCAAATGCCTCCACTCCGTCTCTCTCTCCACCTGCGTCGCTTATGTGACCGAGTTGTGCAACTGAAATCAGACAAAATGACAAACACAAGTGTTACTCAACCGACACAACAGGCTCGACATAACTAAATATAGAAAAAGAATGTCCTTATTTGCGTCATACATGCAAAAAGGATCCCCGTGGACTCTACGTCGAATCCATGTCTGTGAAGCCTTTCAGATGCAACAAGTCTGAGCTAGAACACAAAGACCACAAACTTTGCAGAATTTCAGAGTTTTGTAGCTGCGGTTTTATGCAAAAATGTTCACACATGTTGGCCATGTTTAACAGTAAGATACCCTATATTCAGCTTTTGTTAATTTAGCTAACAAATCGATCAATTCAACAACTTCATTTGTTTAGTTCTTAGGTATAAATCGAGTCAAAATCTTTATTAGCAACATCGGTTAATTAAATACTGCATAAAACTTGAATTATTCGTAAGTTCTTCGGGTTAAAATTAAGAGATACATAAAAATTTGTAAGATAATAATAAGCTGAAACGAATTTGATGCATTTCAAACTTAGAATACATCTAAAAATCTGCTATTCTCTAATCGATGATATATAATAGAAATATATAAATATATTATTAAGTTCCAAAATGATTAGCCGAATACTTAGCTTGACTTTTCTATAATATTGAGTTGCCTTTAATACTTTTGAGTGCACAGCCAGCTAAAGTAAGCATTTGGTTGTCAACATAGCACACTGTATACCCTATATACAAAAAACGTGTGTACGGGGTATGCATGAGAGAAAAGTGCGCGTGCTGGCCTCAACGCCCACATGCTAGGCATTAATCTCGCTTGTAGTGAGTGTGCATGAGTGTTCTGCGGTTGTTTTTTCTCAGTATGAACGTGTGTGTGTGTGTGTGTGTGTGAGTGTTTGTGTGTGTGTGTGTCTGAGTGTGAGTGTGTGAGTGTGCGCATAGTGTTGTGTGTGGGTGGCTAATGAAATGCTTCAACAGCAGCAGCGACAGCAATAGCAGTCAGCCACAGCCACATACAGCTACACCTACACACGCACACGCACACGCACACACACAAACACAAACAAGTCTTGTGCGTTGCTAACATTGATCAGTGTTGCCTGTTCATTGTATCTGTATCTGTATCTAGGGGCTTGCATTGTAACTGTATCTGTGCATTATTGTATCTCATAGCTGTGTTCGTATTTATTTGTATCTGTGTGTATTTGCTGTCTGTGTGTGTGTGTGTATGCGTTGCCATGTCACCTAACAAGAGGAGCTTTTCCAGTGGGTCCAAATTGTCTGCAGCATTTCCTTTTTTTTGTTGCCACCAGTTCGTGTGCAAGTGAAAAAAGACACAGAGACAAAAAGAGAGCGACAGAGAGCGAGGGAGACAGAGAGAGAACGACAGAGAGAGAGAGAGAGAGAGAGAGAGATGAAGGGGGTGGGGGGATGGAGGGAGGGAGGCAGAGCAGGGCAAACAAACAAATGGACGAACTGAATTCTGGCAAGAGCAGTTGTCTATAATAAATTTGTTCTTCTTTTTCTTCTTTTCCTTTTTTTTGTGTGCTCGAAGACTTTTCTGGTCTTTGTCATGATTTTCGACATTTTTGTCCGTCATCTTGTGGCGCTTTTCACTTGATTTTTATGACATGCCCTATACGTCGCACACAGACAAACAACATTTCACACAAAACGCCCACCTATGAAAAACGAAAACGAAAATGAAAATGTTGTATTCAAGGGGTGACAACGCATGGCTACCCCTACTTCTGCCTCCCCCCGTAAATCATGTGGGCCACAATTAATAAATAAGTTACCAAATATTCTTGTAAATATTTTCCATAATAAACTGGTGCTCGCATTTTGAGGTTCTCGCTGGTTGTTGATGAGGTTTTTTTGGCTGGCATTTTGAGATTCTTTCGAAAATGGCGTCGCGGCTTTTCGTAATTCCTGGCAGCCAGCCAAAGTCTACACAAATTTGCGTAAATAAACAACAACATTTTGTTGCAATTTAGAAAGAGTCGTTAATGCTTCTAGCTGATTCTTTCAGTTGCAAATAGCAACAAAAACACCAAAAAAAAAAAAAAAACAACGCAAAAAAAAAACACAACAAGTCGAGAACATTGCACGAAGTTTGCTGCAAAATATGCGCTACGAGTGCCAAAAAAAAGGGGACACAGCTCGTACTCGTAGAAAAGTCTGAATTATATATATATCAGTACACATATACGTATACGTATAGATATATAGAGATGGGTCTAGTGGAGCACATATGCCTTGCGGCATTTTGGAGTCGTGGCGTGCGTGCGTATTGAATTTCAGCGGAAACGGAAACGTTTGTCGCATTTGCTTTGGAATGACAGACATGTCGCTAACCCTACTTACTCCAACCAACTCATTCACTCACTCACCACTCACTACTCACTCCATCCTCACCAGCACAAACCCTCCCAGCTAATCCCGTATTCTCCGCCTATCGCTCTCAAAGCAGCCTAGGCCAAAGCATGGCCCTAGGCTGGAAAAAGTGGCATCTTTAAAATGGCGTATCTTAAATACACTTAACTAAGTAGGTGTGTTAAGTGTATTTAAGATCCGTATTAGATGTATAAAAAGTCTTAATTTTTCTTAATCTACGTTACTTTATTATATACTATTTAAATGCTTGTTAGTATTTTGAAAAACTTATAAGTGTTGAATCAATAATTCATCAACACAACGTTCTTTTATGAATTAAAAATCTTTTTGATTTACATCACTTAAACTATTTGTACTATTATATATTATTAGTTCTAAAAGCTGGCAAGTTCACAAGTTCCATAGAAAATTTAGCAGATAAATATGATGTGGTTTTTCAGTAGTTTTTTTTTATTTTTTTTTTTGACATACAACAAAGCCAAAAGTAATTGACATTTTCTGATACTTTCTGCAACAATTTTAATGCTGACATTTTCACATCATCAGTTGTTCAACACACAACATTGCAAACAAACAACCAAGAATTTGGTATCCACACTTGACGGTGTGGTAGTGTAGGAAAACACTCAAGAGTTGTCACAGCTTTCACAATGGGAAAGGAAGCACTGAACACACCAGCGTAATAGCCGCCAGATGCGGTATCGCAAAGGATTAGTAAAGGATTAGTTGGCATTAAACTAAGAAGCTTTACAGCTTTTGATGCTAGTTGCGAGTTGCAAAAATCTTAAAAGTCTATCTTATACATTTTTACTATCAGCACAAATGTTGAACATTGTTGAACATTTTAACATTAAATCTTAATTTATTGTATAAATAATAATAAATTTAATAATTGCTTACAATATGGCGCTATAGTCCGAGTGGCGCCATCTGTCCGCAACTAAACGTAGGCGATCGTGCTTATGGTGGTGGTGCTGCTGCTGCTGCCGCCACCTATGGGCAGCGATAATGGCATGCGCCATCTGGCGGTCAGCAACATGCGTTGGCAACATTTTAGCTGCACACAAAAACATTTCAATTTTTCGTACGTTTAACATTCTGTTATGCAAAACTTTGTTGTTGCTATTGTTGCCATACACTTTGCGCGATTTTCGTAGGAAACAAACAACAAAGAACAGATGTTTCGACTTTATTTTGGGAAATTTAATTGCTTTGACAGAATTTCACTTTTCAACATTGGCGATTTTTTGCCTTTTCTTTTTGCTTTTTTCTTTTTTTTTCTGGTTGACCCCACTTAAGAGCACTTTGCCATAAAACAAGAAATGTGTAATTTCATTCACTTTTTTTCAGCACATTGTTGTTAATTTAATTTGCCAACGATTGAACACAACCGGAAATATGCGTCCGCACATTTAATTTTAATTACAAGTTGATTTAATTTATTACGAATATTTATAATAATTGATTTGTATTTAAATTGAATGCACACGAGCGAAATTATTGAATATTGTGGAGGATCGGCTGGGGATTGGATTGAATCGGATCGAAATGAAAATATGTCTGTGCACGATATTTCCTACACTTCACTTTACTGGCGCAGAAAATCGCATATACATCGAGAATGTATAATTATAAATAAATGTTCTATAAAAAACGCTTTTTTGTTCGTTTGTTTCGCTCTTGTTTTGTTGTGGTTGTTTTTGTTGTGGTTTTTGTTAGTGTTGTTGTTGGCGTTGTGTGTGTAAATGTGTGAGTGTGTGTGTGTGTGTGTGTGTGTCTGTTGGTCTTGTGTTTTGAGCCATTTTAATTTTAGAGGTAACCCAAAATAAATAACCAACCATTCCGCAGAACGCGGCCAGAAGCACCTTTTCAAAAAAAAAAAAATACAAAAAAAAAAATAGAAGAAACAAAAATAAAATCCTACCAAACAATTGAAAATACTGTTTGAAATTGCAGGTGGCAAAGCTCCAATACCACGCCCACCCCCCCGCCGCCCAACTTTTTTCTTCAATATATTAATATGCCTTCGACTTGGGTGTGCTTGATAAGCTTTTCGAGTTAAGCGTTTTTAAAGCGTTTTAATGGGATTTTCATGCGAATTGCGTTTACGTTTGCCTTCTGCGAGCGTATTTTGTAGAAAGGATTTGCGGCTTGGCTTTAACTTTCACTCTGTGTCTAAGTCCCAAATCCAAAACGCAATGATGGAAACGACAGTTGGAAGTGGCAGGTGAAGCAACCAGCAAGCGAAATGCGAAACGAGCCTTGACAGCGTCAATATATACAAGGGTAATATTATCTTCGTCTAATGAGATTATAACGGGCCTCACATAATCTTCTTATTATTTACTTTCGATAAAAAAATAAGGGGTTTGCAAAATGATATATATATATATATATATATATATTGGTATGTACATACTCGAGCAAAACCAATTATTCGATAATCAATCGAGCTAAAAAGCAATTATTATTTTAATTAACAACGCAAAATGCTTCGCTGTTTGCTCTTATTTAATAAGGATGAAATAATCTGAAATTAATCGATTGTTAGGTTTATTTTTGCCATCGATAACAACTATAGTTATCAATCGGAATACATGTTTTCATTTTATGCAATTCTCATTTCAAAACAATCTTCAATCAAATCAAATCAAATCACATCACTCGCTTGCAACAGCTACAATAAACTCGCCGCGCGATGTTGTCGTCCATCGGACGAGGAGTGCACAACAATTAATAGAAGCTTTAAAACGCATTTGGCACAGGAATCAATTGGTTTAACTACGATTTAATCGAACGTTGCGACGCGTTCGATTGCTCGACCGATGCGCTAATAAAGCTCTTAATTCTGGCCGATCGCTCGAAATAAATCGAAAGGCCGAGAGGCCGAGAGGCGCGCGCACACACAGTGAAATATATTTTAAAATTAAAGCAATTTTACGTATTATTTTTGGTCTTCTTTGTTTTTGTTATTGTACAAGTATTTTCGTACCGCAGTCGAACTGTGTTTGTGTGTGTGTGTGTATGTGTGTTGTTGCTTTGACTACCGATCTCCTTCAACTAAGAGAAAGGAAATCGGCTGCTGATGCCTGAGCATCTGTTTCTGTTGCTGCTGATGCTGCTGCTGCTGCTGCTGCTGATGTTGCTGCTGCTGCTGCGATTTCTGTTGCTGTTGCTATTGCTGCTTTTATACAGTTATTTTGGTAATGTTGCATTTGGAAATGGAAGTGCGCGGTGCGGAGATGAGCGCATGATTTTCAAAATAAAATATATAAGTTATTTTTATAAGCAACACCCGCTAAAATAGGTGTAGTACATAACAACTAGTTGCATTGAGGCCGCCAAACAAAACAAAACAAAACAAAACAAAACACATTCATGTACTTAGTCAAGGCGAGTCTCTGTTTAGACTTTCTTTGCCAAATTGTGTGTGTGTGTGTGGGTGGGTGGGTGATATTTGAATTATTTTTAAAATTAGCACACAAGTGAAAATATCAATATTTGTACATACATTTTCAATATGTACGATTTCTATGGAAATTCCAACAAGGAGTTATTTTTAAACGATGCCCGGCGTCGACTATTGCCGCTGTGTGTGTGTGTGTGTGTGTTGGTGGAATGTGGCAAACAGACGTTCAAAAAAAAAAATAAATATATGCGTCTGTTTATTATCAAAATCCTTTTAACAGCGTCAAGTGATTTGCTGCGCAAAATGAGTCTTATGTATACACAGAAAACTGTGCAAATTAAAAACAGCAGAGCTCCACAATATATAATTCAAAGCTTTGCCAATTTAACATGGCAACCAGGCAATTAGTACTTGCTTAAGCCAACATTCTCAATCCCACACACCCTTAAAAAAAAAAAGAAGGAGATCCAATTAAGCGTTGGTCATGTGCATGCATTACAATTCATGCCTTTTGCATGGCTTTCTCAAAGTCAGTTGCAACTTTGGCGCCTGAACGTATGCTACACTCGACCGCGAATAAAAGTTAATGCATTAACGCGAAATTCAATGAGCTTTACACAAGCACACACATACAACCGCACACACACACACACACACACACACACACACAGTACACAGACAGATACACACAGACACACGCTTATACACATTGCACGCTTAATTAAAGGCGCAAGGATTCAGGTAGACAGGCATTACTGTCTCTCTAATGGAGCGACTGACAGCTCTCCAGTCTATTACTACTTGCGGTTCATATCCAACGCAGCAACACACACAGGTACACACACTTAGACACACCTCTTGTGTGTATGTAAGCGTAAAATTTTATTGAAAGTGATGAATTAATGAGGCGTTAAATGAATAAATGTGTGTTCTCTTGCCGCCCTATTGAACCGGAAGTTACCCCAACAACAACAACAAAATGGCGTAAAACCCTCAAACACTCAGTTACTTTACCGCTTTCCCCGCACACCACCCACACATCCCCGGCACACTTCGCAGTGTGAAACTAACATAATTATTTAAATTGAGTTTCAGAGAATTGTAGAATTTGTGTCCTTATTTTGGGGCTTGCATTTTTTCCTTTTTTGTGGATTTTGTCACGTGCCAGATTAAATTGTTTGTTAACTTAATGTAGTAGAACTTTATATAGTTGTAAATACAATTTGACAAAAGCTTACCTTTAAATTATGGCTGCAGTCCGTGGAACTCCCTATTCAAAAATTACCAATCTGCAAGAGGTAAAATGACAGATATGTGTATTATAATAAACTAGATTTAAATTTAAATAATTCAAATATTATTTACTATTTGTATCAACAAATTATGTTGCTAAATCAAAGAGAAGTTATCTTAACATATTCGAGGTTTAGAGTGTACAATTGTAAAATTGTCCAATCTCTTATTAGAGTTTAATAGAAATCAAATATTTGCTTCAAAAAATCTATTATTAAAATCAACATTTGATACAAATGATATTTATAAAAGGTATATTTAATCATATGTGATTTAGAGTGTTCATTTAAGATGTTTTCTACAATATCTTACAATATATCCACAATACCACAGTATTCAGTTAATTTGAAAGAGATAATCATTTTATTGGCTATGTATTCCTTTCTTTTCATACATATTGATACTTAGTAAACACAGACCCATAAAAAACTCAATTATGGTCTTGTGTACAAACGGAAAAAACCCACTCAGGCAACCACTTAAAAGTCTGCAAATTGTTTCTTTTTAAGTCCATAATGCAATTGTTATACCCTTTGCAGAAGTTAATATAATTTTTTCGTGTAGTTCGTGGCACATTGCGCCCCTCTTCAACCACGTTAAGTTTATAAACTTTTGATCAGCATCACCAGCCGAGTCATGTCTGAGAACATGTCTGTTCGCCTTTCTGTCTGTTTCTATACAAACTATTCGCTCAGTTTTAAGGCGATCTTGTTGAATATTGGCGTATCTGAACATTTTTTTTTAAACTAGATAAGCGAATCAAAGTTTATCAATATGCCGACTATTATTATGCTCCGCACATAGAAAACAAATATCAAAAATATCAAATACCGGACTACTAAATTCTATGGCTCCATAGAAACAATCGGTTGAAAGATGAGTTCTTGTATAAAAACCCCTTTTTTTGTTAACATGATATGAATAGTTACGATTTGCAAAATGGTACTAACATTAAGGTAACGTATCTGCAACAATCAGACGGTTATTTATAGTAAAAGTTAGTTATCGGTATGGAATCTGTCTCTCTTGTTATCTTAAAAGAAAGTTGAATCCGACAAACGTAATGTACGTCAGTTGCCTTATGGACAACAATGATTAACAAATACACACCTGAAGCCCATGTTATAAATATCTTGAAAAAAAGCTATAAATAAAACTAAAACTAATAAAAGTGTAATCTCTTGTCAGAAAAATGCAGAATTTTAGTCAGGTCTCTAGATAAAAATAATCTCTACTCTGATTAAACAAATACATACGTCTCTCATAGGCATGTATAAGAAGTAGATATGTATGTATATAGTTACTATATGCCCTAATAATTGCATATCTTAACAAATATCCAGATGTGTGTTTGTTTGTTTTGTTTTTTTTTGCTTTTTTGAGTTCTTGTCTTCCGCCTGTTATTGATGATATGCCAACGAAATGGTTTTCATGCACACGGCACGCGCTATTAAAAACCAATAAGTTACACAGCCTGTCAAACACACACAAACAAGCGCAGACACCCACACTCAAACACACTCAAACACACACACATTCATCCTCATACTGAGTTAGAGGATAACGCGACTTTATGCTATAACAAGCCATTAGCACCAAGAGCTAAATCGAAACGGACTCCCAAAGTCGCACCAAACCAGGTGCCAGTTAGTGCCAGGCACGCCAAAGAATTCTCCTTGCACACACACTCAAACACACCCTCAAACACACACTTAGACACTCACACACACACACACACACGCTCACATTTATGCAAAAAATGGATGAAAATCAAAATAATAGAAAATGCAATTTAGGTTTATGAGCATACAGCCTAAAAAAAAAAAAAAAAAAAACAACCAAATAAATGTTATGATAGATACCAATTTGTTTGCCATTTTGAATATGGAATATGAAGAGAGGTATTCAATAGAGTCGGGAGCTCCGGGGGGCTGTGGGTATAGTGGAGAATGGTTATCAAAAATGCAAGCTGCGTGCAACGCGGTGTCAATCACTTTAGAGCTACACGTTTGCAGTACAGTTGGCCCAAGACACAAGTTGCAAGTGGCAATGTGGCAAGTTACAGTCAACAAACAGCGCCGCATTGCATTTCCGCTGCGACAGATAACAACAACAACAACAACAACAATTGCAATAGCAATATCAATCAGAACTTGGTATGCAAATACAACCAACCAGGTTGCCAACCGGGTTCTAAGAGACCCAACCCAAAGCACATTCACTTCGTGACTCTGGTCAGTTGTGTCGCGCCACCAAATGGCCAACTTCAGTTTCGCTTTCGCTTTTGCTTTGTCTTTGTCAACTTCTGTTGGCGAGGTGCATTCAAATAGTTGTTGGAATAGATAAATGCATTTTAGGGTATAGAAGTACTATTTACTTAACTGCTTGTATATATTAATTTGACGTTAACAGTTAAGTGAATTCTGCTTAGTTTAGTTACTCGCTATATGAAAATGACTTAAACATGATTAAAAGAGAAAGTGATACAGTGACTTGCAAAACTAAACTGATAGTTAAGTGAATTCTGCTAACCTCATTTAGAGCATTACATCCAAATTAAATTGATGCAGGTGAAGACAGTTCAACTCTGAGATTATATATCAATCTGTTAAATATATTTAATCGAAACGATTAAGGCACAGGTTACAGGGTATCGAAGGAAGGTAATTAGGACCTGAATCCATCTTTTAAAATATGGGGTTTAAAGCCAATTGGTGATGCACATTGAAATGTCAGCAATTTATTTAAAAGCAAGTACTCTGTTTATTTTTCTTCTACAACAATTTCAAAGGCAGCATAATTTTTTGAAATTGAAATCATAGTCTTGCGACAAATGCTGCCAACAGAAATGGCTTGTTTAACAAAAACTACGTTTTGCATAACAAAGACTGTGCTCAAACCTTTATGAATTTCAACATATAATAAACAATGTGTCATGATTTATAAATAAAGATTCTCGAATATACCTTGACATATTATTGATCAACTGTAGAATTTTCATCCTGATCAATTGTAAGGCTTTCTTTAAAGTCTTTTTTATTATTATTTTTTTGTTATATATCAATATTTATATATCGATAAAATGAAATAAGCTTGATCTGCCTATGGTTTACGAGAACCTTTTTTCCAAATTAATAAGTCCCTTTCTTTTATAGTCTCTTCTTACAGAAGACACTCGAACATTGCTACATCAACTCGACTGTTGTTTGTGATCAATAATATATACATTATGTAAGATCAGAGATGCATTATACAGCCTGTATGTATATAATTTACCCAAAACATCATTATGCCATTTATTAATGATACTATACTGGATTTTCGATTTGGTTTAGTTTAGTTTAGTTGCCTATAGTATTTATAGTTTTTAAAAAGTAAGCTGACTTTCTTATATGTGTTTTAATATGCCTTAAGTAATTGTCTATTTAATTTATTATTCATTTTTATATTATTATATTAGATTTAATTTAGGCTGTGAGAGTATTATTAGTCCATGGCTCTAAAATCGTGTCAGACGCCCCTCGCTTTTGCATTTAAAATGCAAAGTGAATAAATTGCATAAATTCATAAGCATTTTCATGTACATGTCCTTGAAATGAACGGCCGCAGCGACATGTGGCAAGTGTGGCGTTTGACTGTGAACCCGTCTACGACTTTGGCACTGTGCCTGTAATTGATAAACCATGCCTCCACCATCGCCGCCCTCTTGCTGGCTGTCATGCGAATGCAAGTGAATGCCATTTGAATTTCTAATCGAGTTGAAAATGTCGCCGGAAATGGTCGCAAACATAAAACCAAGCAAACCCAACATATACAGCTGGCAATGGCGACAGTTGCATTTGGGTTGCTTGTACTTTGATTAGCAGCAGGCGTTGCACATTTCGAGACGGATACAAAACACCAAGTAAACGCCACAAGGTATGCAGCATTTTTGCAGCAAACTCAAAAGTCAAATAGAGAACAACAGCAACTACAAGTCTCGATTTATTTATATTTTGTTTTTTGCCTGCTTCTGTTTTTAGTTGTTCGCTAATTTTAGATGGAAAGTTTAAAGTTGAAAGCATTTCCGCATTGCATGTTGTTCTTACTGACGTCACTGCAATATGTAAAGGCTGGGAAATTTAATTTATGCAGAAAATACACCAAAAAGTACCACGACAGCAAATTGAAAATTCCGCTGCATTATTCACATAACGCATAAAACTTAACTCCAAAATGTGAGTGAGTTGCCAATGAGCAGAGAGCTTTGAGTGAGTTGCAGCCGCATCGGAGGAGCTTTCGTCTTGTGAGTGAACGATGCATGTGTTGGGCACGCCTCCCGGCGTAAGCGATTGCAAGTCAGCAGCGCACAAGCCCCAAGCCAACCCCCGTTCAAGTTCAATGCAATACAAAATGGACAGCGACGCTGTCCTTGACAACGTCGACAGCGACGACGATGCCGATGCCGATGCCGATGCGTATTGTGTGACAAGCTCCGATAACTGTGGCAACGGGCAGTGCATGCAAAGGTGGCTATCGCTTTGCGTAATTGTGACATGGCATGTGGGCGCTACGGTCAGCACCTGCACCTGACCAAGGTGAGAGGTGAGAGTTTGCCCGTGTGTGTGTGTGTTTGTTTCTCATGTTTAAGTATGTAAAGCGATTGCGTGAGTAATCCGCAAATGTAAACAGTATAGTGGGAATCGCAGTAAGAGGAGTGCACGATTGCTAAATGCTCTGTTATAAACGTAAAGAATAACTAAAATTGTGTGAACCCCAAGGGAACTTTGGTTTCAAATGTAATTATAAATCTATAAATTTCATCATAAATCTAGCTAATTCATTTAAATCAGTCTTCAGCATATCATCTAGTTGAATTACAATATCCAACTGGCATATAGAGACCATTAGACAGTCGTTATTTGTATTATCTGTGTTTTCACATGCATGCAATTGAATAAGAAATAAACTAAAGCGTTTAGCGCTTGTCACTTTTGGTTGTTTGTTGTCTAATTAGTTTATGTGAAACGTGAACAAAAATTGCACAAGAAAATCCGATTATTAGTTTGAATGCACCTATGACAAAGGTAAATGGAAAAAAAGCAACAAATAAATGATTAAAACAAAAAACAAAACACTTTTTCTTAATTCTATGTAGTAATTACTAATTTACCTATTAATAACTATACAATCCTCTTTGTTACCGAGAAATAATTCCGATTTACGTAATGCAAAATTATTAAAAAAAAAAAAAAAAAACACACATTAAAAATCCCTACAACAAATTGAGTTATTAAAACATTTTTAATTGACACATTGTCAAATCATATTTTAACGACTCTTAATTTTTCTTAGCTGAAGCCGTTTCATCCTAAATGTGGTACTCCAATATATGGAATTGAATAATATATAAAGCAGACTAATAAAAACTGTTAGCGAATGCATTCACTTGAAATTGATTGATTTATATACAATGTATAAAGAATAAGTATAACTTGTCGTATACGTAATATTTAATCAATAATTACGAATATGCAATTTTATTGGCATCACATGCAAAACTCATAAAATAAAAAATAACCCCCCCTCTTGACATATATGTACGCAAGTAAATATGTAAATGCATATTTACAAGACTGCAACAATTACAAGTGTTACACAAACAACCAAATAAACAAGCAACAAAAGGCGCAAAGTAGTTTAATCAGCTCAGCAAATAGAAAAAGCGACCAGATAAATGTCACCCATATTGGCAGCATTGCTGTTATTCTTGTTATTGCTGTGGACTCTTTATGTTGCACATGCTCGTAGCAGAGTTAACAATGTATCTAAAGTCACGTGTAAACATTCAAAATATTGTAAATTGGTATTTATTGTAAGTGAGAAATCGAGCTGAGATGAAGATACAAAATGAAACTGTGCCCACACACACACACACACATACGCACACACACACACACGAGCGGATAGAGAGAGTCAAACGAAATGAACAAAATGTGATAAACACAAAACGACGAAAAGTCAACAAATTGCGAGTTCAACTGAACAACAAGAAGCAACAACAAATACATATGTATACAAAAACACACATGCAAAGATTTGTTTGCATGTGCGAGCCGGAATCCAATTAGAATAAAGCCTACAGCTTTCTCAGCGAGCAGAAACAGCAGCAAAGAGAACGCGAGAGCGGGCAGTTATCTGCAATGCTGGTTGCATAAATGACATCACAACAACAACAACAAAACAGACGCTGCGCAGTGCGATAACAGCGCATGAGAACAACGAACGACGTGCTGAGAGATAACCAACGAGAGAGCGAGTGAGCCAGTGAGTGAGAGCGCACGATTCGTGTATGACATCAGCGTGTGCACGATTTGTTAACAGTTAATCGCACGATCATTTGGCTCGCCAATAGCGGGGTGGGTGGGGTGACAGCGGCTGGCATGCTCGGAAATACTTAAGAATCAGTTTTGGGGCTGCTTTAGCGACTGCTGCTGGTGACTATTTGATTGGTTTGTGATTTATTCTCGTGTTTCTGTTTTGGCTTTTTGCTTTTGTTTACTTTTATTCAATGCTTCTTAGCACGGCTTTTATTTTGACTTTTCTTTTTGTTTTTCGATATAAATGTGAACACGTGCCCAAACATGGAATGACTTAGATATTTATTTAACGTTTGTAGTTACCTCTTGTGTGCGCACCACTAAGCGCAACCCAATCACCACAGCAGCACCAGCAGCACCACTTATTAAACATTAATTGACGCTTCATTTGGTGGCTGGAAACGCGTGAAATCTCTTGAGAACCGGTTGCCTGAACCAATGTTTGACTTGCCAAAAAGACAGGAAAAAAAGTCAAAACCAAAGCGCAAATCATACACAACACTCACACACACACTCGTACACTCTCAAACAGCGCTTTGGTTAACTGTCGAGTCTAATCATTTTTTCGCTATTGATTTATTTCCTTAGCTGTTTTATCAAATATCAACTTCTTATTGGATCTTTTTTTTTGTACGTTATTTTTTTCACACTTTATTGTTGTTTTTCTTTTCATCGGTTTAAGTTTTGATTTTTTTGTGTGCCTAACATTTTGCTTGTTGTCCATTAAGTTTAGTGCATTAAAACTTTCAAAGGAATTTCAAGATACATATTACATTTTTCATTTTGTATTAATTTTTGTTTCTTCTTAGTTTTTTGTGGTTTTTCTGCTTTGACTTTGGATTTGGCCAAGTTGACACCTTAATCACCTGGCCGCATTTGAAGCAGACAACTGAATTTCGCTTAAATAATGATCTGTGAAGATGAAGTTGAGCATACATATAACATACAACTATTACTGCCCCAGGCTATTTTCTGTCTCCGTTTTAGATGCGTCATCCAGCTGTTGTTGTTGCTGTTGTATATAGTCATCGATTGGAGCTAAACAATGGAAAATATCAACTTGGCAACAAATCTTAGAATTGAGTATTAAGGCACACAGAACTTTTATGGGTTTCAAGGTAAATGTGAGATCTTTTAACTTGTCCAACAGTAAACAGCTAATCCCTACACAACAACCTTGGGCAGATATGTAGTTGGTTTTATTTTGTGCATACACTCTATAAATAATAACATTGTTGACACTAAAATATATGTTGTTTGCATATTTGAACATTAATCTCGTTCTAAAACAGTAAACAGCTTTTATTGGTACAGCTGTTAATCATCATACCAAATAGTAAATAAACATTATGCTTTACCCTATACACTAAATTATACATATGTCGTATATTAATACGCTTGATATATGCTGATGTCAATGCACTTTTGGTGAAGACATTTCGGCATTAATTCATCTATAATTGTATATTGGCGGCGATTGACAATACGGCTATAATCAAAAATGGCTTGGGCAACTGAATAGGCATGGGAAATAACAGTCTTGGAATATTTACCAGTCTCTTGGGAGCACATTATATACTAAGAAGTCACATCGATAAACTATATATAGTTATTATTTGACGATTTTATGATAACAAAAAGAATCATGAAAGCACATCATAACATCTAAAATCTACTGGGGCAAATAAACAAAAAAAATATTTAGAACACTTGAAAAACATGTATTATACATAACAATAGAATCAGGGTTAAAGAAAATGCTGTAGACTAATGGGGCACAATGGACCAAACAGGTCGAAGTGCTTGATTGGTTTCTGCTTGTTAACTTTGCAATATGTTGATTTGCTCAATGAAAGCAATTAAATCAAGTGGTTCCAAAGTGCCCAAAGTCTGGAAATGAGCAGCGCAAAAGATTTCAGTCTTCAGCTACTACAAGCCAGGCTAATGATCTCAAGGCTAACTCAACGCTGTTGTTGTTGCTCGAGCTGATTAATAATTTATTCATGTTTATATAAATGTTCGCAAAAATATTATTAAAAATCATGAATAATATCACACAATTTTGCACGTTAAATATTTATTTAATTAAAATGATGTATATTATTCAAGCAAAATAACTATTTTTTGCCTCTTGTTATACCCTGTTATTATAATGTTTGCTTATAGGGAGAAACAGCAACCTAACTACAATTTATTATTATTATCATTTTTTTATCATTTACCATTTAAGTCTCTATCTTAGATTAGAATCTCTTTGATAAGCAGTTGCTCTAAACAAAATTTCGCCATAAAACATAAGTATATTAGATGTATTGCCAACAGTGCAACACAGGGTATCTCGCAGTCAATCAGCTTCAATTACGTGTTATTTATTTCACAAATGGCGTTGTACAAAATAATTATCAAGTATAAGAGTATTGAATTCATTTGGCCAGATGATTGTTCTGTTTTGGTCAAGTGTTTGTGCCACAAAAGGCTCAAGAATTGAACAGCAAAAAAAAAATTGATTTGCGCTTCAATTAAATCGCAATTACTACACTTAAATCAATTTTTAAATTTGCGCATTGCTTTAACTAATTAAAAGTTGTGCTGCAGCTCGGATTAGATAACTTCCAATATTTTTTGAAGTACTCCCCATATATATATATATATATGTATATATTTAATTAGCCAGCAGCGCTAAAGAGCACAAACTTTTGTCGCGTCAACTTCAAAGGACTGTAAACCTTACGATAAAAAAATAAAGTAAAAAAAGAAAAGAGAAAATGCTGTTACAACAAAAGGAAAACCAGCGTACAAGCTTCTCATTAAATGTATTTAAAAGTCATGCGCGGGCCAACGTTGCGTATGAGCAATGCGACTGAGAAAGAGGCTATGGGCTTTGAAAGTCTTGCGATGTAGGGATGTGGGGTGTAAGTGTTGGAAAAAGGCGTATTCAGGCACTTGGTGTGGTCGCTAAAACATCCACACCGTCTCAGCCTCAGGTCATAATTTAAAATTAAATAAGTTGCAATTTATGAAAATTATTATGTTATGTGTAGGGACTTTATAAATTGTTTTGGATGATCTGAAGTTTGACCCGTCGATCAATGTGGCATTTAAACAATGTCTGTACACTTAATTTTGCGAAATGATTTTTTAAAATGCTTCAGTCATTCCGGACAATTCCACAATTTTTCTTTTGTAAATAATTATAAACTATTTAACTAAAATATCTATAATTTCTCCAAATAACGTAAAGCTATGAGCAGTTCTAAAACTGAAATTCAAAAAGCCATCCATGAATTATTTGTATGCTCAAAACGTATACCATTTGGTAGTATACCCGTTTGAGACCCCTAAGGGTCAGTGTATATGTGTATCTCTCAATATATGGAATTATAGTTAAGCAGCTTAATGAACCATTTGAGACTTTCACAGCCATCATTATGATGTGTGCGATATTATGGCAATCAATGCCACAAGTGGAACAAATGATTTTTGGCGTATCTTTTTTCACCCCACACAAAAAATTCGGCCAGCTATAAATGTAAATGACCTACGTTATGTAGTTCGTTAACAACGAGAAACAAGTTAAAATATTACAATAGAGCATAAAATTCCTTACAGTTTCAAGCTGAGCAAATCTATAGGTTCAGTTAAATGATAAATAGGACACATATTCTAAGCACACAGGCTTCCCATAATGGGGAATATCCTAGGCAACTAGGCCTCTGCCTCACATACCTACACGTTAACGACTTTGAAAACCCGTTCCAGCTAACTGGCCAACTAGCCAAAGCCAGCGAAACACAATTACCCTTGGGCTTGAGAAGCGACCCAAAACGAAACTGCAATAGCGCTGCGGAGACACCAATGATAATGATCTTGCAAAAAAAAAACAAAATAAAAAGAAATCACGCAAAATAAAAAAGTAACAGCAAAGCGGACAAGTTTTGAGATAAACAACTGATGCCAAGTGTTGCTGCCGGGGGCTACAAAAAAAAAACACTCAGCTCTATTTCACACACACACACAAGAACTGGGCCTGCTGCACGGGACTCTAAAAATAGACAGCGCTTATTAGAAAAGGCTAAAAATAGTTGCAAGTTGATGCGCGTCGCCGTCGCGTTGAACAAATAAAAATAAAAAAAAAAATATAATAATCGTAGTAAGAGAGACGCTGGAAAGCAGCGAATAATGTGATTGGTGCACCAGACACTAATAAATTTAGAGGTAAGCAAACCCATTGGTTGGGTACAGTGAACCGAACTCGGCTTTGTAAAGAATTTGTAGCAATTTTAACTGTTCTTTATGCTTAAATTCAAGATTTTACTTTAACTGAAAAGTATTTAAAATACTTGTGTTGAATTAACATAACTGATAAGAGCAACATAATGTCAATAGTACAACATTAAGTTGGCTTGGCTAATGTGCTATAAAGGATATGAAAAAAATGAGTGGACAATAGGTGTAATATATCATCTAAGGGTATTACGCCTATTTTACACATTAAAAGTTGAGTTACACCTGCGACACCCAATTTTTTTTTAAATTAACGATTGGCAGTCCATGTTTCGTATGTATATATATACCATATATGCTTATCTTTCGCATGTAAAATATATACTTTTATATTATTAAATCATCCAAGGCTCTAAGATTTTCTACAGCTGTTTGGCACATTAAATGTAGGGTATCTTAAAGTTGTGTCTTGCCTGCGACAATCTGCTGTACCGTGGAACAGTTTGCTAACTGGATAGTTTGTTGATATTAGGTTATCATTCGCCAGATGATGACCAGTTTAACTGTAACAATTGTTTGTCCTTTAAAATGAATAAGTCTACATAGAAGTTTGCTCAAGGTGAATATTTTCTTTATTTCTTTCTTAAAGTATTTTCGCATAGTTACACATTTTGTACTTAAGAATATTCTACATATTTTCGCTTCAAGATGCCCGAAACTTTTTTCTCAATCCAAAAAAATTGAGAGTCAGCAAAATTTCAAGCAATTAAGTAAAATTCCACTCGCATTTTGGCGATGTTTGCACGGCAAACAGTTTGTGGCCAAGCTAAGATCACCCAGGGGAAATTTTGTGCGGGGCTAAAAGGGTGGCCCAGTAGGAAACGAAATCATACAATGCCAAAGCTCATAACGGATGCCATGGCAAACCAAGTAATTCAAATAATACAGGTGGCAGGTGGAGTGAAGGGGGCGGTTGGCGTGGAGCAACAACAATAACAATAACAAATACACTAACAACAACGCCACTTCAAACAGACCAGCAATGGGAGCAAGCAAAAGAAACAACGGCGAAGCCACGGTATACAGCAAAAAAGCAAAAAAAAAAAAAAAATCCAATAACATAAAAGCTAAAGAATTTCTGCGCTAAAAGGATGGAAGGCGACAGTGACTCAAAAAAATCTATGGGGGCTCAGTTGAGCTGGGCATGTGTGTGTAAGTAGAAAAACCCGCTTACAGCAGCAAAAACGGCGGCGTCGGCAGCAACGCCAAGTGATGACCTTGATAAGTTACACACACACACACACATGCACACACATGCACACACACAGAAGCTGCCCACGAGTAAGGAAGGGCTGCCAAGGAACACACGAACAGCCTTAGGGGGCAATGAAAAGAGGCCCGCGCGCAAACACATCCAGTGTTGTTTAGTGTTGTTGCTGTTGCTATTTGCTATTTACAAGGAAGGGGAGCACAAAGAGGTGGCGCAATCGAGAGTATCACACCACAATCGATGGCCGAAGAGCGAACGCGCGCATGGTGAGTTTCCCCATGTACGCCGTATCTCTCTCTCTCTCTCTCTGTCTATCTCACTATCACTCTCTTTTGCATCAACAAGTGGCTGTTGCTGCTCCTGCTCCTTACTCAATTTGCTTTTATGTGTCTGTGTGGGTCGCGCTCTTTAATCAACAGCGCGTGGTGAGCTTTTTTCTTTCTTTCTTTCTTTCTTTCGTTCTTATTGTTGTTGTACAATGTTGTACAATTGTACATGTTGTACTTAATATACTATAATATACATGTGAGTGCACCTACATATTATCGTGCTCTGCGTTTTATTATTGAATTTCTTAAGTTGCCTGCTGACGCATTTAAGAACCCTGCCCCCCCCCCCCCCCACTCCCACAAGGCAAATGCCTCGGTTGAGGCGCTTCCCTCTTTGTCGCTCATTGGCGCTCTCTCAATCAGCTGGAAATCAGATAGAAATTCAAATTCAATTAATATTATTTAATAAGTTCGCATTCAATATTTATATGACAAACAAGCGAACAAGCGTTCGCTTATGTACACTCAATAAAATGCATGTGTATGTGTGTGTGCGTGTGCGTGTGTGTGTGTGCGCGCGTGTGTATGCGTGTAATAAGTGGAAATTTTTTTGGATTTTTATTTTGTTTTTTTTAGCCATTGGGAATGTAGTGTATGCAACAAAATCAATGCAAAAACTTCAGCAGCCGCAGCACCAGCAACGAAAATGGTCGTGCAACGTGCCTGAAATTATAAAATACAAATCAACGCGGAACCCGCGAACAGAAAACCGGCGGTGCACTTGCTTCCAACTACTACTTGCTGCAACAAACAACCGGCTCAGATCAACAGACAGACGGACGGACGAACGTCTAGTTTGAGTTTTGAACGACAGGCGAACACAAGAGACAACCCATAATTAATCAGACTGCCAGGTAACATTTTACAATTTGCTATGTACAGCCAACAAATTGCAAATTCCAAGCAGATCCTTTACAACAGCAACAACAATATGATTATCATTTTGTTTTTTTTATAGTAGTAGTAAATTAGCAAGTTTTTTTTTCTCAACTTACTCTTGAAATTGAGTTTTTAGAACTACGACGTTCTTTCCCCCCAAAAAAAAATCAATGGATATATTTTATTTTCAGCTACACACAACACACACATACACAATTAAAAGTGTTGAAAAACATGTGTGAAAACAAGTTTCCAAACATTAATTCGCATATTTTTACAAATTATATTAAAGCTCATACATAAAGACAGAGCAATATAACAACAACAAAATACAATAATAATAATAACAACAACAGCAACAAAATGAGGAACAAGCATTTTGTTTTCGTGTACTGCGAAAACTTGTTTTACTTGTAAAACTATTCAACAATTGTGACTCCAAAACCAATCAGTAAATAGTTAGACACAAGAATTCATAGGTTAATAGAGATTAACATAATAATTTTTATTAATAATACTACATTTAATTTACTAAAGAGTATAATATGATTTATTCAAATTTGACTTTGAATTCTTATTAAAAGCCATTTTTTTTGATAGACTTTGAATAAATATATTCAATAATTATTTATAATTGTGTTGGGATTTACGTTTCTTTTAAACTTGGTAAATTAACTGATATTTCCTTTAGTTAATGTTTGTCGCTTAAGTTTATTTGTGATCTCAAATATTAAACAAATGGCTTTATTAATAAGCTAAGCTTAGTAAATGTCTATATCTTGTGCTTATCACTTTGAAAACAGATTGATATCTATAATTTGTATCTCTTACTATCGCCAGATAGTTGCATTAAGTCTTAGACTGATCATGAAATCTGTTCGATAAAAGCATGACTAAGTGTGTCTTTACACATATATGTATGCATGCTTACACACATTTATACTTGCAACTACACCGCAAAAACATTAGCAGACAGACAATTAAAAATACATTAAATTAGAATAGCTAACTATTAAAGGGAACTGTAATAAAGTAATAAAAAAAAAACACGAAAAGCGAGATATCTCATTAATAGAATCCAGAAAGTGAATTGATTGACACTTGTAGATTTTGTTCAGTGTAAGCTAATCAAACGGAAAATTTGTATACTTTTGTGTGCAAATGAGTAAATTACAATAATCAAAATAAAAATATAAAAAAATACCCTTAGTTGCCAGCACAAAGTTATAATTTAAGTTACATTGTCATTACATGTGAGTGTTTGTGTATGTGTTTGTGTGTGTATATTCTAAATAATATTGCTGCTTTGGGTTTTTTCACTCATATGAGGTAACTAATGTAATGCATGTGTGAGTGACTATAAATCTAATATAAATACATGAATAACAACAAAAGTTTTACTTAATCTAACTTAGACGTGAAGAGAACACCCCCACATATACATATTTATATATATATACATATATTTATATATATATGTGTTTGTGTGTTTGTGTCAGGAGTGCACATTGGCTTCGCTGAGAGCAAATTAAAGTTCGTTCTTCGCTTACGCACGGAAGAACAGCAGAAACGAAGGCTGCCGAAGTCGAGCTTACGAAGCGCAGCTTGCACAAGAGCAGATTAAAAGTGACATTTAGAACACTAAAACCAATACAAACATACACACACACAGAGACATCTTCTTGCTTGTACTACACACTTATAAGCGAATCAGAGCTGAGCTGTTTGTGGGGAAATGTCGTTGATCCATTGCGTTTGGGCAATTTGTGATTCTCGTTCTTGTTCTGCTATCAGTGGACGCTATCCGGCTACTGCTTGCTGTAAGCTTGTCACTTAATTTGATGTACTATGTTGCAATCAGCATATACGCATATAAGCACACACTGACACACGCACACACACTCACACACTAACTTAACTTGGTGGTTTTTTGTTTTAATATGCAAAACAAACCTATTCAAGTGGATGGACAAGTTTTAGCTAGTGCTGATAAAGTAGTTTGCGCTGGTCAAGCACACAACAGAGATAAACAATAAAGAGAGAGAGAGAGAGATAGAGAGAGAGAGAGAGAGAGAGAGAGGAGAAAGAGGGAGGAGAGTTAGTTGGGAAGAAATCAAAATGCAGGCTCAGCCCATAGTGAGTTCGATAAAAATAACTTAAAGTCGCCTGCAATCAATTTTAAAATAGACTCTGGCGAATGGAAAAAGGAAGGAAGAATGTGGAAACTAAAACTAGCCAAAAGGCAGGTAAGAGAAACAAGGCGATTCTCAACTTACCGCTGCGCTCCCGCGCCGCACAAGTTCAAGGCCAAGTGGCCACGGTGCCTCTCCTCTGCTCTCTCTCTCTCTCTCTCTCTCTATCTTTTACGATTTGCGAGCGTATCTGCGTGCGGTGTATCTGTGTGTGTGTGTTGCTGTTTTTTTTTTTTTACTTTTTTTTATGCGCAATCGTTTGCATGCGAAAGAACTTTCGTTTTCAAGTACGCCTCCTCTGCGCTTCTTTCGTTTTTTGTTTAATGGTGTTGCACTCTTGTTGTTGTTGTGTTGTTGTTCTGCTTTTCCTCGTTGTTATTGTTATTGGCAGTTTTGTTTTGAGTGGGTGGGCGTCGCGAGCGCGCGTGGTGAACAAAGGGGAACTCGCACTTGTTTTTAACACGCGCTAAATTTTGTTTCTTTAACAAATTCACAAATATATATATATATATTGTATATGTGTATGTATTATTTGCAAGACTCCACTCAGCACTCGTGCCAGAGGCTGGCGGCTTTGTAAATTAATTAACAACACTCACTCACACACACACACACACACACACACACACACAGACGCACACACGCACACTTGGTCATATCAAGCGAGCGAGCGCGCGCCGAGATAAGCAAAACAATTTATTTGCACTAAAATTTACTTTTTGCACGCCGCTGCTGTTGGCGGAATGTTGGGTGGAGGGGTGGAGGGTGAGCCAAATTCACCACATACACAATCAGAGCGGAATTTACACACACTCACACACACGCAATCCGACGTAAGCGCACGTTTCGGTTACAAATGATGCCCAAAAAAATATTCTGTAATTTTGTTCAATTTGCCAATAGACACTTGGACACGTTGACAATTTGCGCCGCAATTGTATTCAGTTAAGTTGAATATATGGTTTTTTTTTGGTTTAGCGAGCGCCAACGAATATTAAAGAATTTAGAAACAACCAGAGACAACGAAAAACGACGACACCGCGATTACGAGGCGCAACAACAAATGGTGAGCGTAGAGAGAGCCAACATGCCAGAGTTGCCTGCTTATCAATATTTTCTTACACCACAAAAAAGCTTATCGGCAGTGTTGGAAAACGCAGTAAGGCGAGCGCATATGAAAGAAAAGCAGTTTTTATTTCTAGCTAAATTACACTTATTTTTAATCGAACTTAAAGCATAGGCAAACTGGCCTTTAAGGCATCAAACTCCTTGCGTTCCAGTGGTTTGATATTGGTGCCCGAAAAGGGTGCCTTGAATTCCACATCGCGATGTTTGTTGACCAGAATCTTTTGCTCAGAGTATATTAAATTGATTTGCTGACTTATTTGCTCCTGATCTGCAAATATTAGTTATGTGCATATATACATATTATATATACAATATATGTATACCCTTCTTGAGCAGCTGTAATGCTTGTGCCCGTTTCATTTTAACCAACATGCTGCCAATTGTTATCCACACTTTTGGCTCATCCGATTTCTCAATCAGACGCAATGCTTCCCGGTTTTCCTGGCGCCGCCTGTCCATTACCGTCAGCTCCTGCTTGTTGACCAGTATCTTGTCGGCCAGCTCCTCTGTCTTGGTTATTATCTCAATACTTTTGTTTAAATCGGTTTGCGACATGTTCGAGTTCTAACACAAGCAATTAAAAATTACGACGAAACGTAAACAAATCGAATCAGGGTGACCGAAGTCGAAGGTAATTTTGTTTTTTAATACTACAGGCTGGTCACATAAACAGCTGTTCGGTGTGTTTAAAGGGTCATCTCTTAAACAGCTGACTACTTTTGTGCGTGCCAAAATTTATTTCAAACTGGGCGAAAACACAGACTTTAATTTATTTTTTTAATTATAGCACAGTAAACACAATTTAAGTACGCATACCAATCATTTTTAATTTATTTCGAATATATATACGTATAGTTGTCACTAACCAAAAAGCAAATCTTTAACCGCAATTGCATAAAAACATTTAAATCTCTTCTAAAATTGAGCTGAAATTAAAATTCACAATAATTTCTAATGTTTGTAGTGGGTAAGATGATTGATCATCTCGTAGAGCCACTTGGGCTGATCGTGCGGAGCCATGTGCCCGGCATTGCGAATCATAATCTCAACCAGATGCCCGGCATGCTTCACATACCCAGCGATCTCACCATCAATGCGCCAAACTTCGCGTGGAGCGGTTCTATAAACATCCGATCCGGGGAACTTGAGCTTCTTCAGATAGTTGCGGGTCAGCGGATAGGCAACAATGATGTCCAATTGGCCGCTGTAAATGCAAACCGTGTAGTAGTTGAGGAGCTCAGCTATCCAGGGTGCCACACTGTCCATCACATCCTTCTTCAAAAACATCTCCACCTTGTTCTCCTTGTCCAAATCATGGAACGTCAAGTTGCCCACATGAATAGCCCGACGCGTGGCGCCCGCCTGCAGAAACTCACCCAGTTTGGCATCGGCGGCATCTGGATGGGTAACCAGATAATTGTAGTACCAATTGTAACCCGTCAAATTGCTAAAGATGGAGCCATTGGTCATGTCGCCATTGATAAGGGAATCAAAGATGTCAAAGGCGCAAACCATGTCGTTTCTCTCAATGCAATCGGCACCCTTCTGCTCGGCATCGTGAAACTGCGCCAAACCGTTGTCATCGATCAAGCCCAACTGATAAAGATAGTCGCCATACTTGAGCTGATGCACTGGATCGGACAACCCGTTGCCAATGGCCACGCCCTTGAGCGGCACATGGACACGCGCCTCAATCGAGTTCTGCACTTTGTGGATGTGATAGGCGAGAGCGGGCACATATTTGCCGGCATACGATTCCCCGGTAACCCAGAAGCCGGTTTGACTGCTCCACTCGAACAGCTCGTACAGCTGCATCACAGCCTCGTGCAGATTGCGTCCCACATCCCGTTCGTTGCGCGCATATCCCTCATCGTGATCCGTGAAACTGAATCCAGTGCCCACTGGATTATCAATGTAGATCAAATTGTGCGTACGGCTCCAGGTGTAGTTGCGCTTCTGCAGCTTGCCCTGCTCGTCAAGCTGCAGCGGACCGTTTTCCGTGAAAAGGCCAAAGAGCGAGGAGGCACCCGGTCCACCCTGCAGCCAGAGTACGACGGGCGCTGACTCGCGATCCGTTTCACTGGGGAAATACCAGAAGAACATGTTCGAATTGTAGCCCTTGTCCACAGTCAAATAACCGGAATAGCTCTCAATGCCCTGGAATTGGTTGCCAAGGACACGAGCCATTTGCTGCACCTGCTGCTTGGGCAGCGAATCGTTCTGGATGAGCGGGGTGAGGAAGAGCGGCTCACCGGGGTCGACGCCATCCTCGTAAAAGTTGAAGCGCGGATACGGGTTGATAAAGCTCTTGCGATAAGGTTGCTCAGCACCAGCATCGCCAAATGCGGCAGCAACGCCGATAATTAAAAGCACGCAATGAATTGCGTTTTTCATTGTTCCAGACTTGCACTTAGGCTGTGTTCATATGGGGAGTGTATAGTTTAATCAGTTTGGTATAATTCATTTTACTGCTGACGCACCACTTACCCCTAATATATATGTGCAATTTCAGCACGTCTACTTCTGCACGTTGTGAAAATAAAATCTCATCTGAGCCGGCATAAATTGTGTTCCAATCTGCAACAGCAACAAGTGTTTCTCAGTCGAGTAAACCAATTTGTGCAATCGAACTTGGTTGCCCAACACTGATATCGATATGAATTGCGGCAGTGCTTTTGAAGCGGTTGATTTGAAACGAATTACTAAAATGGACTAACAAGAGAGAAATTACAACCGAATTTTCCTTACATTGGCATATTCTACTTGCTCTCAGTCAAACACAGTTGTTTATTTTCCAAGTTTACTTACTTGTTGTACAAATAATATTAATTGCCACAAATAATTTTAAATACCCTTGTGTGGTTCAGCTGTGAACTGTTTTCCTTTTATTGAAAAGTGAACTAGTGAGCAGTTCGTGCAATCGCACTGTTATCGATTAATTTAAAATCAGCTGTTGAATTTATACAAAACAATTTTAAAATATCTAACAAATGGCAAAAGATGTTAAATTTTAACGATACTAATGACAAACACAAACATGCACACACACCATGGGGCAACAACTATCAGTTAATGGAAAAGGGAACAAACAATGCTGATAAAGATGAGTCATGGGCAGCGACGCCGGCGTGGGAGCAGCGCTGCTTCGCTATTTGTTGTGGCCTTTAAAGTTGAATTGAAGCATTACTGTTTAGGCAGCTAAAAGTGTTGGACGACGACGTGGCGAGCTCTCTCTTTGGATAAACCGCATTTGTACGTACATGAAATAATATACAAATATATATATACATACAGATACATATATATATTTATCTTACACACCCACTTCAGACAAACAAAAAACAATGTTCGATTTCAACTTGGAATTTGCGCGTGGTGGCGCCACCTTCACCACCGAACTGTTTCATCTACTGGCCGCGGGGGGCGTTAAGCAAAACATTGTTTTTTCGCCCTTCTCGATTCAGGCTTGCATTGCGCTGGCCTTTGCTGGTGCCAAGGGCGAGACAGCGGATGAGATTGCGAAGGGAATGCGTTACGTGTCCAATTTCCCACCGGAGGTGGCCGAAACATTTCAGTTTGTGTTGCAAAAGTACAGGAATAGTCCTCTACTAAAAGTGGCCAACAAGATCTACGTGCAACAGGGTCATCCCCTGAAGGCCAGCTATGAGACGAGCATCAAGGAGGATTACAACTCGGAGGCGGAGTCCATTGACTTTGCACTCAACGATGCAGCCGCACAGTCCATCAACAGTTGGGTCAATGCCAAAACAGAGGGCAAAATCAGAGCATTGATCTCCGCCGATAGCTTAAATGAGTTCACTCGTTTGGTGCTGCTCAATGCGTTGCATTTCAAGGGTGCCTGGGCGCAAAAGTTCCAGGAGTCGAGCACCGAGGAGGATGACTTCTGGACGGGCGAAGAGCAGAGCATTAAGGTGCCCTACATGAATCAGAAGGCCAAATTTGGCTATGCCTACTTTGAGGAACTCAACTGCACCGCACTGGACATGCCCTACATGGATTCCGATTTGTCCATGCTGGTGCTATTGCCACAGGAGCGCGAGGGCCTAAAGGAGCTGGCCGAGAAGCTGAAGGGTGTCAATCTGGTCGATTTGGCCGACAAACTTATCGTCGAGGAGGTCCAAGTCAAGTTTCCCAAATTCAAGGTGGAATATTCCGTCGATTTGGAAGACAAACTGAAGCAGGTGAGCAAATCTCAATTTATGAATAGAAATTCTTTTCATTATATTTTTTTATTGACACATCGCTAATCGCGCCTAATCAATGGAATTTTCTTTCCTAATTATTATTTATTCCGCTTATCTTTGTGAAGTACTTTCGCTGAGAAATCGAAATTATTTTGGTAGCTTATCTTTCAAATTGCATAGACACAGTAAAAACTACTAGTTTGTTGACTAATTTCTGTTTTTAGCCCAGTTTTATGATGCGAATCCATTTATTTACACAGCTCTGAAATAATAGTGTAATTATATAAAAACTCATCAAAAATACCCATTTTTAGGAATCTTTTGATGTGGTATTTCTTAAAACATGTATCACTAAGAAAACACGACTCATGTTATGCAAGAATGACATAATTTTATATATAAGGTGGCATATCTTATCGTTGCTATTGCATCCTCTTTTTGGAGTGATCTCATCAATAATACTTACGTATTAATGTATTGAATCATTGTTTATTTTTGTATCGTTGTGTTTATTTATGCATTTTGCAGCTGGGCATCACGAAAATGTTTAATGATGGCGCCGAATTCGATAATCTGCTGGAGACGCCTGAGAGCCTTTTTGTGTCCAAGATTTTGCACAAGGCGACGATTGAGGTGAACGAGGAGGGCACCGAGGCAGCTGCTGTCACTGGAATGATCATGATGACGCGCATGATGATGTTGCCGCTGCAGTTCCAGGCCGATCGTCCCTTCCTCTATGTCATCTGGAACAAGAAGAATATCGTTTTTGCTGGTGCTTTTGTCAATGCGCCAAATGGCAATTAATATGTGCAAAGCAACCATTAATTTATAATTTATTACGGCATTCTGTTTTTTGATTAAATACAAAAAAATCCGGCATATTAATTAAATTTCATGTTTCATGTAATTGAAATTACAGTTTTTTGTTTTATTATTTAAGTGTAAGTTTTAAATTGAAAGTATTTTAAATGGGCAGCACTGGCACAACGCAGCACACCCAACTTCAAGTGACTGAGCGCAATTTGAGTGCAGCCAATATCAAGTGTGCTCCAAACATGAACTAGTTCCAAAGCAGAACAAACGCAACTCGCAAAAAAATAGGGAAAACAAATTCATATACAAAGATAATGCGGGTTGAACGATTGCCAGTCAGTCAAATAAAGCAATGTCACTGCGTGCACTGAGGAAACGCGATACTCAACTAAGCACCAGCAGCGCAGCCAGCAAAGCCAAAGCAACGCTTTTCAGGAAAGCCAACAACAACAGCAGCAGCAACAACATCAATAATAATAACAATAACAACAACAATTCAGCGACAACGTCACCGAAATTTAAAAAATCTTTAACTGTGAGGAGCAGCAGTAGCAGCAGTAAACAACTGTTAATCCAGCGCCAGCTGCTTGGACGCGCAACACATTCGAATCCTGAATTAAGAACATTCCAAAGGACCACTGCCAATCACCTGTTGCGCAGCAAATCGGAAGGCGATGTCAAAATTTTAAATCTGGCTTGCAAACCAATTGGACGCCAAGCGGCAGCGAGCGCCAAGTCGGAGGTGTGCCTCCAGCAGATCAGTTCGCACAGCTACGAGCCACAACAGACTCGCATACAGACGGATAAAATGCTGGGCGGAGCGCGTTCCTTGCGCGACTTGAGTGGCGATGATCTGGAGCATTCGGGCCGTGCAACGCGACGGCTGAGCGAGTGCAGCGGCAGCATGATCAGTGGCCGGCGCACCAGCTCCATGCTCACCAGCTCCATGTCCGCCAGCCAAATGATGTTCGCCTCGGCACCCGTCGATCCCAATGCTCAGCTGCGTGTGCCCATCATTGGGTACGAGGTGATGGAGGAGCGTGCCCGGTTCACCGTTTACAAGCTGCGCGTCGAGAATCCGGATACGAACGATTGCTGGCTGGTAATGCGACGCTACACGGACTTTGTCCGGCTCAATGGGAAGCTGAAACAGGCATTTCCCCATGTGAACCTATTGCTGCCCAGCAAGAAGCTGTTCGGCAACAATTTTAATGCCGTCTTTCTCGATAATCGCGTCCAGGGACTGCAAATGTTCGTCAACTCAATCATGGCCAATGATCAGCTGCGCAAATGCAAACTGGTGCGGGAGTTCTTCTGCCTGGACGAGCCGCCCTGCTACTCCGAATCCATGGAGGAGTGTCGTGTAAGTACGAGGGGAACAGTAATCCATAATATGTCCGCTCGATATGGTGTAAGCCTGATATATGATTATGATAACAATGTTTACTGAGGCTGCATATCTAAAGCTAAGAATTTAACAGAGTTTATCTATTCAGTATTCATCAGCTTTGCAGCTGAGGCTTTTAATTTGACCAGTAATCACTGTACTCACTCTGGATAGCAAGAATCTCGAAAAGAATTCAAATTTTATTATTCTAGTTATTCAATAAGAATAAGAAAAATTTTGAACTGTTCATAATTGTTAGGTGATCCATGATAAGTAATGGTTTCTAGGTTTCGCAAAGACCAATGTTTACTGAAGCAGCATATTTAATGTGAATTATTGGTTACATGGAAATCCAACAGAGGTATTTCTATTTACTAGTAACTACTGTATTTTGAAAACAAAAATCTCGAATAAATATTTACATTTTTTCTAGTTAGTCAATTAGAAATTTCTTAGTTATATTTCAAAGTTAATTATGCTCTGAAGTATCACTCAATCCAGTGTTTACTGTAGCATGAAATATGCATGCTTACTTTAATTCATTGATATAATGTTTGTATAGAAATCTAACATATTTTTTCCAATACACTAATCATCTGCTTTAAATCCGAATCTGTTCAATATACTTTATCATGGATCTAGTAGCTATTCTAGTTGTTCACTAAGAATGTATATTAAACTAAAACATTTCCTCTTTCTATTCAACCAGGCAATATTTGAGGCACAGGAGGAGACAATTGTGCACCTGAAGCTGCAGATCCACAATAAAAACGACATAATACTCAGTCTGCAGCAGAAGCTGCGCGAGGAGATGATCGAAAAGGAGCAGCTACGCGAGGAGTTTAAGTAAGCTGATATTAATATAATCACACATTAATTGTACAAGATACATTTATATATTTTCAATTGCAATACACAGAAATATGAACCTGGACTGTTCACATTGCTCCTCGGCAAACGATAGTATGACGCTAAAGTAGTTAGCCGTGACGCATCATGTCCAGTCCAGTAATGGTCGTGTGTATTTATTGGATATTATGCTGAGCATAATTTGAGTACACTCGACGAAATATCACCCAAGTGCATATCATCAAATCAGGCGCCCCCATAAGGCTCACCCTCAACAGTGCTTTAGTATTCAGCTGATAAGAAACCCCAAATGATATACAAATATTTTTTAATATATATACAAATGCGGGTGTCCAACTCGTTGAACATTTTAATTTAGTATTTAGCACAACTCAATTTACAATAATAAAATCTACAATTATATATGATTATAAACTACTTATCAGTTGTATATCTTTGACAAATTTATAAATATTGTTCGAGCATGGAATATGTTTATGAATTAATTATAAGCCATTTAAATATAAATATATTATTAATAGGCTAAGAAGTCTTGGGATGAAAAGCAGCAGCTCTCTAAGCTAGTGGATCAACTAAACTAATATCTTATATATATATATATAGATATATATATATTTATATAAGTATTGTATGTATTTATGCATAACTGAATAAACCCTTAGGTAGCGGCTCAGAGGCTCGTCATGGCTGGTGGGCGAGCATATGCCTTGGGTATGAATCCATATTTGCGTGTCTTGGGGGCATAGGCCCACAGCCAGCCATCGACTGTTTGGTTGTTGAGATCCGCATAGATCCAGTCGCCGCGACGCACAGACAAATCGTCGGGTGCCTGCGCCTTGTAGTCGTATAACATGACCAGCTCTGTGCCATGATACCTCAAATCATCAGTTCCTATTCCGAGTTGTTGTTGTTGCTGCTGCTGCTGCTGCTGTTGTTGCTGCTGCTGTCCCTGTTGTTGTTGTTGTTGTTGTTGGAGAATGGTCTCCATGGCATTGAGGGTGCCACCCGTGAGATTCGCATGATGTTGCATGTTGGTCTCGTTAAGAGGCGCTGTGGCTGCTGGCGTTGCCTTCTGCTGCTGCAGGACGCGCACACTGTCCGCGGGATATATGAAATTGGCTGGCACAAAGCCCTCCTGGCCATCGCTGCGCATTATCCAAAACCAATCGGGATCCTCGCGATTTAGCACGGTGACGAATTCCCCACGTTCCACAGACAAATCGTTCTCATCGCGGGCAATGAATGTGTAAAGGACAATGCAGCGTCCCGACGGCTCCTTGATGAAGGCCGTGCATTCGGGCATGGTCGCCAGCAGATTGCTCTCCAAGCTGTTCACTGTGGAGGCATTGAGCACCGCCATTGCCGTTTCATCGCAGAGCACATCCAGCTTGTTGTCAACGCCCAGCAGCGGTTGGTTCTCATCGTGCGGCTGATCGGGGCACTGATCGCGTGGCAGCTTCTTTTTAATGGCCAACTCGGCCAGCTGTGTGTTGTACGGCGCACAGTAGCTAAACGGTATGAAGCCCTCCTGTCGCGAATCCTGTCCAATCACATAGACCCAATCGTTCTCTCTGTAGAGTATGTTGACCAACTGGCCACGCTTCACCTCCAGCTCATCATCGACGCACGGCGTGAAATCGTGTAAAACCACCATTTTTGAATCGGGACTATATTAACCAACAAACATATGTAAATATATTGCAATTATTATTGTTAATAAATGTATGTGAGAACTTACCTCAGTCCATGCTCCTTCTCAATGCCTACGCGCACCAGCGTCTCAATGCTGGAGGAGCCCGTAATTCGACCCATGCCAACAGGGGCTAAATCTCGTTCAATGTTGGCATTTGTCGCTGTGTGGAAAGAAACAAAAAAAAAACAAGTTTGTTGTTGAAGTTATTTGTGTGGCTTGTTTGCTTGTTGCGCAGACGCACCTTTCTTTTTATCGCGCCGCATGCGCACCGGACACAGAAAAGCCATTGCAATTAGTTTGCTTAATTTCGATTAGATATAGTTAATTTTCAAAACTTTTTCTTTTATTATTAGTGTGTTAACTGTGTCCTGCTTCCAATCAAATTGGAAAGTGCATTGCAGGTGCGCTCGATTATTTTTGTTATCTGAGTTTTTATCGAACGCAGTGTGTGCGTTTATCGAACTACCGCAATTGACCGACCTCCACACACAGCAATCGTATGCATTTTAAAATTCTAGTTTTGCTTGTGTTTTTATTAAATGAAATTAAAAATGCCGCTACGTGATTAAAATAACGTTTTGCTGTGCCTTCAAGCGTGTAAGTATTGAACTGGAATTGTGCATAACTTTTATGCAGCTGACTTGACCTTAAAGAGTGCACACCTTGAAGCAGGTTCAATGCACTTGCCCGTTAGCTAAAGTGTTGCAAGCAGTTAATTATTATGATTATAAATTAATGTTTGCCAACAATAAACGCTAAATCATTTAAGCTTGCCTTGCAGTGGCACTTGAGCAGCATTTGTATTATTTACAGAGCACAGATCATCCATTAATCATCATCAGCAGCAGCATCCTGTCAATGCACTATTTTGGTGCCAAGGATAACGTCGTTTTGCATGCCATTTTCGATTTACTGTTTGCAAGGGTTGGTGTTAGTGTGTGTGTGTGTGTGTGTGAGGGGGTATGGTAAGCGAAAGTTAACGCAGCACTAACAAACTGACCTACAGAGCAGACAAGGGCTGAACCCAGTCCCCAGTCCACATTCCCCCGCTAAGTATTCAAGTTTCGTTTTCATTGCCAAAAAAGAAACTGCGCATTACAATTGCTGTGCTGCGAGCATTATTCCCTTTTACCTTCCTTTAACCCGCTGCTATCCAACTATGTTTGCCATCCTTCCTCCTTGCTCCTCGCTTCTCCCAGCTCGCTCCGTAGCGGAAATGAGCTCTTTGTCTCGCCCTTCGTCTCGTTGTTGACTTTTGCTTACTACGCAGTTGATTTTACATCCTGTCTTCCAACTCACTGGCCCGCCATGCTGGCAGCGCCACCCTCTTAGAGACCTCATCCCATGGCCTATCCCAAGCATAAATAACTGAGAGCATACGCTCTGCTGCTGCTTCCTCTTTAAATAAGGGAATCGATAGAAAGGCGTCTGCGCATTCGTCCACACGTGAAGCCATTCACTAAAAACTGAACAATGAAACTGGCAAACGAGATGATGATGAAACATGCTCGATGCTGATGATGATGGTGATGATGATGCTGCTGTTGCTGCTGCTGCTGCTGCTGCTACTACTACTGCTACTGCTGGTGTGGTTACATTTTAGGTTTGGCCAAAAAATGTGCTTGCAACGCCGTCTGGAGAGCAGACAGACAGCTACTGCAGCAACTCGAGTCACGAGCTACGAGTGCTACGTTTTAAGTGGGTCAGTTATTTTCGGAGCCACGCGCTGTTATTTATGGCTAACAGTTGGCAGGATCTACCACTACCGCTGCCCTAGCTAGCTGGCTGGCTGGCGATGACCTGTCGACCTACCTTTGTGCTCGTCATGCTGGGATTCAATGGCTCGCAAGTGCTTTAATAAAACTGTCGGTGTCATTGTTGCATTTCCATGAATTGTGAAATTACAACATACACATGATGCGGGCGTCATTACCATTGCCATCCATACCCATTTTAGCCTGCGTATGCAGCGTTCGTCTAATCGATTTGTGCCATGGGTGGGAGAACTTCTATTTTATGAATGGCATTTCAATTTCCCCGAAAACTTTCCACACTAAATGCTGATGGACGTGCTGCGATATTGTAGTCAACGTGCCAGCCAAGTTTTTATGACCTTCTCAAGGATTTATAACTATGATGTTTGATACATGTTTGGGCTAAATTGGTTTTTAGTGGTGACAACTTTAAGGCTATATCTACGACTTTTAGAGTTTATAATAACGACTTTTTCGATGTTGTATATAAACATAAATATTCTTTTAAGTTAATTTCTTTGGCAAACATTTCACGAATTCATTAAACAACTTAGATTTGGTATACGTATAATATCAAAGTTTAATTCTTTTCTTTTATGATGTATTTAAAAAACTGAGATTTAGTCTATTGAGTATCAAAAAATATTGAATAGAATATTCAGAATATTAAAGTTCGCCTAAATATATTAAAAAAAAAATATTAAGAACCAAATTCCGAATCATATTAATAAAGAATTTGTATTCTAATAAGGAAAGCCTTTTATTATACAGTTTTAAAAACAAAATAAGAGCTACAATCTAAAATTAAGAAAGTGTTTTTCTTAAAAATGGAAAGAAAGCAGACAACAAACTTGATTTCATATTGCTTATTCAAAAATAAATTGACTCAATGCTGAAATTGATTTATGTAATTTAAGACACTTGAACTCAAATGTTGCGTGTTACACAGTCATTATTCTACACGATCTAATCATTATGGATTTCTAATTTTTGGCTTTTTGTAATGCAAATTTCACTGTTTCGCACGATTTGTTTTCGAAGGAGATTAATATAGGCAGCTAAACGCATTCGAATCGAGCGAAATTTAACGAGATTTTCTAAAAATGCAACACTCATAAATAAAATCAAAATAAATGCAAAAATCCGCTGAATACAAGATTAAATTTAAATAATGTAAAACTGTTGCAGAAACAAAAATTGGCAATATGCCAAAATGGATCGACACAGATTAAAGAAAAAAATGGCATCTATATATTCAAATGGGAATATAAAATGTTGTAAATAAAAGCTAAATTGCAAGAGGGCACATATATTAACTAAGTTAATTATATAAGCTGACTGGGAATGGCAAAAAAGGGGCGGACAAAGACTCTGTTAAGTGGTAATTGTAGGTTCAAAACGACGTGGGAACAGCAGCAGCCATAAATGCCACATAGAGCAGCACAGAGCCCACGCAATAAAATGACAGCGTCCACATACAAAGTATATATTTATATATATTCAAGGACATGCACTCGTAATTGTCAAGGCAATAAGCCATTTAATGTGGCAGGCAGGCAGGCAGGCAGATCATCAGCAACAACAATGACATATTTAATAACCCGTGTGAAATGTATTGCTGGCCAGTAGTGTGTCTATCGTAATCCTGTCAGGAAAACAGACTTTAAAATGCAGCCACGTCCTTGAGAGCTGGCAGAGTTAAATCAGCCAACAGTTCGATGCTCAACTGCTGCTGCTCCTGTCGTGTGCAGCATTCAATGAGTTTGCACACACACACAGACACACACACTCCCACTCTCTCATCCATTCTCCCACTCTCTGCGTTTCTCTCTCTCTCTCTCTCACTGGATGTCAGTTTCGGCACGTGCGCCAACGTGGAAAGTGTGTCTTCGTCGTTCTCTCGTTTCGCGGTGTTCAGTTGATGTTGGTTCGTCGTACGGCGTGGTTCGCATTTTCAAAACAGTTCGCTTGCATTGTGTGTTTAAACTGTGGCAAATCAACTTTTCAAATTAGGTAAAAATTAAAGTCATCATGCAATATTTGCTGCAATCATTGTTGCATCACTCAAACCCAGCCAAACCACACCCCTTACCCTTTACCCCTTCCCCTGCTGAATTTTGAATGCAACCATTTCATTTGCTGATTATATAAAAAAAAAAAATACAAAAAATTAAAAAAAAAAAAAGAATTGCACAGGTGCTTTGGCATTATTTAAGTTTAGAGCTGTGTGGGGCTTCTTTTCTTGGCGCCACTTCCGCGTTTGGACACTTACGAAATATATATATATTTTTAAATAGATATTTATGTAAATATTTATATACATTTGTTGATACAGCAGTATCTTATTTATTTGCACGATTCGCTTTCTGTTTTCACTCTCTTATTGTCTCAGACGCCACCAAATTTTTGCTCCAAACAAATTATTTTCGGACTGTCTGCGGCGTCAAAGTGAAAATTCTTTTCTTTTTTTTGCTATGTGTGTATTTATCTTTTAGATGCCTGTGGAACAAATACATATATATCTAAATACATATATATATATAAATAAATATATACATGTGTGTGTATATAGAGCTATTGTGTTCCTTAGGATTTCATATTTATTTGTTTTGGTCATAAATATTTATGAGAATCGAGCATTGTTGACACGCGAAAAGTCCATTCCTCAGATATAATATCGTAGAACATCTGCCTTTAAGCAACTAATTTTAATTTGGTATACCCTGTACATCCTGCTAAGAAAGAGTAAACATTATACTACAATTGTTTCTCATTTACCATAAGCAAATATCAAGTTTATTTTATTTGGTGGTAACTAAAAAATGGACAAGTATTTTATATCCTTCTTTCAAGTTCATATTTCTCAATTGTAAATATTAAATTAACATAGTTGAAGACTATTGTATAATTGCTATTTTAATGTTGTAATTAATCGTTGAAACTTGCATTTATTTTTTATTTTGAACTCTTCGAAGTCTATATAATGTGTACGTACAAAGAAAAAAAATATTAATATTAATATTACAAATTAATGAAAAATCTTAAATTAAACAATCTTAACCGAAGATTAGTATATAGACTCTGAAATCAAGAATAGGTTTTACCAATTTATATAACTAAGAAAACAAAGAAATGCATTCAATTGTAATTGAGCTAAAATTAAATAGAAATTCCCTTATAGGGTGTTTTAAAGTCCATTCGATCATTCTTCTAATGCAAATGTTGGCCAAAATTGAAAAGACTTTTCAACAAGGTTAATGACTAATGAGATCATTTCTAGAAGATGTGTGTTGTATTTTAACACGTGAGAGTGGACATGACACTCACACAAGCATACCTGTACAGACACACACACACACACTCACACTCATATCGATGAGTTTGTACGACGCAATTTGTTAGTCTTTTGGTTTGTTTACTGTTCCGTCAATTTCTCGCATGATGTAATTTTGTTTACCAATTGACCAAGTGCACCCTCAAAATCAGAAATTCATATTTACTCGTACCTTGCAAATGGGGTGCATTTTTACATACATACATATGTAGAATGTGGTGCGGAAACAATTGGTGTTTCTCAATTGAACAATTTATACACAAATCACAGATGCAGCGGAATCACAGATGTGCAATTTTCTAGTCTTATCGACGGGCGTCCATTGCTCAATTTGCTTTTTTTTTCCATTGTATATACAATTCTTTTTAGTTTCTATTTGAATTCTAGAATATTCCAGATAGCAATTAATTAAATTGAAACATGACAAACGAAATTGGTTTCGCTCTTTGCGCCCTTTTTGATTGCAGACCGTTCTACCGTTATAGTTAAGCCAATTGGAAAATTTCTGGGATTGTGGACCAGTTGCTGGAGAATTTGAAATAAGAACTTGGTGATTTTTTCAGTCATTGAATGAGCTGTCGTAATTAGTTTTTACTTATTAAGTGCTTATTCATAATTTAACAAAAATTTAAACTGTCTTGTTCTCTCTCTCTCACACTCTCTCGCTCTCTCTCTCACTATTTCTCTTTCTCACTCCATCTTATTCATACATTAACGCTTTACCTTGTTCTCTCTCTCTCTCTCTTTCGCAGCTATGGAAACTGAAAAGCGAATTATCAATATGGATTCCATTTATAAAAATGAACCCAGTAAAATGCATAATATTTAGAAGCCAAATTATTCCAATAAGCATCAAATAAGAGTTTAGCTCTAAGCTTTATGTGCACTTAACAAAAGCAAAAGTAAAAGCACATTCAACTCTTTGACAGAGTGAACTCTTCATCAACAGAAGAGAGCGAACAAAAGAGAGCGCGCGAGCGCACTTTGCTTTTGCTTACACGCCCATTTTTACCACGAATAAGCGATTGGAACTAAAAATAGAATTTAAAACCCAAAATTTAAAAGACGTTTGGCAATAAATCAATTAAAAAATTAATTCAACGAATAGCAATAGCAACGTTAAACGATATTTAAGCGGCTTGCAGCGGCAACTGAAAGTACCCGAAAAAACTAAAAGAGTTTGCGCAAACATAAAGAGAGCAGGCAAGCAAGCAATTGCACGAAGAGAGAGGGCGCAAACACACAAATAAAGAAGACGGCAAACTCGCTTGTCGAAAATACAACGACAACAAACACACACACACACAAATACAAATATACATACGTCAACAAATTTTGGTTGAGTGCTCCAAAGTCTCGTGCTTGGCTCTGTTGGCTCCAGATAGAAATTGAGTCTCTCGCGTGACACAACGTGCGTCCAAACGAGCGGAAACTTTTTCTTACGTGTGTGCGAAGTTTGCTCTGTTTTTCTTTCTTTGCTTTTTGTTGCTCATTCGCTTGAGCAGCATTAGCAGCAGCAGCAGCAGCGCCGCCCCCACTGAAGTCGGTCAGCAAATAACCACAAATTGGCAATACAAAAAGTGTTTGGGTTTTTTTGTCTAAACGTCAAAGTCAATAGCAAATCAACATAATTTATACCAAGTGATGATAAAGAGACAAGCGCAATAAATAAACATTGCCGTTCAACAGACGCGACTTGGAAAATATTGATTTTTTTGTTTGAAAAGCAACGCGCGTCGATGAACTCGACGTCAGCGACTGGGATAACTGTATAAAAGCAAAAGCGAGAGAGAGAGAGGCGGCAAACAAAAACGTTTTTGCCCAAATCCAATTGAGCCACGTTTTACATAATTACTCAAGCGTACAAGGTAAACGCAAACGCAAACGAAAACGCAATAAAAGCAAATCCAAAACTAAAAGCAAAACTAGCAAAAGCACAAATTATAACGGCGTCCGCAAACCGAGTGCAAGTGGAAAAACTTTTTGCTGCTGGCAGAAGAAGGCGTAAAAGTAGCACGACACTTCCAGAGAGCGGCACAAGCAGCTGCAGTCGAAAATCACAGAGACACATGCTTAGATATCGGCTCGTATCCACACACTTCCTAAAGCAGCCGTAGTCAGCCCACAGGCAACGCTAGCGAGAGAGAGAGAGAGCGAGCTAAAGCGAACGAGTGTGAGAACGAGTGAGCAGCAACCAGAGTGACACAGACACAAAAAAAGAGAGACGGAGAGAGCGATTGAGAGCGCAAAGTCACTGGAAAACCGACCGAACGATCGCAGGATACAACGACAAGCGGCGAGCGACAAGCGACGGCAATAAAACGTCCGTCAGGTGCGTCGGCTGTCACCATTCAAGTGCAGAACGTTGCAGTGCGAGGAGCTGTGATCGAATTTCTTGAATTATTGTCTAACGATTAAACGTTGCCCATTGCTTGGGAGTCAGACACAACTCAAAAGAAAAAGCTTAACCCTTGAACGCCTGAGCTACCGCAACAGTTGCAAACAGCTTGCAGCAGAGCGGCATCTAATTTGCAACGAACGGGCACTATAATTCAGTCACAACGTATTCGCTAGGCGTTCTCCGACTACTCGGTTTGAGCTGTTTTAATTTAGATAGCGAAAATGTGCAGAGATCGCGATATGAGTTTGTCATAGATCAGCGCAATCGTCAGTATAAGGTTAAGAAAAAATACAAACCGATGCTGAACTGAATGTAACAGACATAGACTGAGACAAACAGCAAGCGAGTGCGAGAGCGAGAGAGAGAGAGAGAGAGAGAGCGCGAAAGCGAGAGAGAGGAATAGAGCCTTGGACCAAGTAACAACAACAACAACAACAACGAGGATTTCTACACACGATCCAAGCTAAAATACCAAAGTTAACAATTTAAGCCTACCCTCCATGAGCCATTTAGCCAAATCAATCCATTAACAACAACAACAACAACAGCAACGACAACGTCGAGCAAAAGGATCAATAATTTGCATGTGTGTGCGTGTGTGTGCTCGCTCGTCAGAGTACAAACTGTGAAATGTGACTATTATTTGCAAGCACTCAAATTCAACCAATCCAAGACCAACATCAACAACAACAACAACAACAACAACAAGATCAAGAACAGCAGCAGCAGCATCAACAACAACAAATAATCGCGTCATTTCGTCTCTAAAATAAAACAAAGAGGCTTAAAGTGGTTCATTCGATTCTCGGGTTGCGGTAACGCAATAAAATTTCAACAGAGCCATCATACAAGTTATAGAAAAAAAATTAATATTAATTTTATTACTCACAAATAACTACAACCGTCGTGCAGCTGGCGAACGTACGTGGAAAAATCAGCAAAATTGAAGACTTTGCGAAAAACATTTGGAAGTCCGTTAAGGCTTGCATTGTAAGTATAGATCAAAAGCTAATATTAAATTGATTCTATACTCATATATAGTATATAATATTGTCGTTAAATTTTGTAGCGCATTCAGTGAGATATATTCTTCATTAACATCACTTTACACATGCCGGTCTGTCTGTCTATTTCTATGAAGCTATCTTCATGAAACTTGGTGTATATCCGAATCTGATCACAATATCATATACATAGCTATCATAGGAACGATCTGTCGAATGATGAGTTCTTGTATGAAAAACTTGTTGGTTTAACAAGTTATAGAAATCAAACTTATTTATTGTGCTCCTTTCATTTGGATAGAAAATTGTCGAAATCGGAATGCAATATCATATAGCTGCCATAGAAATGATCGCACAAAGGACGAGTGCTTATTTGAAGCCTTTTTTGTTTACCAAGATAACCAAACTTAATTTGCTCAATATTGTTATGCATTTCACATTATAACAAGGATTCTTAGATGTCGGACTACAATATATAATCGCTCCTTTAGGAACAATCGATCGTAAGATTAGATATTGAGTGAACAACTTTGTTGTTTACCAAGTTATCTAAACTAAAATTATCAAGTATGCGTACTATGATACTTTTCACGTTCAAACAAAAAACCATCGAGATCGCCTAACTGTATCATATAACGTTCATTCGGTCGGTGTTTTTTTTTATATCTATCGGAAAATTTAGCACACTTTAGTTTTTTCTTTTTAATATAGCTCTAATCAGGGGATAAATTCCATCGCTCTGTTTCTCTCTCCCATTCTCAGCCAAGTTTGTTAACTCAATTGTCTGGATTGACGTACTCCGTCTGTCACAATTATTGATAATCCATTTCACACATTTGTTCAGGTTGTTGCTATTCGTGTTTGATTTCATTGTTGATATTGTTATAAAAAAATTTACACCTTTTCAATTCGTGAGCTGAGCGTTGCCAGGCACAAAATAGTACTTCGTGTCCATTTAGTGATAAGTTGAGTTTCAGCTTCCATTTTTATAACTAACACAAACGCCAGACTGTTGTGTGTGATAAAATGAAACAAACACAATGTTGGCATTGAGGGCTACTTCAGCAATCATTATTGATATCCAAAACATTCTTCAACATTTACTATTACCAGATAATGACTGGCAGAGGGAGCATTTCGACTCGAATCTGATTTTGTCTATGACAAGCGGAATTCATATCTACCTTATAACGATTGATTTTCATACCATAAAATTTCTCTTGCGTGCTTTTATTTTTGTTCTCTATTTTTATGTGTTTTCCGCTTTTGTTTATCGTTGAGTCATCATAGTAAAGAAGGAAGAGTCTAGACTCTGGAGTAAATTTGTATTTTTGCTTTGTCTTGCTCACTCTCTATCTCTCTCTTTATCGCTATCTGGCCCGGGAAAGATAGGAAAATTTTGACTACTGGTTTTTTAGCTATAAATTTTCCATTTGGGTAAGGTGACAAAATAAATATTTGTTTTATTTTGTTTGTTGTTGCCACTGATTGTCACTTTTATTGTTATACTTGTTGTTGTGGGCTAATAAACTGTTGCGTGCTTTTAGGCCTCAATATCAATTATATGTCATTTGGCGCGTTGACTGTTGACCCAAATAATTATTTGGTTTTTAGTTCATTAGACAAGTCAATAAACCGTCTTGTACGTATTACGCCAGCAACTCGAGCAAGGCGAGAAACTCTCTAAGGGCTCAATAATATATTCCCAAAAAATACATTTGGTATTCACACGCCAGTTGGGAGCTTAATTAACAAATATCAGCTCAACACGCAGAGAATGTGTGAATTTTCTATATTTAGTTTGTGCAAAGAGTGCACATCTGTAAAAATATGTTACGTTGTTTATATTCCGCTCGCGATTTATTTTTAAGAAATCACTGATTTATTTTTAGAGATCTAGTGTGAATAATTTTGTGTTGTGTTTGCCTAAAATATGAGAACTATTGCAATTAGAAAAAAAAACAACAACAATATAATAAGAAATAATACCCTAGCTCGTTAGTAGACGGGTCATTTTGACTGTGAGCTGCATATGTCCAGTATAATTTGTTCGCTAAAAATTCGAATTAATATTAAAAAGATCATAAAAGCTTAACGATATTCTATGCAAGTTGAGTTTACTTCTGCATGTATTAATATCTTGTTGATCCCCTTGAACTGCTTCCGGGCCATCGGTCGTTTAACACACATTACTTTTTTTTTTTTGAGTTTAACATTGTTTATATTGGTATTATTGCTTTGGCAATCTCAGACGACCTTCATTACTCAGAATTTCGGGTTTTCAATATTATTGTGTAAAAAAAATAGAATAGAATGACTCAAATTAAGCAGCATGATTAACAATTCATTACTGGGTTGGCCTCGTGGTCCAATTAAATGCATGATTGAGGCATGTGGTAACATTACCTGCCACATCTGCAGACAGCAGAAGTCTTCTTTCGCCAGACACGAATTAGTTATAATTAATTACGAAACCGCCATTATTTATGCATTTGACAAAAGAAGAATGCAAAAAAAATGGAAGCAAAACAAAACAGATTTAATATGTTTTAAATTATAAACCGGTTTGCACACTTATCAATTAAGGCAACACTCATTTACATATTTAGATATATATGCCGTTCTTGCGAACTGTTTTCAAAATACTTCTCAATGCTTGGCAAAGTTCACTGAAGACTGAAAAAAGAAATTGCTCGTCCCGCATCAATTGAATTTGATTGATTTTAACGAAATGCGAGTAAGAAATACTTTTCTTAATTAATTGAGATGCCAACAACAATAACAACAGCAACAATCGAGTCGAGAGATAGCACACAAATCATCAATGAAATGCAACCGCTGATTGCGTCACGTGCTGCCAATCAAAGCGTTCGCTTAGAATTTGAGCGTAAGCATAATCGGCATCGGCATCGGGGTATCGGCATCGGAATTGTCAACATGTGTTTGTACTTTGCTCCGTTTGAATTCATCAATTCACCGTTACCTATCCCATTATATTTTTCATTTCCTACTCGCATTTACAATATTTTTGTTGTGCTGATTCTTCTGCTAGTTTTGTTTGCTGTTTGCCAATTGTGCCTTTACATTTGCCTCTGTTATCGGTACTTTCTTAATCGCATATGATTTGTATATATGTTTGTATATATATGTATGTTTATATGCATGTACCATACCATCACTCATTTATATACATGTTAATATTTTTGTGTTTCGTTTTCTGTTTTATTTTTTTGTTTTGGTTTTTTGTTTTCATGCGACAACACTGCTGTTAAATTTGCTCTTGATTATATCTGTATATTCTTTTCTGTACTTTTCCACTTGTACTTATGTTTCATTTGTATGCGGGTATGCATATGTATGTATGTGTACATATGTATATATACCATACCATCGAGCATTAAAATGCAGTGCACATCAACATTTTTATGATTCTTTTTCATGTTTTGATGTGTCTCTGTTTTTTTTTTTATTGTTCGTATATAGTCTATACATTTTTTTGATCAGTTTACCATAGAGTATATATTTATCAAAGATATATATTTATTTTTAAATTAGAAAACTCAAAACGTATGTATATTATAATAAAAATGTATATAAGGAAAATATATGCAGGTGCACTGAACCTAACCATCTTTATGCAATTTCAGCTATACCTTCAATTGTATATATCTTTAATGACGCTTTTTCTGTTATTTCTAAGTCGAGAAACTCAAAACGTATGTATAATATAATAAATATGTACATAACACAAAGAAAATGATGCAGGTGCACTGAACTTGAACGGCCTTATGCAATTTCAGCTGCTTTTTATGATCCACATACTTTTTCTGGAAAGAAAACTTATATACAATCTCACATTAAATATGTTTAAATATGACTCCTCTTAAGTCTTGTGACTATACACATAATATGAATTATGGAAGCTATTCGCATCTATTTTTAACACACACTTTATAATCTTTTGTTTATTTATTCTTCATATCAGATTTACATAAGTTTGGCCCTATTTCAATTAATGTATTCGCATTTAATGCTGTTTACCTGACATTTGTAGGGACGGACGAGGTCATGACGTCACATTATGGCAACAGCAAGCATTTGCCTCATCTCTATTGCACATTGTTGCGCAATCCCTTAAGCTACAAGGTGCACGTGTCTCACATTAAACGCATTGTTCGCTTGCGCTGGGCGTTGACAACATCTAATGATATATATATATATATATATATATGCTTATAATATATATCGTATTAAAGTTTGACGGCTTGTTTGTTTAGTCGATAGTTACTAAATTGATTGTTGCCACACGATTGTCGGCATTGATAAAGCAAACGAATGAAATGGAAATACTGTACATATTGAGTACGAAAATAGTTCACAGTAATTATAGCAATAGCACAATCAATATCTTACTATTTCAACAACTGACAGCCTCTTCAGATGCTCCTCCATCAAAGGAAATTATCGATATAAGCCTTAACAAAAGCCGATGCTTAACAAACTGATGAATCGCCACGCTTTTGGCTATTTATGGCTGGCACATTAATTAGGCGCTGTCAATAGATAATAAGGACACTTAAATGATCTACTTTGAGTAATACAAATACCTATAAGTCACTTGAGCACATTGGCAGTGTGTAGAAAGTATCACTGGATTAAATTCCTTTGCTAGTTAGCGTTTAAAGGTGTTTATCACGTAATTGTTGTTGATGGTGCTGTGCGCTTCAAATTGTAAATACAATTAGCCCAGACGATCTTGGATGCTAAAGATAGCCGCTGCTGCTGCCGCTGCTGCTGCTGCTGCCTCTGCTGCTGCTGCTGCAACTGCTTGTTACCGGTTTGAGCCGGCCCATGCTGGCGTTAGGCAGTCTACTCTGCCGTTAAGCCATTTTAGCCATTTTGCAAGCCATTTAGCCGTAGCCTTTAGCTCCAAATCTTATCAACAAGCGATGCTGAGCGCTGCGAAAAAATAACTTTTTAATATTTGTATGGAGCGCAAAGAGTCTCAATAAAAAAAAAACCCATCATTTTGTGATTGTGAGTCTGAATTTACACAGATTTGTTAAAATGCGCAAATCGCACATACGCCACTTGTTACCATTTTAGCAAGTAAGTGCGGTTATTGTCCATGTGTGTCTGTGTGAGTGTTTGCGTATGTGTGTGTGTGTGGGTGTGGGTGGATGATGCTGTTGCCGTGCACAGAGCAACCCAAATGCCTTTTTTGTACTCATGACTTTGTTTTCGTGCCCCCAGTTTCGAGGTAAACAATTTGATTAAGGCGCGTGTCGGTCCAATGAAACCGTTTACAGATTTTAAGCCCAGCGTAAATGTTGTTTCTTTTGTTGTTCTTGTTGTTGCTGTTTTGGGTGTGTGGCCCTCGTAATTCAATAGTTTAATAACATTTCCTCGGACATTTGAGCGATAATATTATTTCACATATTTCTCGTCAATTGGTTAGTTTATACGTTTCCATTGAATATTCCATTTGTTAATTCAACCTGCAAGCCGTACTTCCATTACATATGTAAACAATTTGAAAATGTTTTGAGCTAGCAAACACAAACACAAAAACAAAAACACAATATGTGTTTTGTTATGTGAAATATGTGCCTCGATAGCATCTAAAATTAGACCATGACTCACATTTTTCGGTTGCTTATCAATTATTTTATCACAACTTGTTTTGCCCTTTAGCATTTTAACTTTGTTTCTCGTTGAATATGTTTTGGCTACTAAGTTATCGTCTCTTCTTATCAGTGAAACAAAACAGAGAACCGGTTTGGGTTTTTTTAAATAGTTTTTTTATACGTCATGAGTTCGCTAACTAATTGCTAAAGTGCATTTATTGAACTTGCAAATGACATGCGGCTTTATGTTAAATGAGTCACAACCAGCTGCCCCATTTCGACGCATAAGCAGTCGTTAAGTCAGCTGTTTATTTCGTAATTATCATAAGCAATCGATAAACGCAAAGGAATACTCATAAACAGAATCATAAGACTATTTATAGCCATGCTAGATGTATTGCTATAATTATATCTGATGTCTTATACTTCGATGGAGTCATTAAACTGTATATTTTTATGTAACAAGTGGCGATCAAATTGTAAAGAATTAAAAGAAAAGTGAAAATACTCGCAAACGTAGCTAAAAGAAAGTAAGAATGCTCTAGTCAAGAGAGCTCGTCTAGGAGATATTCAGAATCTAGTTCTAAATAGATTGTAGATTGTATTGCTGATAGTTGTTTGTTCAATATGGAAATTCGTTTTGATTGATCAAATCTGCGTTTCTTATACGATCTTAATAAACTATTATAGTTAATCGATGATATATAGGTGTATATTATCTATCAAGGCTATATCTTTATACAAGGGCGTACCAGCAGTTCATGAATGTAAAGTTAAGATTTTATTTATTACCTAATTAGATCTGAGATATTTCCTTCTGCCTTTCATATGCTTCCACACAACTTCATTCGATTGTCCCATGTCCCAATGAGTCTGAGATATGAACACTCTTATCATAAAATTAAGCTTCATTAATGTATTATTGAGTGGCAGGCATAAATTTGATTGTCATGGCACACACTTACTTATCTAGATATTTTATTTTCTTCGCAAATATTGGTGTTGCCTAAGCACAAAAAATGACTTGGACTTCGCCATGTGTACAATGTAATTGCTATCATTTTAATTGATATCACTGTTGCACACTTATTAAGCGCTGTCAGAGCCACCGAATTCCCGCAAATAAACAAAAATCCCCACTTTCCGTTCCACTTTCCAATTTATTTGATAAGCATTATTAGCTGGACTTCCAAATGATTGTTATCGAAAATATTTGGAATGCGTTGCATGCGCCTCAGTCTTAAAAATAATGTTTGAAGTCCTTTTTGTGCATTACGTTGGCTCGATCACGTCGACCATTTTGTATGAGTATGCCAATACATCTGCCACCCCTCCTTGCCCCATTGCTCCATGCCACATTTGAGCATTGACGTCAGCGGCGCGTGGGCTTTAATTGTCATTCGTTGAGATTCGGTTTTTCTTATTCTTTATTATGGCTGTTGCTGCTGCTGATTTTGTTGCTCTTCTTGTTGCTTTTGGGGCTGTTGCGACAGATTCTCTGTATTGCCTCTTGCCTGTTGTCTCGTGTCTGTTTTGTTTCTGTGTAATTGTTGCTCTCGGTGCACAAACAAGCAATTAAATGTGTAACCTGTACGCAGGGTGATTGACACAGTTCTGCCCAGTACTATGGGCCACATTTTGTTAGCTGTCTGCCCCATATATCCAATTAGCTAATTGAGCAGCAGCAGCAGCAGCAGCAGCAACAATAACAATAACAACAACAACAACAAGTTTTTCGTTGTTGCATAGCTCTGTTAGCCAATTGTTGTTGTTGTTGTTGTTGTTGCTACAGTTTTCCGTTTGCTTTGACCTTTTTTTTGTGTTTTTCCTGTGACATTGCACTTGAAATTTATTTGAGGAAGTGTCGTTGTTCCGAGTCTACGCCTCATGCATAACAGAAACAGAAAATGCAATAAAAATCAAATACATACACGGATCAATTGTATTATATTGTTAAATTGCGAGCAACGCTGCACTGCCCAGTTGGCAGTGGGCATAAACAAGTATATAAATTCATAAACATCTCCATAAACACCGTCGAAATTAGCGTGATTTATTTTTAAATACCGACCGCCAGCAAAATGAGGGAAAAAGAAGCAGTCAAACAAATAGATAGATAGCTAGATATATGTGTATTTTGGGCTTACGCACGCCGTGTCTGCTGATAAGGCCAGGTTGAGTGCGAAATCGATCAAGTCTCTGGCCTGGCCTGTGGCCTGGCCATAAGTTTGGATAGCCTATTGCGGTATAATTCTTCACACCTTATCGCACTCGTCGTACGCGTACTAGCTGTCGCTCTTACTCCCTCTCCATCTCTCTCGGTCTCTCTCGCTCGCTCTCTCTCTGCAGAATGTGCTCGTCTTATGATCGATTTGTTTTGTATTGCGCAGGCGTGCTCTCTTTCTCGCTCGCTATCTCGCACGCTCTCGCTCTCTCTGTCTGTCTCTCGAGACTTTTCGTATATAATTCGCTAGGTCGGCTAAAATGGATTTAATCGTTTTTCGGCCTGCGTAAAGAAAGCAACGTTTTCATATTCTAGTGCTTAAAACAAATTCAGCGGCATACAAAATAACAAACTAACAAAAAAAAAAGGAAGAAAAAAACACTTGTACAAAAATGATGCGAAAATCGCAATGCAATTAAATTGTGATTAACCACAATTTAAATTTGCAAAAAAGAAAGAAATAAATTACAACATATTAAATCAAGCTATTAATAACACCTTTCAACTTGCCTTCAATTGGCCAAAGACGAAAATTTTGAATTGTCTTTGATTGAAAGTAATTGCATCAGATTCGCATGACGTCGAAAAGCTGAAAAGTGATTTCTTAGACAATTTGTGATAAATTTATTAAAATTGTGATACACATATATATATATATATATATATTAAGTTCAGACTGATACGCTAATATTTTTAAACGTTAACCCAACTTCAAAATGACGCCCAAACTTTTTACATATTTTTTGGTAAATATAATAAGCATAATTATTGATCACATTTTCAAAGCAAATAATTTTGGAATTGCGCAGTTAGATCATTTTTTATTTATTTTCTTTGCTTACATAACACTGGAAAGGAGAAAACAGATAATTATCTTATACAGCTGCTTAGCACTTTGGGAATATATTTGCCTAGCTTTGTGTTATATATCTTTTGTACAAATATACACATTTATATGATTGATACAATTTAGAGCAAACAATGAGCAGAGTCTGTTTGATAGGGAAACATATAGATCCATTTTCATTTTGTGACAAGAATGCTTCAAGTTTTTATTTCTAACTAAGTTTCTTTGGTGACTCGTTGCAATTCCTGCAGCAAAGTTTTCTAAAATACACTGTTGACTCATGGATATATATATATATATATTTATTTATGCGAGATCTGCAGTTTTATAAAACAAATGTCACTTAACAATTGCAATGGGAGTTTAATTTGTTCACCTGTTGCCCGGCGATTACTGAAGTCAATGACTATTTGCAGCATGACAGTGCAAATATAGCCTTAATTACTCATATAGCGCCTATATTAACCCACTTAATGGACGGCATGACATTTTGCAATGTTTTGTGTTCAATTAATATTTGTAATTAAGCGTTTAGCTCGCAAACCGGCCGAAAGCGGTTTAATTGAATTTGCAATAGTGACTCGTGATACTCAATTCTCGTGTCTCAAGACGAGAGAGAACAATTTCAGAAGCTTGCTGATTGATTCTTTTTTTTCCTATTGATTTAATTTTTCTTTTGCCATTTGTTTTGTTTTGTTTTGCAGTGCGGCATGCGCCATCCCACAACAGGCCTTAACGAAGACGACCTGAGTCGTCTCACTGGTTCATCCTCTTCATCATCGTCAACTGGCGCCAATTCCTCTCCCTCCTCCTCCTCCTCGTCGTCGTCGTCGTCATCGTCATCCTCTTCGTCCTCTCCAGCCGCACAGGCTACGCAGGACATTAGCGATGTGGTGCAGCATACATCGCATACGGAGGCGACAACGCCTCGCTTCAGTTCCACCTATTTACCCGAAATCATAAATCCACTCGAATGGCAAAAGTCACGTAAACGCAAGGAACGCCTCGATAGCTGCTCGGCGAGCATTCAGGATCGCAAACTGCAACGCAGCAACAGCGAGGAGCTGCTCACCGAACCCGACACAGCCGCTGAATCGACTGCAGCTGCACAATTGAACAAACACAGCGAGGTGATTAGACGCGTCTCCTCTGAGGATTTCAAGCGGACCGCCAGCTATGCCAGCTATTGCCGTGAATTTGAGCGCGACGCTGATTCCGATCTGCCGGAGCAGCAACAGGAGAATAATGCGTCACTCGCCAATGTTGCCACAGTTAATCACAATACGGATTCTAACAAAGATCGAGCGCGCTTCGAGACGAGTCCAGCACGCTCCGAGCATTTGCAGCAGCAGCAATCAAATCGCGAGACCAGCGATGACAGTGAGTGCGAACATGAGCGTCGACGCAGCAGCGAACGCTTCTGCAAATCCCGACAGCCGCCGGTGCGTAAATCGGGGGTCAGCAAGAAACCCAACACATCCTCAACGGGTAAATATTTGCCATCGCGACGCGACGAGCAGAGCGCCTACAAGTATGATTTGTCTGCATTGAAATATGAGCGACGTGGTTTTATCAGCAGCAAGAAACAGCAGCAGCAGCAGCAACAGCAACAGCAGCAGCAGCAGCAGCAGCAAGGCACAGCAGCAACAGTTGCCGATCACAATGACAACAATTTGATTGACTTCCATCAGCAACAATTGCAGCAGCAGCAGCAGCAGCAGCAGCAGCAACAACAGCAACAGCAGCAGCAATCCCAGTCGAAGCACAGCACCAGCATCTCACCCACGCCGACGACAAGCAGCTCGTGCAGCTCGGCGGGCAGCGATGACAGCACACCAAATCCCGCACCGATCAAAGCCAAGCCGCCCCAGCGCCAGCAACAGACACTCAACTTGACCTCCGCCCAGGAGTCGTTGCCATGGGTGCGTGGCGATGAGCCGGCGCCAATTTTGAGCCGCCGCTATGCCCACTCGCGTCACCATGCTGGCGAGAATATCGATGCAGCCGCCAAGCTATCCAAGGTGATGCCGTATCCACAGCAGCTGCCCAAGCAGGCGGCCAGTGTGCAGCAGCTGCTCAGCGAGGATATGGACTGCATGGAGCCAATGGATGCAGCACGTGCGTTTAGCTCGCTGGAGAATATGCGTACAAGAGATGTTATGCAGCAGGTGGTGCCGGCCATGATGGCCTACCAGACGCCCGAGGAGCGTGTCAAGGCCATCAATCGTCGCGTGACGGCGCTCAAGAAGAAACTCGTCCAGCTGGAGGATTCGCTGGAGCAGCGTCTGGGCTATAGGCCATCGCAGGCGGAGCGCTTGAATGATAAGTACATGAAGAATGCGCTTGCCGAACTGAGCAAACTGCGCAAGGAGCGTCACGAGTTTAAGACTGATCCCATTGCCGCCTTGGGCCTCAAGGTGGGCAACAGCGGCTGCGGCGTCGGCTGCGGTAGCGGCAGCGGGATTGCAGCCAGCGGCCAGGAAGCTGCCAAGAAATTGGAACGGATGAAAAGCACACTCAGCGAAATCGAACAGGTAAGCAACAATTACAAACTAAAATCAAATCAACATCAAGTCACGAGACAATCATCCATGTTTGGCACGACAAATTAACACGTCAGCAAATTCAGTTGGCTGTTTGTCAAGTTGGGAAAAATATTTCCACAGCTGAGAAAAATACGTTGAACACTAATATCACAGAAATATCGAATTGTTTGCCAAAGGGTGAACATATCTTAAATGTCTTACGTAGTCTAATAAATATAATAATATGTGTGTATAGCAAAGGCAGCAATAACAAAGAAGACTTGTCACACTTGAAAAGCACTTGAGAATTTATTGCGCATATTAAATTATATAACATGCTCAGACATTGTTAATCATCAGCAATAATTGGGACAGTTATTCTTATTGATTATCACGTGACTAATTATTTTTGGAAGACCTTTAAATATAGAACATATTCAAATCAGACGCCAAGCAATACTGAACTGATAAAATAATATCAAAGGACGCCAAGTTGAACATGAAATTTGTATATGTGATATCACGTATACGCCATGAAAGCTATGCTCCTTTTTTAAATTCATATATTTCGCATTTGTTTGAAATCATATAGTAAATATTTTAAGAATAATATTTTGCATATTGTTGTCATATTTTGTTAGAGCTGCTAACTACAAATACAATTCAAAACAATTTTCCAAAGAGGTGTCTTAAATATTGTTTCGAAATTGGCATAGATCTTATTTTGACAGCGGCAACAGCAATGTATGAGCTGATTTCATTCCTTATAAGTAAATAGTACGAAATATATTTAAATACCTTTATTTATCGACTTGTGTCGAATATGGCGTATGAAAAACATGTGTTTATATAACCACAATTTTATGCACTACGTATTTTTTGTACGGACCGGCCTCCCTCTCGCTATGAAAACAGAATACTTGATGACTCGGCTGTCATACGACAAAACAAACAACTTGAAAGGCTGCCAAAGAGCGAACCAACGAGACAAGATAAAAAAAAAACGGGCAAATAGCAAACAGAAATACTTGATGGGGATGTAGAATGTGTGTTTGTGTGTGTGCGTGTGTAGTATGTATGGAGGGGGTGAGAGTGTCACATTAAGTATAATGTACATTGGTTTTCTATTTTGGTTTTCGCGCATTTTCCATTTGGCATTTTCCGCGCACATACAATAATGCCTAATGCATGTCGCTGATTAATTGACTTGTTTACCAATTTGCCTGCCACACTCTATTTCATTTTCTTTTTTTTGTATTATTATCAGTTTTTGGGCATTATATGGGCTTCAGCGACACATCGCTAAACATGACATTTCGTTAATTACAATTTCATTTTTGTCTTAAAGATGATTGATGGGTATGAAATGGCGTCGTTTTCTTATGGGGCTTCAAATGAAAGCCTTTCATTAGCGCCACTTTTTATTTATTAATTTTTTGAATGTCCAGTTTATATATCAGATCACTTAACTTCACATGCATTTAATGCCAGCTGTTTTCTGATTTATTATTTAAAGTTCGTTGCTCACATTTCATCATGTCGATAAACATTTTAGTTTGAGAAAACACATCTAAGATTTTGTTCTTTTTTTTTTTACAGAATCTCAGCGAGAAACGCACGCAAAATCATCGGCCGCAGCCATTGGACGAGCTGACATCCGTTCAGTTGGTGCAGGAGAAGAGCGCCGTACAGCATGGCCTGCTGTATTTTGAGAGTCATTACGGCCATCCCGTTACTAAGGAGGAGCGCGATGCAGCGCGTCCTCTATACGATCGCTATCGTCAGCTGAAGCGTTTGGTATCGCGCAGCATTATGTTTGGTGGCGGCACCGGTGTGCCCGAGCTGCCCACCATACTGGAACATGAGGCTATGGTCTTTGAGGCAACATCGACACCGCTGCAGTATTCATCGAACAACAGCACTGAGACAACTAACTCACCCAGCGACTCCATAGCGCCAAACACTCAAACACAGAATGCTTCCTCCGATGAGTCTACCACCACCACGACGACAACAAATACCGCAACGGAGACGCACTCGCAGGCGGAGAATATAGCGGCACTTAGCGTGGATCAGCTGTGGGAGCAGCTGGATCGTGTGCGTGATGAGAAGACACTGCTCAAGGCCACCATACGCGAGTACGAGTCCATATTCGAGGATCAGAACGGACGCAAGATGTTGAAGATCGATCGCAAATCCCTCGAAACGGAGACCTATGCTCAGTATAAGGAGAAGAAGGCAAAGGTGCGTCTGTTGCAGGCGCTGATCAAGAAGCACATTGGACACTAGTTGGCAAAGCATTGAGCCAACTACAAACATACACACACACACACACACACACACTCATACAAACTATTTATTTCATACCCGCAAATTAAGAATTATTTCAATTTATGATATACATAAACATATAAAAAAAATCTACTTATATATAGTACTTACATAATTATAAAAGGAAGAAAGAAAAAACAAAACAGAAACAGAAACAGAAACATACATATATGTAGTTTTTAGATTTACATTTATCATATATTCTATAATGATACATTTTATGAATATTGTTGATTCCTTATTGTTTTTTGAAAACATCTATACGATAATATATACATACAACACAAATATAAAATAAATTATAATATGAAATTCAAGAAGCTGCAAGCAATTTGGTTCTCAAAGACAAACTCATCTTAAATTGGTTCATAAGCAAGAAATATATACATACACATATATAGGTATATGTTCTATATATCATGCAGACTTCAATACGGAATTGATATCTATATATTGTATTCGAATAACTCCTTGAGCTTCGTATAATTTTCTTTCTGACTATCGTCATTGATGTTAAAAAATGAACCTTCAATTTTCGATGAATTGATCATTCTTTATGTTCCCCCTTAGCAGAGACTAAAACGCTCTATATATGACTGAACCGCTTTCAGACATTTACGTATTTGAAAATAAAAAATATAGTAAATTGACATTATTTTGGAATATACGATTTCAATTCACATATTTTTGCACTTATTAATTAGTTGTAGAGTTCTATGTGTGTTAAAGCATAAAGCAAATATGAGAATATTAATATTTAAAAGAAAACTTTATAAATGTTGTCTATCCACTTGTAGTCACAAAATTTTATAACGCTATCCAAATACTATATATATTTATATAAGTGTAAATTTGTTTAGCAATTAAAAACTGAAACATTTACTTATCATGTCTGCAAATCAAACGTTTTAGTGTGTGCACACACACACACACACATACACACACACGCACACCACATCACACCAACTTAATAGATATACGATACGTGCGTGTGTAGAAAGGAAACGGAAGCGGTTTCTATCAGCTCGATAGCAACCCAGTAGATATCGATAAATGCATATGGTGAAAGGCCGATTGCCTGCTTGCGAATAGTGCTAAATGGTTTTGTGTTCGTTTTCGGTTGTTGTCCAGGGTCTGTTCTATTGAAGTTTTTACGCATATGCGTAGCAATATTTTAATGCATACATAAATGTCTACTATTATGAGCATAAATTTACAAATACCAAAACAAACATTTACAAACATAATTATTCTTATATTAAATGCATGATGGCAGCGTATGGTTCAGAATGCGACAAATACTCCAAGAAACAGTAAATGTCTATAATATGAAATGCAAAATAAAATATATCACGTTAATATAAATAAAAAATTGTATTTTTTTATTCAAATTCAGATTGTACATAAATGTTTAGTCTACGGCGATGAAGAGACTGGAATAACCGGGTTGTTCGCCTGCAATAAAGAAATTATTGGAATAAGTATTGTCTTAAATCAACCACTTAAATCTGTTATTTATGTTTGTTTTTGTCAGTCGTGTGTAGTCCACATATATATTCGGTTATATGCTTGTCAGGGTTTGTTCATCAACTTATTTCATCTCTTAGTACTCTTAAATACTGAGCTCACCTATTTGCAAAAACTTGTTTTACTGGTCTAAATAAATTTCGGGTATTTTTTTCGTCTGCCTGCAATTGGAAGATAAATATTATTTAAAATGTGTTCAACAAAACAACAGGTAAATTTGAATTTTAGCTTATATCAGTAAATAAAACCAATCGTCATTGCTAATTCCGACTGGGGCGGTATATTAAAGCATCACTTAGAAGCATGGCATAGATTTCAGTAATTATAATAAAAAGTTACCTTTTGTTTCTCCCAGTGCCATTATTCGCAAGACCAAGCACAATGTTCTAGTCACCTAAATAAATATATTAAACATTAATTTGCATGTTTGGAGTTACTTATTAATATACTATTTATATTTAATCAGCTTATTTTATCATCAATTATTCTTATGACAGGGATAACTGTTTGGCTTAAATAAGGTGTTCATCATAGAATTCTTTTTTATAGAATTGAGCATTGATTTCAGAACTCACCTTATGTAAAGCAGAAAAAGTAGATTGCTCTGCAAGGACCAAGAAGCATCATCTGCAAATGAGAACAAATATTTAAACCAGTTGTTAAGTATAATAAGGGATAAGCAAAGTGAATTTTTTCAGACTAGTTTAAGTAGCAACATAAAAAATTCAGTTATATGCTTGTCTACTGGAATATCATCAGAATAAATAAAGAATATTTTAAATCCGAACGAAACTTACATTTAGTTCACTTCCTTTTCACATTCATTGATAGAAAATTCTCAACCGAAAAGTCTTTTCTTCAACCGCAACTGAAATAATAATGATTTTCATTAGTTACGGAAATAATACAAGCTGCACATCTAGTTTGTTCTTATATTTTGTATCAGCTTTTTGCATCATCAATTTTTGTTTATGACAGGGATAACTGTTTGGCTTAAATAAGGTGTTCATCATCGAGATCTGTTTAATATTAGTTTTATAATTAATTGTTTCTTAGCTCACCTTAGGTAAGGAAAAACATCCAAGATGGGTCTACACGTGGGAATTCCATTCTGAAAATTACAAAATGAAATGAACCATTTAGTACAGTCAAACCTAAGCGAATACAAATGTATTTTTTTTTAAAGAAATATCAGTTACAAAAACCAATCGACATTATTCTTCCGACTGGGGCGGTATATAAAAGCATCATGTAAATTATATTCCCGGGTAAAATTGAGTGCATCGAAACTAACCTCACTCTCCCAGGGAACACGTGACACGTATGCTTCATCGGGTCGCCACTAACGGCGATATAATTTCCATTTCCTTGAAGTCATTGCTACATGGGCCTTGTTATCCAATAACGCTCCATCTGTAAGTAATACAATGAACACATTGAAATAGTTTTCAAAAATGGCAAAGTCCAAAACACGTGTATTATTTTTTTTTATCAGAATTGAAAACCAATCAACACGTCTTTTCAGACTGGGGCGGTATAGTTAAACATCATGGAAAAAATACACACGTTTTAATTGGTGAGCTATATTAACTTACCGTCTTAATTTAATGCTGATTTCCTATTTTCAAGGTACTTTACAGTATACTTTGAGAGCGCTCGAGCAAGTCAACTTTGCTTTAGCTGTGTTGCAACGAAAAAGAACTGGTGGAGGTAGTGTAGCTGCAGACTTTAAATCGATAAGTGTTCATCACATATCTGTGGCGGTTGGACGATCACAAGCACAGCCAACTTAACCATTCAACTGTAAACGTATTTAGTGAATGTCAATTATCGACATGTAATACTCGATTGAAATTAACAATCGATTCTCAATGCGAACGCGCGTTTTTGTGAAATAACAACACAGATTTTGTAATGTATTTATTTGAATTCTGTTAATATGGAAAGTGCTATGGACATGGAACAGGAAGTGCAAGTAAGCATAACTTTTGGCGAGTTGCAATGCTTCGACAGCGAAGACATTTCTACATGCATCTCAATACAATCCGCGCTGAAGATCTGCCGGAGCAGTTTGGAAGATCTGAGCGTTAAAACCGTGGAGGTATTGAGTCTGTGGCTGCGGAAACTGCTAAGAGCCTACATAAGTGAGGCCAATTGCTACATTGATATTTTCAAGTGCCTATATGAATGGTTTCTGCGACTGGTAAGGGGAGTGTCTCATCATCAGATGAAATTGCTGCTAATCCTCGCTCATTGCAGAAAGGCGATGTAACTGCGGGGAGTGATGGAGCCTGTAGTGATTTCATTACGTTAATTGCAGATGCCCTGAGCTTTGCCGAGTGGGCTAAGCAGAAGCTGCTGACGGCTGGTGAACGTTTGGTGCACACAGCAGCATTTTTTCTACTAGGCATTGTCTACAGCTGCCTGCAGCTGAGGTAAGATCGAGATTCAATGCAGATTAAGCCAACTATAGCCAACTGCTAACTATTTTCTTTCCGCAGCAACGAACAAAATGTGGAGGCGCTTAAGAAGCATGAACAGTTGGCAATCGAGCTGCATTTGACAGTGTTATGCCTACTGAAAGAGATAACCGCCACGTCCAACAAAATACATCCTCGCATTACACCATGTATGCTTGTTATTTGGAATTTATGGCAATGTACACCAATGTAAATTTCTATATTTTTGTGATTAGTGTTGCGACAGCTGGTGGATATTGCGGATTTTCTTAGTCTTAATATGACACACCTTCATGCCTTTGTGAAGACAGGCAAAACCATGACAAACATTTGCACACATTACGCCAACTGTGTCGATCTGAGCCAAGATGATGGCACAATCATGCCCGACTGGCTGGAGGAAACAGTTATGCATCTATGTGACACAGTTCTCACACACCTGGAGACTGTTTGTAAAGAGGCAAGTTAGAGTATTCCAGATCATTTTATTCTTGTATATTAATTTTTTGTGCGTTTGCAGGACACACAGTCAGTTCCGGTGGACAAAATTGAAGAGTATTTGAAAGTTACGCAGGTCTACTTAATAATGTTGCACAAACTATTGGGCTGTGGTGTAAAGCATATGGGTACAGATGTTTTGGACGACATAGTGCAAGTATTAAGCCTGGGTGAAATGTAAGTTAGAAACACCTTTGATCTATGCACACTTTGGATCATCCCCATTTATTTGTTTAGCAACCGAAAGCGTGATTTAGGCCAAGACTTACATCAGCTTATAGACAAATATGTGCGTCCAATTACGTTGCAAATTTTCGAGTTGCTATATCAGCTGGAAGATTTGCAAAAGGTAAGCTATAAAGGTTTTTTTTTAGTAATTCAAAGTGATTTTACTCTAAATACGCTTTGCTTATAGCATCTGATTGGTTGGCTATCGAAGCAAGAAGAGGTGGATGTGGATTGTCTTGAGCTTTGTTTGGACTACATAACAGCGACCATCATTGTTCAGGCAGAAATTAGTCAGCCTACCTGCCAAACATTGCAGAAATTATTTGAGTACTTGTTTAAAGGTAGGAAGTACTTTATGTAAATGCATTTAACTTGTAACATTTAACACCGTTTTACTTTCAACAATAGATGCTTATCATTTTACCAATGCCTCACGTTATAATCGAATTCTGGATGCGTTTGGTAGTCTCTTGCACGTGGCCTGCTCCGCTTCGTTAATCAATTACTTTTGTACAGGACTATTTGAAGAGGATATCATCAAGTCTCAAGTCTGCTCCGATGTACTCACGCTTTGCTTTCGGTTAGTCAAACTCATTGATTTTAATTGTAGTTAATTTATAAATTGTAGTTGTGGTTTTACAGTCTGGAAGAGGCGAATCACAGCTGGAGTAAACCTGACGTCGTCAAGGCAACAACCTACTGGATCAGGTGCAATAACTCATATGCCATGTTCTCACAAAACTTGAGCCAGTTGCACATACAACGTATGCTCAAATATTTCCACAGATTAGGCGACAATGAAATGCCTATCTTTAACATGAGAAACTATCGTTATCTGCATTGTGTGTCGGCGAGAACGGAGCAACAGAAGCGGCTCTTATTGCTACGCTTACAGCGTTTAATAAAGGAGCCCCTGAGCAGCATTGATCAGTATTACGAAATTGTGAGTAAAACAAAAATAAACTATGCGATTTTAATTAACCGAAATTCCATTCGTGTAGTTGGCGCTTATGGAGTTGCTGCCGTCGGCTGAAATAGAGGGACTGCCTCACTTATGGACGAAAATGAAGGAAATGATGCTTGGCGACAAGTGCAAGCTCTTAGCTAACACTTACTTCAAATTGGCTCTGCAATTTAGCCCAGCAAGCAAGCTGCGCACATTGCAGACAGCAGAAGCATTGCTGTCAAAGCCTGAAGCCAACAGCTGCTGGCATGTGCAAAAGTTTTTGCATGCCTGCAAACGCAACGCTGATCCGCAGCTGAAATCTCTGGCTGAGCAGCATGCAATTGACAAAGATTTGCTACCACTTTTGGACGCAGTGCAGCCGGTGACATTTTCTAAAGCAAGCCCGAACAAACTTTACAATGTGAACTACAAGTTAAGCTGTAGAAGGCAACATATGCATCAGTGTAATTTGACAACTCTAAAGCGCAAACGTTCACATATCGATAAAAAGGAATTGATGGAACAGCTTGAACAGAATTCACAACTGTTGCTGCAGTGCTCCACGGAATTGGACGCATCTGAGATTGTGCAGCTGAGGTGCGTCTTTGAGAGGTTAAAACATATTGTATCACAGCATTAAATTCCTAATAAATAAAATGAGACGTATCTGGAATTCTGCCAAGCTTCTCCAGATCGCCATCGTGAATCAGAATGCCTGTGAGCGAGATGTTGAATACATATTATTTGTTGAACCAAGGCAATACTTTATATACCGGCAATGGATGCTGAGGTAAAGCTGACAATGCTGCCGGCAAGAAAGGCCCTCACGGCCACTTTAACTATATCCGGTCGTCGGGTTGGTGCCATTGCGGTAAGCGACGCTATCAAAATGCCAACCGAACCGGGATTTGCGAAGCCGCAAAGTGCAAAAGTAGCAATGCCAGCGCTACGCGGCTGTAAATAGCATCTCTTCTTAGACAGACTTATCTGTTTAAATATCAAATGCATGGCGAACTTACCTCTATTTCTTTGTTGGTGATCATTTCACCTAGGTGCTTATAGCCAACAAACTCATTGATCACTGTCTTCTGAGCGACAACCAATGCGACCTTCTCGCAATCCTTGGAAATCACGCCCATTAGGTAGACCAAGGGTATAAACAGCTTGGTCAGCAGATAAATAAATGTGATTCCATCAAAGCCAGCCAACTCAAACATCCATTCAACGACAGCATTGAAGAAGTACACAATTGACAGGAAGGCAATAATATTGGCCACAATGTGCATTACAATCATTAAGCCAGCTGCTGCGCCAGCAACAGCTGCATCCAATATGGAAGCGTCCGGACTACAGCAGGTATTTGGTATAGGATTGATAAGTGAGTCAATTGAAAAATGGACTTACGATTTCTCCAATTCAATGTTCTCCGCCTTTGTCTGGGACTGCTCAGTTTCGGGATAGAAGAGCTTTGCAAATGCCAATGAACCAGGCGCAGCCATAACACTCGCCGTAATCAAATAGGCTGGCGCGGCGCCAAAGGCTATAAAGGCGCCCATAACAGTGCCCGATACAGTCGCATAGCCAGACACGCAAATCGCGTGCAATTCACTGCGGGTTAGTAATGGGATATAGGGTCGGATCATAAGCGGACTCTCCGTCATGCTCAGAAAGATGTTGCCAACAGCATTGATGCTCTCACAGACCGTGGTGCCCACCATGGCCTGTATTAGAAAGCCAAGGGTGGCCAAAAGTTGCTGCATAAAGCCGAGATAGTACAAGCAAGAGATGACCACGCTGAAGAAGAAGACAACGGCGAGGATTGCAAATGCGAAAACGTATTCGTTGCAGATGCGTTCACCATAAGCGAAGAGCGCACCGTCTCGGGCGAAGCTCAAGAAGCGAGCAGCCTTCTCGCCGGCACAGTTGAAGATCGATCTGCCAATGGCCAGATGGATGCAGAAAATGCCCAGTATCAATTGGCACAGCAGGCCATGCACGACAATTCGCCATGGAATGGCCGAACGGTTTCTGGAGATGGCAAAGCCAAGAAGTATGAATAATATGGGTGCAGTCAACCCAACTAACTTTCGGGGATTTTCGCGGCACTCGAAACCCAAAAATACCGTTACTAGAACGATGACAACAACAAGCATTATAATGGAGACGACGCTGTGGAAAAGTGAGTGTTTATAATTGCACATACCGATTGACACATACCCTGTAGAATACGCACGTTTTGCGGCTAAACTTAATCCACTTATCCACGCCTGGCTCAATAACAGTATCATTTAAGCGCTTACCGATAAGCGGCTTAAGTACCCAATAATACAGCCAAAATGTATAAAAAATGACAAGCATCACGATAAGGAAACCATAGCCGTGGCACCAATTGAAGTGGCATAGAATATGCGGTACAAATACCTCTTCACGTTTCACTATCATATCTTTGGGATTAGCATCGTCATCGGCTTCCGCATTGTCCCCGGGAGATGTTGTTGTTAGGTTTTCCGAAAGTTTTTCGCATTTCGATATGTTCCTATCTAAATCATAATTGGTTAAGATGTGCATATAAATATACTTTAAGAAGTGGCTACCATAGTTAACATATACGATTGTGCACCATATAAAGTAAGAAATGAAAACTATGTGAAATAGCACATGCAAAACGACTTTTACAATTCTTAAAGGACGCGACTCTTCCTTTGGCTGGTCGTCTTCCTTGAGCTCCTCCATTTATTGGTTTTGCTCGGTGTGTGAAAAATAGATTCGTGTTGATATAATTTAGGCAAACAATTAAAGTGAAATAGGAGGGTATTAGTGCTAAAGCTACTAGATTAAGTATTGAAGATTTCTGACTTGCTTCTTTGATAATTTAATAGATTGATAACAGCTAATTGTGTGTCGGTTAATTTGTTACGTAATCGATTGTTTTCTGTCTACGACTTATTCAAATAACTAAAATGATTTTATGCGTTTGTACATATTGAGTTAACATTAAATGTGTTTAATTTATTAACCCTTGTGGGTGCACTATTTGATCCGAATGACAGAATTGATCTAAACAAGATTTCTAAACTAAAAATCTAAAATGTTGTCAAGTTGCGTTGTCCTATTTGTTCACCAATATTTTGAATGATATATTTCTTATCCTCGGGAATTAAAATACCTGAAAAATAGAAATGAGGAGTGTAAGTTAAAATGGAAATTTGGTTTATATTTTGTTTGCCAGCGTACCTGCGAAACTGGCAGACATAAAGCAGACAATGCTGCCCACAACAAAAGCCCGAAAGGCGACCGAGGTGATGGTGGCCCGGCGATGGGGAGCCATCGCGCTTAAGGAACCAATGAGTATGCCCAGGGAGCTGGGATTGGCGAAGCCACAAATGGCAAAAGTGGCAATTCCGGCGCTGCGAGCCTGTGCATTAAATCAACGTAAGTTTCTATATATGTATGTGATACGTTTCGAATACGGGTACTCACTTGAATCTCCTTATTTGTAATCAATTCGCCCAGCCGCTGGTAGGCGACAAACTCATTGATGATAGTTTTTGTGGCCACCACCTTGGCAATCTTATCGCAATCTTCCCAGGGCACGCCCATGACCCAAGCTAGCGGTATGAACAGCTTGGAGAATATCCACTCAAAGTCGACCTCCTCGTGACCAATTAAGTATCCAAACCACCCGACAATACCATTCAGGAAGGCAACGAAAGCCACAAATGCAACAATGTTGGCAATAATGCCCAGAACAATGGGCACGGCATTGGAGGCGCCACTAGAAGCGGCATCCAGCAAAGAGGAATCCTCGCTATGGAGCAAACATCAAATAGATATTTATATATATATTTATAATTATATTCACAAAAATAGATAAGTGCAGAACATACTAATACTAAATATGTCTGTAAAGTCGATGTACAAATTTGTGTACTTCAAATCAATCGAATTGAAATGCATTATTTGAAAGATCGGTGTTTTTAGTGTTCTGAGTGAAAGCAGAACAAGTGTTTTTAAAAAAAAAAACAAATTTGTGCAGATAGATTGAATTTCAAGGCAAATAGTAGATTATTTATATCAACTTACGATTTCTCCAACTGTATGGTATCGGTTGAGGTCTGACTGACTTCCGTTTCAGGCATGTACAGTTTGGATATGGCCAGTGTGGCAGGTGCCGCCATCACGGATGAGGTAATCAAGTGGGCAGCGTTTGCACCAAATGATAAATATGCGGCGAGGACAGTGCCGGATACGGTGGCAAAGCCCGACACCATAATGCTGTGTATTTCGCTCTTGGTCAGCTTATTGATGTACGGCCGAATCAATAGTGGACTCTCGGACATGCCCAAAAAGATGTTGGCTGCGGCCGTAACGCTCTCGCAGACCGTGGTGCCCAGTATCTGTTGCAGTATCCAGCCCAGCTTGATGACTATCCACTGCATGGTGCCCAGATAGTAGAGCACCGATATGAAGAAGCTGAAGAAGAATATCACGGGCAGTACGGCAAATGCGAAGACCGCTTCATCGATGAGATAGTCGCCAAAGACAAAGCGTGCCCCATCAGTGGCATAGTCCAGAAATGTGGCCACCTTGTTGCCCAGACACTCGAAAATCTGGCGACCCACCGGCCAGCGAATGCACAAGATGCCCAATAGAAACTGACAGGTGATCCCAGTGATGACAATGCGCCATTTGATGGCGCTGCGTTTCGAGGAGAAGATATAGCCGCAGAGTATGAACAAACAGGGCGCCGTCAAAGAGATCAACCTTCTTGGCTCCTCCTTCGTCTCAAAGTACAGAAATATGACCAAAAGTATTAGCAATATTCCAATTATAGCATACGAAACGAATCTATATTGAAAGAGAAAATATAGGAAATTTAAATATATAATTAAATGCAAATGGATTAAAAGTCAACGTACGGAGTTCTGCTGAACTGGTGCCATTTAAGCGACGCTGGATGCAGATAGTTCTTATGCAAAGTTCGTCCTAGTTTTGGCTTAAATATCAGATAGTAGAACAGCCCGAAATAGATAAATCCCAAGAGCAGGACGAGCATTCCATAGCCAGTGCAAAAGCGTATGCCACAGAGCGTATTACTTGAGTCATAATTGCACTCATATTTTTCTGACGGTGTAGAAGTGGAAGTTTGGTTATGTTGCACATTTTGAACTTGAGTTTAATGTTTAACTTACGCAAATCGTTATAGTGATATGTGGCATAAGAAAAATAACCGACAACAGCAACATGTAAGATTAATTGAAGTCCTATTTTGAGCCATCGATACAATTTTTTGTTCTCTTCATCTCTTCGATCTCTTTCAATGGCATCATTATCATAATCATTTGTATAGTCTTCATAATCAGTCTATAAGCAATTTGATGATTAGATTGAATTGTTTTATAAATGAAACAGCAATGCATTCGCTTACCTTATTTAATTCAGCATTTGGTCTCTCTAGGTCAGTCTGTAATTAATTGAGTGACACCATTAAATCTGATTCTTTTCAATTATTTGTGTTATATGGTACATACATGATCCAGCTCAAACGAATTGTTAGTGATACCTTTATTGTCCATCTGCAATTATATAAATTCGATTTCACCTTCATTGATATCGGTATAAATATACCAAGTGTACACCAATCCTTATCATTCCTAATCTATGCCAATCAGGGAAGTAGGATCAACGTATTGAATAAAGTTGCTACTGGGCTAGAACGTTATACATGTGTAATCGAAATATCATAGATCGAATTTGGCGATAAACCATCCCTCACGTGGCTTCAATTCAAGTGTGGTTCTTTACTCAGTTTAGTAGAAATATATTACGAGGGTATTAAAATGTTTTTCCCCAATCCAAATAAAATTTATGTGTGTTATCATAAATTGACCAAAAACGACATTGACGTTGAAGTATAGAGCTGTATATTCCAAATTTACCAATTAATCTAGTTATTGGAATTTATTTTTTTGCTGGACTGCAAGATAGTATTATCAGATTCTAATGAAAAAAAATCAATACAATGTAACCCTTAAAGATTATCGTTGAGTCATTGCAGCTAATGATCACATTTTAGTTATTTGCCATTCAATTACTCTCAAAAACAATCAAATAAACGCTTGATTTATTAGGGTTCAGGTTCACACTATAATTGATTGCACTCAAATAAGATTTACATCAACAGTCATGTTCAAAAATTCCTTACACTTGAGCTTAACAACTCTACTTAAAATTGCATGTTTGTCATAGCTGAATTTGAATTTACGGCGAATTATTTAACTATTTTAGCCATATTTGAAACACTTGTATAAACACATATGCAAACACAAAAGTATCTGGATACAGCTGGGTCTGTAATTAGCAATGTATTATTTTTATATATTTTTTGTATAACCATTTTACAATTTTAGGGGTAATTCACCTTTTAACAATGTTTTTGTTATTTCTGTTGTTGTTTTTAAATCAATAAAAACGAAGCAAACACGTTTTCAAAGTCACTGCGCTTATTTACAACCTTCGTTTGTTTATTGTCAGTTTACTGAGGTTTATGCTACGACGTATATATTATATATATATATAACGATATATTAGTTATTGGAATATCGGCTGCTTCTCCACTAATCCATTCTAACTGATCGACTGTCGCGGCAATACTAAAACCTGTACCTGCTTAATGCCGTTTATTAAATGCTTATTTTGCTAATACCCTGTGCCATATAACAAAAAGGTTATGTTATGATGAGGTGCTAAATAATGCAATATAACCTGTTTTAAAAAAAAATATATTAAATTAATAGAATTTAGACTTCTGATTTAAAGTTTGTTTAAAGTTTATACTGGAAGTATCATAATAAACAAGTAAGAGTGCTGTAGTCGAGTGAACTCGACTACGATATAACCTGAACCCAGTTATTATATATATTCAATTATTACTGGCAAATTCCCCTTTAATCAGATTTGCACTAAAATGCGAACAGCTCTGCAAGCGCCCTCTGCCGACAAATACATGAAAAAACATATTGACGCTCGCGTCGATTATCTTGCCATCTCTTTCTTACACATGCGCTCGCATATTTATGCATAGAGAAAATGCTTGCGGCTGCTGGTAGAAATTTGGGCATTTGATCAATAGTATGCATATGCATATCATGTATTAATTAGAAGATTCTGCCTTTAAAATTGTGGCATATATTGCTATCTGAAATTTAATTGATCGATATTCGATAAACGAAGGCAGTTATCGAAAAAATAACGCAAACTTGATCTGCGATCGAGAACCTATATTCCAAATTTGAAGTCTCTAGCTCTTACAGTTTCTGAGATCTGCGTGTTCATACAGACGGATGGACGGACGGACAGCGTTATATCGACTCGACTATTGATCCTGATTAAGAATATATATACTTTGTGGGGTCGGAGATGCTTCCTTCTGCCTGTTACATACATTTGCGCAAAACCCTTATACCCTTTTTACCCATTTTTAATGGATTCAGGTGAATCATTAATTCACAGCAAACAAATTTCGAAATAAGAGAGAGCTATATGAACTGCCAATTACAGAGTATTTGGTTAGCGTTTATCTATATGCTTGTTGGGTTTGTGCTTATCAGTATTGGGTTGTTAAAAGCGAAGTGAAGCACAAGTGTGCCCACGTTGATATTTTCAGGAGATAACTTCAGAGTTCGTAGAAGCTGTCAAATAATATTGCGAAATACTTTACAGAAATAAACAGAAAGATACTGACAGAAAGAGCGAGAGTGTGTGAGAGAGAGAGAGAGAGAGAGAGAAAGACTGAGAGAGTCATAGCTTTTAATTGAGTTAAGCCAAAAAATAGTATGTAGATTTGGCATATGCTAATCTTTGGTATAAAACTGACGACATGTTGTCCCTTCTGATAAGCGGAACGCAATCGAAGATAGTAATTTATTTATTTCCAATCAATATTTCAATTGACTTTTGTCCAAGTGGGGATTATCAAGTATAACTTGATTTCAAGACATCTTATCGCTCCACTTATCTAAAGTGTTCTCAAATGATTTCAAAATCTATTTATATATATATATATATATGTAATTGTTGTAAAAACTTGCATTTTCTTTAATTTTTATTATTTTTGCAGGTATACATAATATAATTGTAATCGCATGTAATATGCCAAGTAATACAACTCATACTAAGTTGTTTAGCGTTTTTATTTTATATAATATAAAAGGTGTTAAATTTAATTAAGTAAAAAATAAACATTACGAGTTTTGAGCGGATAATGCAAATGCAGAACTTTTAGTTCCACCAATAGGTATGTACAGAAATCTCTGAATAATTATTTGAGATTAAAAAGTGTTTTGATATCCAACATACAAATATGGACTTCCACGACTTGCTGCTCTGTATATAAAAGGAAGGCACTTTTTAACCTAGTGACTTAAATAACAAAACTAGTGTGTGTGTGAGTGTGTGCGTATGCATTTGAATGAATGTATATATACATATATATATATATATATATATATATATATATTGGATGTGTGTGCGTATAAATACTCATGGGTGTTTTGACCAACTGAAATTGCCCTTGCAAATAAGCTTATGCAAATATATATATATATATATATATATATATATATGTATTTTAATTTCGATTTTAGTTATTTCAACTATTTGCTAGCAAGGTCGAAAGGCTCGTATGATATAGCTTATATATTTTTATATTCATATTGAAATTAATTTGAGGTTCCAACAATTCTATGATAATTGAAGCAAAAAATTCGCAAAATTCAACCACATCTAAATCACAGACTCCTAATATAAGAGAGATTTACAAATAATATGTGTACATTTATAATTCTGCATATATCGTATTTATACTCTCAAATTAAATACTAATTTCGAATATTTCGTCAAAATATTTAACTTAAAAAACAATACTCTAACATAAATTTATAAAATAATTAAAAAAAAAATATCCATGACATGAACTAAAACTAATTAAGTCAACTGGCCCTAAAGATACAAAAACAATAAACTATTAAAGACCAGCATGTAGGACATGAATCGGTGTGTGCATGCGCAATGGAATTGTTAATTGTGTGCGTGTGTATGTATGTGCTTGTGTGTGAGTAGGTGTTTGTGTGTGTGTGTGTGTGCGCGTGTTTGAGCTGAGAATTTACTCCTCGTTCTGCACAACATGGCGATGCTTGTGATGGTGGTGATGATTGTGGTTATTCTGATGATGATGGTGATGATGATGGTTTTGACGCGCTCGCATGTGATGCTGCGATTCCGATTGCTGGTAGGATTCATCAGCATCTATTGACGCACAGTCTACGGTTTGATGATGATGACGCCGGCGATGATGATGTATTTGCTCTAACTCCTGGCTATCAATCTCGCCGTTCTCCAGATTGTTGTCAATTGTGGGTGAATTTAATGTGGTTGGTTCGGTGTTAAAGTGCTCCCTGCTCCGCGTTGGATTGCGCACCTGATGTTTTAGGCTTTCTAGTTTGCCATTGGTTTGGTTATCAAAGCTCTTGTCCATTAGCAGTCCATTACCCAAAAATTTTACATCTAATCTTGGGCAACTACAATAGATAATGTTATGTTTATTAAATTACATATTATTTGGAAAAACATTTTATTATTAAGAATAATTTGAGAAAAATCATTAAATAGCAAAATTCACTATGTACTGATTACAATTTTAAAATTACTCATAACTAATTATGAAATCAATTCATTCTATTTATTTTAGTATACAAATTTATTTTCGAAGTCACATAATTTTAAACGACCGCCTGAAGATATGCAACACATTTCGTGCACCTTAATTGTGTGAAAATATGAAATATTGCCTACTTTTAAGCATACCATATTTATTTGTGTGTTTTTAATTTTCTTAATATGAAATTATTGAATTTTTTTCTAATCTTTATTAATTTCTTTACCTGGGCAATGTGCTGTTTTCCATATTAGGCAAAGGCGTCCCGGGTCCATAGACGGACCATGGGACTGCAATATCTGTAAGATACATTAAAAAACAAGCATTAATACCAATTACCACTGTCTGATACACGCATGCATAAAAAACGAACAACAAAAAAACAATAAACACTTTGAAAAGCATCAGGCGAGAAAATTGGGCAAACATGCAAAAATAGCAGCAGCTTAACTATTCCTCAACAGTAATAATAACAACAACAATAGAAAAAATAACAACAGCAAGAGCATTAACAGGATATAGATATACATAAAGCGGATGCTGCATAAGCATCAACTGATAACGAACGCCCAACGGTGCGTATGAGCAATTAGCATTAGTAGCGAGCGAAACTGGGTTTGTTTTTGTACGTGTGTATTTGTATATCTTACCAAACAGAAACTTGCGACATGAATTTTATTGAATACCATGAATAATTGGAGTTCGCTTACGTCCGCTTTAGAAATTTTTGCCAAACGAAATGAATGGCAGAAGGGATTGGCGAATTTCAAAAGAGGGGCAATCGACACCGAATTCTAAACTAATTTTCAGCAGACGCAAAACGTGCTTGCATTAATTACAATATTTGAATATTGAAAATATGTGTATGAACATATACGTATTGCTTTATTAAGCATTTTTCGCAACTAAATGCAATCGCCAGTTTTGGAATCTGGCAATTAGCTTAGCTTGCCAAAAATTATTGCGACGAACTTCTACGCCTTACATTTTAGCAGACACCTTAAACAAACAGAATTTTAAGCGCGCCACAGCAAAACGATTATTTTTTTTGTGTCTGCTTGGTGTCCGGCCCCCTCGAGTAAAAGGGAGACGCAAAAAAATGGGAAGCTTATTGAATTATTGAACTTTTTGAAATAAAAAAATAAATGCTAGCCGGTTATGTCATAAAGAATTCTTATGTTGGGGGCCTGGCCTGCAGCTGATCGCGAACTATGAAGAGAGCGAGTCTTAAATTCTCAGTTTGGACTTGGAATTCCACACATGTCTGGCAGTTAGTTAAAGCTTGGCAAACAACACGCTTACCTGCCTGATCGCAAGTGGGTGGCTGAAAGTAGAGACCCGGCAGCAGTTGATTCTCCTCATCATCATGCACCTCAATCATAAGCAGGCCAACAACAATAGGCGGATGTGAATGCAGATGTTGTTGTTGCTGATGTTGCTGTTGCTGTTGTTGTTGTTGTTGCTGTGACCAGTAGGTGAGGGCACACTTGACATCGATGTCCACCCAGCCGGTCTTTGAGCTGCTCAACATGATTGTGTTGCAAGTGCGCTTCTTGCGTTCTGCAAATGAGAAATGCAAACGAACGAACGAATAATGGCGATTTTTATTTGACAGTTTAGCTGGAATTACATTTTATTTACGCACCTAACTTACGTTTCTTCTTCTGCTGATGCACAATGGACACCGTGACGCGTATCTGCGACTCGAGATAGGATTCACGGCACAAAGCAGCAGTATCTGCTGCTGTTGCTGCTGCTGCTGCTGTTGCTGGTGCAGCTGGCTGCTCAGCCTGCTTCGGATTCATCTTGAAGAGACGCAGTACGGCGCTGTCCAGATTGAGATTATTATCGCCATACTGTTGAAAAATGCTGCTGGCAAACTGTAGCGTAACATTGCTGGACTGCTTCCAGTTAAAGGGAGTCGTCTCCCCGCTGCATATGGGATAGCCGGCCTTCTCGTGCGTCGACTTATTTAGCAGGGGCGCAGCCTGGCTATCATTGCCATCCGGCTTCGATACCGCACTTTGAATGCGATTACGTATCTCGTTGGTCCTGCAATTGAACAATCAACATGTTTTGTTTAAACTACGTACTGACTACTGACTACGACTAACTAACTAATTTGGCTCAAGTGTTTATGTAAAGCCCACTTAATTGACATTTGAGCGGTGTCGTAACTGGCGCACAACCAACAACAACCAACAACAACAACAACTTTTGATACATATAAGAAAACGTGCCGTTTAGCGTTGCTTTATAGCGCATTGATTCAATTTATTCAGACAGACAGAAAGATCAACGTGAACGTCTAGTTCTTTATAAGCTAATTCTTTTGGTTTATTTTTGATGTGGAAATTGGGTTGTGAGTTTTACGCTCAGCTCTCAAGCAATAGAAACTGTGTAGAGTGTCTATTTAGCGTGCTGACTACGACTTAAAAACAACATCTTAATGCTGAGTACACGTTACTAATGCCACAACTATAACAATTACTAATGCTACTAAGTTTGCCCTCTATGGTTTTGCTTCTTGTAAAATTTCTGATTTAATTCGGCAAGCAACTAATAACATTCTTATTAATTTGCATTTTCCGCCAGTACTAGATTATCTTTCTATGCATTCCTCAGTCTCTAGATCTAAATCTCATTTCAATTAGCATAGCGCTTATATGTGACTATCTTAAAAACTCACACAGTGAGATGCTATTTAGTAGTAGTAAGTGATAGGGGGCAGAGATATAGTCAGAGATGAAGTACACTTAAAAAGCCATCGAGACGGTCCAACAAATGTTCCAGGGAGCGAGAGTGAGAGACGGACAGCAATAGTTGGCGCGAATCCAACTGAAGCTATGATCTAATCTGGCACAAATACAGCCGCACAATGGGACAATCGTGTGTGTGTGTGTGTGTGTGTGTGTGTGTGTTGTCTGTCTGGAACGGTAATTGAGACACGCTTTGCAAAAGAAAGACAACAACTACTCATAATAATGATGGAGGGAACGCAAAAATCAAATGTGCTTAATAATTGTTGGTCAAAAAAAATACTGACAGAAAAAAAAAAAAAAAAATTATTAATATTGTTATTGCTCTCACGATAATTGCTGCCTGAGGCTCATTTTGTCTAGCCAAAATAATTATGAGAACACGGACTGAAAGTGAAGCAAGCCAAAGCCAAAGCCAAAGCCAAAGCTGTAGTGGTAGCCAGCTTAAGACCAATACCAAGACGAGAGCCATAAACGCCTTTGGCTTATTAATGTACTTATAAACTTATATACTTATATATATTTTATATACTTATAGTGATGTTTATGCAACGTACGATCGGGCCAAGCAATGCCTGTCAGACAAAATTGCCGTTGAGGAGTTACGCTTTGACTGTCTGCTAACTGCTGTGGCATGAACTTGAAAACTCGTTGTTGTTGTTGTTGACTTGCGGTGTTCAGTGTTCAGTCTGGGAACTGTCTAGACGCCTTGTTGTACGAGGTTATGGTTTTTTTTTTTTATTGGCTAGGCTAGAGCAACAGTAGCTACAGTCAGGCCTGGAGTGTAACAATTAGCGTGAGTCACGCATCCGAAACTGCAACAGCTGCGCTCTCTATCTCTCTCTCTCTCTCTCTCTCTCTCTCACTCTCTCTCTCGCAGTCTCTATATCTGTCGTTGATTGAGCATGCGCCGCGGAGTTGCTGCAAGGCGCAGGTGAATCTCTGGCCTCCATTCCCAAAAGTATTACTTAAGCTGTTTGCTCTTTGCATGTAGCTCTAAAGTGCAGCAACGGCCCGCTAGCCCCTTGCCAGCAACTGCGCGTTGGCTTTTGTCGTTGGATTTCTTCTTGTTTGCGTTTGCCAACAACATCGACAACAACAACTACAACTCATCTGTCTGGCTGTCTGCCACTGCCACAGCCGTCGTCTCTGCCGCAGCCTCAGCCTGTGCCTGTGCCGGTGCCGGTGCCTTGTGCCTTGTGCCACTCTGTGTGAACGCATATACAATGCGCGGCTAGACGGTGTCTCGCCGGCTGCACTTCATTATCATGCGTCGACGAACAGTAGTCCGCAGTCCGCTGTCCGCAGTCGGCAGTCGGCAGTCCACAGCCCGGAGTCTGTAGTCTGTTGTCCGGCCAGTCAGTCAGTCAGTCAACGAAACTCTCAGACAAATGGCAACAGTGACTGGCAGCCCGTAAACCGCGTCGCTTAGTGGTCACAAACATACGCCTACAACAGATTGCATTGTGGGGAAGTAGAAGAACCAGAGACTGGGTGAGAAGGGGTGTACGGGTGAAGGGGGAGTGGTTAACAGAACTATGAGCTCACAGTCCGAGCTTGCGTTGTAGACCGAGTCTGGGCAAACATTTGACCATGTGCTGTGTCCCATGTCTCGATATTACTCATACGTCATAATAATTATTACTGCCGAGCGTTTTGTGTCTGCGCAGCCAGCCAAAACAATCAAACGAAATCAAACAAGAAAGAACAGTTAGCTGAGCGATATCGATGTTTAAATACCCTACAATTGAATTTGGCTGCATTAGCATTTATAATATGATCCTAAGCAAAAGCATAAGCAAGACGGAAGGAAAAATGTAAAGCGAAGATATTATGGAAAATAGGAAAATTTCACATTTGTACAGATCGTAGTTATCTAAGTTATCGTATTTTGATGTTGAACAAACTTACCCAATATTTATGATACACTAATATCCCCACTAATAAGTTAGTTACATCAAGTATTTTTCAAAATCTAACAGCTCATCATATAACTTCTCTATTTATGAGTGATCGTTTCAATGACTCCGAAAATTATTTTGAAAGCATCTGAACAACAGACATAAAAACGGGTAGACTGCAGATAATAGAAGTGGAGACTGAGATCAGTAATAGTTGAGTTCTATTATTTTCATTGTATTTTACACATTTCCGGACTAACTTGAAATGCCTCTTAGAAGAGTATAGAAAACAATTTGAATACGATTACGATTTATCAGCTGTATCTTAATGTGTGTCTCGGAATTAATCAAATGCTTTATTCGATACTTTTGTTGTTGTTGTCTTTTTCTTGTTGTTGCTGCAGTTTGTTTATTAAACGTGCAACAAGAATATCATATTATTATGTATATATTTGTGTGTGTGTGTGTGTGTGTGTGTGGTGTTGTCTACCCATGGGCCCCATGTGTCTCGCATAGCAACGACCTACAAAAAGTTCATTAACGGAGCCAGCTAGACATGGCCCAGACTATTCCCAGACATTTGCCAGACTGCCGGCCACAAATACGCAGAGGCCGGCGACGGAATTCATTGCAATTGCAGCCAGACCGTCTCAGTATGCAAATGTGTGTGTGTGTGTGTGTGTGTCTGTGTGTGTGTGTCTGCTTTGTGCAGCAGTGCCCTCTAGTTATACGTAGTATCTATATAGTATACAGATAGAGCAAACGCAATGCTCAATTGGCAGGGTCTTTGTTGTCATACATACATTTGAAACGTATAGATCTGGAGTTGGGATGGTTGGCACAGGTGCTAACAGCCTTCCGTTAAAAAGGCGCCGGCCAAATCTTATCTGATTTAATCAATAGACAAAAACTACTTAAGATTTGAGTGTTTTCCGGAATTGATTAATTGACCGTAGCTACACATGTTGAAAATACAATTGTTTCGCTTAAGGTTCGACATGTGTTGGTTTAATGCTTATTAATTTGGTCCATTGGCTATTTGGGAAACCATGATAAATATTAAATCAATCGAAATGCAATATCAGCTATATAAATACTTATATACATGTATAAATGTATATAATATTTACTATAGATAAACACTCTGCGGTTCTTGGCCACATTGGCGAGATGCATATGGTTTTGGCCTTGAATTGCTTTTGTTTTTGGACAGTTCAAGCGGCGCCAAAATGTTCGCTTAATTGGCCAAAAATTATAAAGTAGCAATACGATTTGTATACGAATATTTAGTTAAAATATTCCAAAAAACAATTAATTGCAACGTGCACTCGTTCAAATTCTCACACTTTGTTTATATTTCAAAATTTGCAAATTTTATTTATATTTTTTTTTTTTTGGGTTGAGGTGAAAATTGCGTTTAATTTTTAGTTTGGCTCGTTCTTTTATTGAGATCTATTCTTAGCTGCTTCCAAGTATTTCAGGCGACAATAGAAATAGTTAATGATTGACAGTTTGTTGGCAACTAATTTAGCAATTCGGCACGCGTAAAACTGAGGCTAGACTTGAAAGGGACTCACCGCTGCATTGCCAAATGATCCAGCAAACTTTTCTTGGATGCCTGTGTGGTCTCATCTTTGCCACTAGCATTGCTGCCACTGCGTATGCGATTCACTTGCTCCTCAGTGAGATTGAACATGCCCCAAATGGTTCGATTATTGGGATCCACAACCTCGGAGCGCACATCGCCGTCCATGAAGGCCGCTCGATTGATACGCCCAGCGTGGCAGGACATCATCAGGAGCAGGCACACCAGCAGCAGCAACATCAATCGCCGGCCGCTACCCTCACAACAGCAGAGCACTAGTCTTGACATTGTCACAAGCTTTGAGTTGTTCAATTTATTGGACAATTGGTCCGCAATGGAGTTCACAAAATTTCGGATAAAATTTGAAGTTTTCACATAAAACTTTACAACACTTTAGGCTTGAACAACAACAATTTGCACAATCGCTCTTGTATACATTGTTTATTTATTTATTTATTTTTGAACAAATAGTTTATCAACACTAATTTAAAAGCACTTTATTTGTTTGACGCATTAATTTCTTTGCAGATTTGATTTAATTTTCATGTATTTTTAATTTTTTTTTTTTGCCTTCTCGATGTGTTCACTCTAAGAACCAAGTATGAAGTGATTTGCACGAGTCGTTTTTTAGTCTTAAATAAGAAAATATTTGGTTGTGCCGGAGCATATCTACTTTGTTATGGTCGCAAACGCGCTGCGCGGCTGCACTGCAAGAAACGATGTGGCTGCCTTTAATTTGCCTGGCTTACGAATGCTCCGTAAATCTGAATAATATTATAATGATATTTTTATTTATTTTAAATTCTTTTATGTGATGCATAATTATTGTATATCAATGTGATATATTAATATATATACTATTGCTAACATAATTTTACTAAAATGATACTTTCAAGCATAAAATATAGATATAATCACATATATATAAACTTTTGTGACAGTCGCATTTCTAAACTGGTCAAATGATGTATCTTTAAATACATACAATGCTTTATTTGCATATCAATAACTTTCTATACTGAAACTCACGTCTTGGAATTTTATTGGAATAACAAAGATAACGTAAGATTTCATATAAATTATAATTATAATTTTTTTTATGTATGTGATTATTAATTGGCTTTAGTTTCTTTTCGCATAGTAACCATGTGAACTTTAAATATATTGTTTGATTTTATTATTTTGTATTCAATAGAACATGATGGAACGAATAAATTTAGCTACAAAATGTACATCAATTTAACAATGTCATATGAACAGTTTAATCTGTCAAGCGAACCACACTTATTTAGCAGTGTACGCTACAGTGCTTCGGGCTGATAGTTCGTATTTTGTGTTGCCGACAGAATCGACCAATCAAAACAAACGTTGCCGATGTTGTTGGTGTTGTGGTTGCTGCTGCTGCTGCGGCTGCTGCTGCTGTTCAGAGGATCTCTGCGTCGACAGTGCTGCTGCCAGCCTGCCTGAGTGTTTGTTTATCTTATCGGTGTGCCTGCCTGCCAGTGTGTGTGTGTGTGTGTGTGTGTATGTGTGAGTGTGTGTGTGCTCGTTTCTTATCGCAACAGCGAAAGAAAGTGATATTCGTATTGGCGTTGTCCATATTTCATAGCATTATTTTTCAGTGTACCACAACAAAAAGTGTAAAGTGCCCCTCCTGATTAGGAATTTAATTACTGACCATACTTTGATACTTTGATTCCATTTCGCATTTTACTTCAGTGCGTAGAGGGAATTCAATTGGGAATTAAATCCAATCAAATTATGTACACGCATTTTCATGTCATTGAATTTGATAAATGTTCATTTGTTCCCACCTAAATCTAAGCACTGATGTACTTAGATTGAGGTACCAACACATAAGCAGTGTCAATGGAGCCTACGTTATTTTTGCTTATCTCCAGAACGTGCTTTCTGATTAATACGCATAAAAAGTGCGTGTTATGAAGTAGGCATTTTTATGACATCTTATATATACTAATATATCTAACTAAATCGTCGGAAATAATCCATTATGGTGCGTATAGTCAGGCGGTGCCTGGCACTGTCTTAACCCAAGAAGGCCAATTGTATTACCGAATACAAGTATCGAATTTTTAAAGATATTTATATAGTGCAGACTTTGCAGAATATGTTTAAAACCACTGAGATTCTTCCTTTATAGATTCGAATGCTAAATATATAAGATACAGCAAACAAGATGATTTGTTTATTTATATATACTTAAGATATCGCTCCTGTTCGAACATTTAAACCAAGCCCAAGTATTTTCCCAGAAATGCTGTGTAATTTATACACAAGTCTCAAGCCTTTAGCTCTAACAAGGAACGTAATTATTCTTCCAAGCACCACAGACACCTTTTTCGATCTCTATGCATATAGTTCAGTATCCAATTACCAGTGGAAACCGTGTAAACAGATTTGAGCTACACATACATAAGAAACGCATTCGATAATATTTGATTCAATTTGTGATACGGAAATCACACGCGAGACTTCAAGGACGTTCTTGATTTATTTATTTATTCTCTCTTCTGGTTGTGCATGCAAATAAGAAGAAAAACACTCTTATCACATGTCATCATCGCATATATTCTTTTCGAATGTTTTTTTTTTTTTCTAAAATTTTGTGTTTGATTATTATTTTTTTTTATTTTATTTTTTGGCTGTCTGGACCAAATTGAATTTCAAAATGATTGTATAATTTGAAGCACTTTATAAAGTCTGGATTCACACCGCTTAACTGGCTGTCTGGCTGTTTGTCAGACTGTCTAAAAGTCTGGCTGTTAGCTGATATCTATTATAAGTGTACATATTGTTGACGCTTGAAATGAAATATCTACACATACATACGAGCCATGGGAGCCGGGTGCGGAAGCGGCTTGGGCTTCGCGTCCAGACATCGTCTGTTATGCAAAATTGCAATCGCATCAAATGCTCAAAGATACAGAACATAATCTCAGCTGCAAAGAAGTCAAATACAAGCGGCATCTAAATACTCTGAGTGTAGTGTAAAAATGCTTGAAAATGGTTGGCGCCTGGTATATTTTTGACTCAACCTTTGAGTAGATCAATAACTTTATCATATTAATTAAAAGTATGAATACATTTTTACATGCAAGCAAATATATTACATACTTGGCACCTCCAGCACCTTTGAGAATCCAGCAGATTGAATTCTACTCAGCCTTAAATGACATTAAAGACATTATTATAGGTTTAAGTTTTTGACAGTTGAAATGATCATCATTTAAATACATTTACGAATTTCTGATCAAAAATTGTACATCTTACCAAAAGATTTGTTCGCCTATATGGCCACGCCTCCCGTTAATGTGTTACTAACTTTATGACAAAAACAATAATACTCTCAGAAAGGGTGTACTAAATTAGAAAAAATAAACGGAACGAGCTCTTTCAATCGACAGACCCCCAGAAGAGCATTTAGAAAAAAAAAGACATGCGCGCGACATTTGTCGAGACGTTTATATAACAATGTTTATTTATTTGACTTATTTACACATTTGCATAGAATTTGCCCCACTTCGTGGACAATAAACGAAAACACAACAAAAGCGCAAAAAATACAAACAGTCAATCAGAGGCAGTCAAAACTGTTATGTAGACGACAATTGGAATGCGAAATGAGTCAAAGCCAAAAGCAGCGTTCGATTGTCCATTAATTTCAAGGCTAGACAAGACCACTCGCAACCCCTTCGGCCACTCCGCTTCGTCCCTAACCATTGGACATCAAATGAAAACATTCTAATTGGCAGTTAGCCTAGCATAGTGGTAGTTGATCTACCCTTTGATCTAGATCTCGTCTGACTAAAACTAATTTTAAATGATTCCAATTGTATTTTTAGTGGGAATACAATCAACGATGTTTGACAAGGCGACATGGCTCATATCAGTTGAACAGAATATTTATGTGAACAATAAAACTATATTCAGCTGGGCATTATCGACTGCGTTGTTCACACTTCGCTACTGTGTGCAATAAACATTACTCTAAATTGTTCAATTAAGCGAAACTTTTTTAGTACCCTTTACTCATTAGAAGGGAGTAAGACAGGTGGCTGATATCTCAAAAGTCTACTCATTCCTTATAGAGTTACTGGAGTGCTTGGAGAGCTTCAGGCTATACCCATTTATTTTCTATTACTACATAATTATTGATAACTTTAAATAACTTTTATGTATACTATGAGTAAAATAAGTTAACTTTTATTAAACCTAGAGCAATGACTATAAATGTTAAGCTCATTGTATAATAATGTTCAAATAATGTTTAAAATAAATAAATAAATCTAGTTGTGAGCAGCTGGATTGCGGTCTGTTAAAGTATCTGAACTTCGGTGAACATTTTTCATTTTATTTGCTTCAAAATGTTCAAATAAATTAAAACAGTAGCAAGCAATTAGGAACAGAACAAGTAGAAAACATTTGGTCAATAAACCACTTTACCTTTGGGTTGTGATTAACAATTATCAGAAAAGTATCAATAATAGTTTCTTACGCATATCTGCTACGCACCTAATGGATCAGTCTCCTTATCGGCGTATTATTTTTGGGTGACTGAACCTAAGCACCCGATAATCTGCCAACCGATATTCGAATACATTGTGAAACAATGTTGACCACTCTCAACGCATGAAACGTAGATAATTAAGCCTTGCAAAAAAGTGGTTAGGGTTTAGCTGAAGTACCCGAACAATGTATTTAAGCATCAATATAACACATAATTAATATAATTGAGAGCGGATACTGAAGGGGGAGGCAGGCGTTGCATGAGATCACAATATAATAATAAGACCCACAGCCGGTATTGGGGCAGAGGAGAGGCAAAAGAGAAACAGAGCTGAAGCATCATCAGCAGCCGCACGCCAGAGGTCTATTAAAAATACATACATGCTTTTTCGCCTGGCTCGACCAGACAGCCCAACTCCAGACCAGACTTTGGGCCCAGAAGCAGAAGCAGAAGCAGAAGCAGACACAAACCAAGTCAATAAGTTGGTTAGTTAGCCGGTTGTTGTTGCTGCTCGAGCGAACAGCGCCCCGCACTTGGGTGTTGCCGGTACTGGTTGTTGCTGTTGCTGTTGTTGTTGTTGTTGTTGTTGCTGTTGCCGGGTGCAGTAGCCGAATGCAGTTGTCGTGATTGTTGTCTCAGATTGCATGTGGAATGCAAAGACCAGGAGCCAATTTGTTATTGTTGTTGTGTTGCGTTGCGTTGTGATGTGTTGTTGCCCGCTGGCTGCTACCGTTGCAGCCGACACTGCGTGCTGCTGCTGTTGTCGTCGTTGCTGCTGCTGCAGCTGCTTTTTTTTTTACATTTATACCCTTTGGTTTGGTATTCTTGGACAAAGTACCTGTCATTAGAATGTCAAGTTTGGTGCTTATACAAATCTAACCTTGATCAGACTATATTGGCAATCAATTTGCTTACACTAAAGAGTATAGCGATAAGCAAATTATAAACGTCAAATTTGATTGTATTATAAAATTACTTCTTACTTACTATCACATTTTCAAATACAAATATTTTGTTATTAACAAGTTTGCACTTGATAGCAATATTCATAATTGTTGAATTTTACTATGTCATTAACCTAGTTTAAGTAATACAAACATTTTTGAGCGCAACATTTATCTGTGCAATGTTTATTAGGCAACAATCAATTAATCATTCTTAGATTATTATATTAATTCTATATTTACTGTTTACACTTTAAAAAAAAAGCTATAAATAAATTGTCTTCGATTACGTGAGCAAAATATAAAATATGTTTTGCAGGGTATACAGTATTCGATACCATGGCAAATTTGTTTTATGCATTTCTGGCTGTTATTAATTTTCGTGTATTTTGGTTTTTTGGTTCTTAGGACTTTCGCGTGCCGTCGTTTGGCTTCTGCCCAGCACCAATCAGCCAGAGCCACATCCACAGCCATGGCAAGAGCGAGAGCCATAGTCAGAGTCAGCCGGAATATGCGTCTGCAGACCCGAAAACCAGACCCCGAGCCAGACAGCCCGTCGCAGACGACCATGCAGATGTAGACGTTGCTGACGACAGAGACAGAGACAGAGACAGACGCTGGGGCTGTGGTGGTGGCAGAGGTAGAGGTAGAGGTAGAGGCAAGTAATGTTGATGTTGGCATTTAAGCAGGCGTGTAGTCGCATCTTGTTGATTGTCAAAATTGACAATGAATGCGCCTCGCACACAAACACACAGTGCATGCACATATTTGTTGTGCGAAGAGAGAGGGGTCTGCTCCAGTCAAGAGTGGTGGACAAGTGCATATATATCTCACATGTCTGCTGTTTGTCTGGAGGCCGTCGCAGACATTCGCTGCCGATGTTGATGTTGATGTGCATGTTGATGCCAATGCTGATGCTGTCCTTAAGAGTTGCATCCAAATATGGACCATTGCTGCCTGTGGCAGGTGAATAAGGTAGTCGGCCCAGACGCCTTGGCTGCTGTCCGGGCATGGGCATAGTCTCTGCGCTCAGCTCGGGGCATATAGTTTGCCCAGTCTCTGCCTGCAGTTTCACACTTTGCATTTCTAAAAGTTATTTAAATGATATGCACATGCAATGCGTTGCTGTTGCTGTAGTTGTTGCTGTAGCTGTTGCTGTTGCTGTTGCTGTTGCTGTAGTTGTTGCTGTTGTCGTTGTCTGGCTGCACTAGCTGTAAACTGAGACTGCCAGCAATTATGAGCGTCTGGCTGTCTGCCTCTTACAATATTTTTCAACATATTTTCTTCTTTATTTTTTTTTTTTTTTGTAAGTTTTACATAAAAAATTGTTATGCGCTCTTTTAATTATCTGATTTCTAAGCGAGCCTTGTGTCGCGTCGAGATAACAATCGTACATGTGCAGAGTTTAAAATTTCAATTTCGCCCACCAAATTGTCGCCGCTGTTAATAGCCAGTCAGTCAGGCAGTGACTAAGCGAAACATGGCCAAGACGACAATGTGGCTCCTGGCTGTCTGTTGTTGTCTTGTCCATAAATTAATGCATAATTACAGTCTGGATAAAATGGAGCTGGTTGCCAAATCAATCGCCAAATCGAGCAGCCAAGTAGTAAAAGTGAAAAATAATTCTGATTTCTAAAGAAAAAAACTAAATTACCTGCTGCTGCGGCATTTGCTGCTTGTCAGTTCAGTTTGTCTATTGAATAGGGCACCTGTTGCAGTCCATGGCCAGACTCTGAACTGAACCACTTACTGGCCAACTCAGTAAAAGTGAGTTCGGACAAGGTAAGTAGGTGGAGTGGATAGATGGTGTGCGGCGGGGTGGAATTGAAATCGCAGCACGTTATTTTTAAGCATTCGTGGCGTAAAAGGCCATCAAATAAATGAAGTTGCAACCAGGCCTTAAATGGTGCATAAATATCTCAAGAAATTCCCCATTTACTACGTGCATAACGATGCTCCAGCTCCTTCCTGTCTCCTACTCCTTAGTCTTCTTCTCATCGATTTGACATGTTTGTTGTTTTTTGTTGATATTATTATAAGTAAATACGTCCATAGGTTTCAGGTCGTTGTCTGTCTGTATGTTTGTCTGTCTGTCTGCTGCTCCTTTATTTATAGGGCAATCGGCGCGTGCCGGCACGCATTTAACCATTGTACATATAAGTATTTACAGTGGTGCTTCACTCAGTCCACGTGGTTGCGAATTAATTCATTGTGCTGCAGTTGTCCCTGGAACTCGATGTAGCACCGTCTAGCGTTAAGTGTGGCAAACTGAATGAAATATCGCTTATGGTAATTTTTTGCCTTAAATGTGTGCAAAAAGTTCTGCTAACTATGCTAATGACGACGGCAGTTGCGGTCTATCTGCAGCTACACACACACACACACACACACACACAGGCAGTCGCACACACACAGGGTGTTTATAGTGCCTATCATTTTGTGCTCTTTTTGTTGCATACTTTGCGGCAGTTGCTTTTTAGGAGTCGTATACCATTAATGTCCAATGCGTTGTTTGGCTTTCGGGATATAAATACTTAATCAAATGCTTATCTATAGAAATAATAATCATCATTGACAATTTTTGTTTCTGAATTACTTAAGAACTTCTCTTGAAATTTGAATACAAAGCTTGTGTCTATTATTTGCTGTCAAAGTTTTAGATATAAGCGAAGATCAATAAGCGATTATCAAAAAAAAAGGACGGAAATGTAGAAATCACGACAAGTTTTAAAACAAAACAATACTTTAAATAAATATCTATTAATATCGGAATTACAATATTATTAATATGCCAATTTTGGCATTTATGATGCCTGAGTTACAGATGGAATATGAGTCAAAGCATTTGGGTATTTGATGAAACTTCTCAGCATGCGTTCGTCAACGCTTGACTTGTCATTGAATGATAACTAGTTTCTGTTTTCACTTAAGTCCTTAACACACAACTACATATTTATACAAATCGAAGATGTGTGACTTGCCTTGCAATTACGATCCATGTTGGTGCATGCGCACACTTCCAGAGAAGGGGCGCACATTCACAATGCTGTTGCTGCAATGTTGGCAGCGTGAGTACGATAAGCGTCCGTATAAGAACTTTCAGTTTCGACGTTTGGACTTTGAGGAGCGCATGAATCGCGGATACCACAGCATACGTGATTTTCGCACCATTGTAAACTTGCTAATGCAACGTCGTTTGCTTTCCGTTTCCATTTGGAGCGTGGTTGTTGGCAATTGGGATGCTCGACTGCTGCAGGATTTTGCACGCTCGCTCCAGAACGTGCCAAGGATTGAGTTGAAACTCATGCAACTGCCGCACGAGTTTTTTGTAATGCTTCGCCTGAGAGCGCACATAATGCAGCTTTTGGATCTGAGCTTGGAGGGTGGGTGTATATAACTTAATATTTACCACACTGAAAACAAAAAACAAGAAATATTTAACATAGTTCTAATCTATCATGAAATGGTATATTCTTAAAACCGATGTAGAACCTATTACAATAATGATGGAATCTTACTGAACTGAACCTTACTTTAGTTTATTTCCAGTCTTAAAAATACCCCCATTTCGAGTAAAGATTGATTCAAACAATTTTAAGTTGGTTTAAGAATTGTTAAAATTGTATTCCAGTGATGTTGTTTTCTATGCACTCAAGGCTAAACAATAAATCTCATCATTGCAGGCACTACATTATCCTCTGAAGCTGCAAGCATGCTGAGAGAATTTTTGCTGGCCAGCAAAACGCTGCACACTCTGAACGTGTCCAGTTGCAGTTTGAGCCAGTATAATTTTGCCATTGTGGCAGATGGAGTGCACAAGTCCAGCAGCATGCGCAATTTCTATGCTAGCCGACTAATTGGGGAGAAGCTAACGCTGGACACAGAGAAGGTTACGTCGATTGTGGGCTCGCTGCTAATGCAAAACAAACTGGTCGAGCTGACAATGCAGCAATGTGAATTTGTTGCCCAGGATATGGAGGTGATAGCTGAATATTTGTTTAGTCCGAGATGTGCGTTGCGTAAACTGAATCTGGCCTATAATTTAATATCTGCTGACGGTGCCATGTTTCTTATGCGAGGCATTGCGAATGGTGGCACGCTGGAGCTGCTAGACATTAGTGGCAATTCGATTGGGTCCCTTGGCGGCGAGTGGGTGGCCAAGTACTTCAGCTCCTGCTACATGCTGCAGCATTTGTATTTAAATGACAATAAGATCGGCGCCGAGGCCATCAATCTTATACTGCTGACCCTCAAGAAGCCGTGCCGCATGAAGCGACTGCAGTTGTATGGCAACCGGTTTGATGCACGCACAGCAATGATTATGAGACGCCTGCTGGATGCCAAAGTGGTTATGCAGGAGGAGATCGACATTAGTTACACGTACGATGAGGCGCTACAGGACTATCGCATTGTGCCCTGGCGCTCGTATTCCATGTGATTGTTTTCTGTTCCTCATTTGCGACATTGAATACATAAATCAATTTAGTGTAAGGCAGCTAAAAACGGATTCAACTATTTCTTGTGATGACGATAAGAGCAGGCAAGGAAAATGCCTTGAAAGTAAAATGTCTCGAGCTCAAACCCCGAGCTAGCGCTCATGTACATTTTGAGCAACTTCCATTTTAGTAACAAAGCAAATCCGATAGTGAATTGTACAAATAATTGTAATTAAATTATTGTTATTTTCAAAACCAAACATTCTAAGCAACAACTAATCGTTAACGATTTAAGTAACCGTTTTTTCTACTTTAGCGCCATCTGACAAAAGCTTTTTGCAGCTTCAGAACAAGTGCGCAAAGCTGGTCAGCGGGCTCTCTCAATATTTGCCTTGCTCTCTGGAGCTGATGTTTTGCCTTGCAGCTATGAATGAAGTGTGAAAGCTTGAAGTTGCCAGACTGTTAATGTTTTATGCAATCACTGAGATAAGTGCTATTCATATGTATAAAGAGATATGTGACAAAAGCGTGGTAGAGCTCTATGACAATTAGAGATATTTATCTAAATATTGCGTTGCTGTCAAGGCGTATTTGAACTAAGTCAGCAACGCTTTATTGTAACTAAACAGTCTGGCAACTTTCGCTTTCGTTTCCGGCTATTTTGTTGTTATTGTGAGCGCGCAGTGTTTGAGTGTGACTATGTGTTTGAGTCTGTGTCTGTGTCTGTGTGTGCATTATTGTTGTCGATTTCAAAGTCAAATGGCAACAACAACAACACAATGCGCAGCAAACAGCTGCGAAACATTGAGCACAAAACTTGAACGGCAAACAGAACCCGAGACGAGGACAACATCGGCAGACGACAGGACAACGACGACGACGACGACGACGACGCCAACGTTATCCTTGTTGAGGGTTTCGCAATATATTTTTATTGCATCAGTCTCATCGAAAGCGTCGAAGCAACTAAATCGCCACCAAATCAAAAACGCTCGAAACGTAATCGAAAAGTAAATGAAAATGCAATCAGCCAATCGCTAAATAAAAATATTAAAGAGACCATTTTCTATAAACTGAACTCCGAGGCGTTATTCATTAACATTTAAATATATTGTTAGTTTAACAAATATTAAAGTGATTTACCAATCAGACTATTGTAATTGTTCTGGTTGCTGTTCTTATCGTTGTCCGGATGCTTTAAACTCTGCGGCAATTATAAGTGAAAGTGTTTCATTTTAATGTTAAGAAACTGAACTTAGTTTAAGAATTTTACTTTTTTTAAATTATTATAACTTATAATTATTTAAATAAATGTGAATTGCGTCCAAATGCATAAGAATTTCTTAAAGTATTTGATTACGGCAATTAATAATTATTTTTAAGACTAATATTAATAATAAAATACATACAATTAATAACCCTCAAAAGTTAAAAACGAAAATCATATTAATGGTATATTTAAAAGCGAGAAAGTTAATATTATGTGACATATTTTTGTTATCCTTTCCTTCTTTTGTTATGTTCCTTGCACTTTCAGGTTGCTGTTGTTTTGTTTAATGAGTTTTAAGACAGCATTTTCACATGGCCACTGAGTGCAACTAAGTGCCATAGCGGAGGTATAATCGAAACCGAAATCGAAACCAGAACTAAGACCAAGCACCCACCTAAACAGAACTCAGCCCACTTTACTCAGCTAATCTAAAATTAAACAAAACCCGAAAGTAAATCCAAGCTAAGCCTGAACATAAAACTGAAGCAGTAGCAGCTAAAACTTTGGCTATATAACGCTCGATAAGAGGTTGGATAAGGCGGCCTGCAAAATGAACGATAGTCGACGCAACACCGCAACGGAATTCAGTTATATACTGCAACGGCAGGTGAGTGGCTGTTGTGCACATGTTATAGAAGCAGCACCCACTCTCAAAATAATTGCATGCATTTTGAGGCACACTTTTTCTTTATTTACTGGACCCTTCAATTTGAGCTCAGTGCTTGACGCGCGCCTTGGTGTGTGAAACATTTTCATTGTCGTAATTTAATTAATAGCAATTGCGCTCATTAACTTGCGGCAGCTGCAGCAAGAGCAACTAATTGCAGGCACATCACGGAAAACCAAGCTGTCCACCGAGTCCTTAATTGGTTATTTTGTCAAGAAATCCTCTATCACGCAACACTCCCTCGTCACCAGCCCTTCGGTTCCTTTCACCACAAAATTTCGTCAAATTATTTAATTTACCGAGAAAATCAGACTGCCTTCCCCGATTCTTTGATCCTTCTGAGTTGCTTTGATTCAATCAAGCTTTTGTTGGCCTTTCCTTTCCTTTTGACTGCACATGCCTTATGCTTAATGGACTTCGCAGTGCATATCCCCAGCATCTGGTTGTTTTTCAATTGAGTTAATTATTAAGCTTTACGCATGAGACAACATGTAGATGCATTTATTTTCACAATGTGATACACAATTTATTTATCCTTATGCACTATTTATCATCTTCACAGCATGCAAGTGATATGTTAATAATTAAAGTACATTGTCATTGTCATCAATCTCTGGTTTATTTGTTTTTGCTATTTGATGTGAGTTGGCCGCAATTTCACATAAAACATAACTACAAATGGAGAATAAAATATTTTACAATAGACGTGGTGATGAGTTTTTATGAGAGATGAATGAATGCAACTATTATATTTTTATAAAAATTAACAATTAAGAAATTTTCATTTTTTAATTATGAAAATACTGAGAGACTATTTAGGATGGCTATTATTTTGTGGGAATAATGAATATATTTTATTTTATTGGATCATTAATTCTTCATGCTATTTATCTATTATTTTAAAGCAAAATTATAGGTAAGCTGTCAGCTGTAGGTTTATTGCATTGACAAACTATTCATATTATGTAAATTCTATAGGAGGTCCAAATTAATTAATAATTCATTAATTCAAATATGTTAATATACAAAAATCTTGTCGTTGATTTAATTTACAATTTAATTAAGATTGCTCGCATTAATATTAATACTTTTCGCACATATGCACAATGTTATTTGACAGGCACGTCACGTGGTCAGATCCGACACATATGCAGAAATATATATATGCACATATGTATGTATGAGTTCCGATGAAAGCAGAGCGGCTTAATCATTGATATGAATCATTTTGCGTATATCAGGGAAATTATGTGTATATAAATATTGATACATATATACGCATAAGTGTGCGAGGGTGTGTGGAAAGGCCGATAATCCCTTAAGATTGTTCAAATATATACAAAATAGGGGGCGGTCCTTGGGTTGGTGGAAGTAAAATGGCAAACGTTGCGGTTGGCTTACAAAAGATTCATTATCTGCTATTGTTGTGTGTTGCTGTTGCACATAAAATTGTGCTAATAAACAATCTGGAGAAAATCTTGGCAATTGGCTTGCGTGTGCGCCCAATCGAGCAAACTGTTAAATCATGAATGAAATCAATTTGTTTTCGTTGCTCCTAATGGCGATGACGGAGCAACAACATCAACACGCAAATTACACACGCTTGGGGCATTAAGACAATGACACATTACATAGCACCCACCACAAAACAACTTTAAGGGCAGCTAATATCGTTTTGATTGAGTGATAACTCAATTCGTTACCCTATACCAGTCAGTCCAATATCAAATTGATAAATTGCATGCAGGGCGACCGACTCACACATGTGTATGTACACCTCCTATACATATTTTAATGATTAATGAAAGGTGTATGTCTGTCTGTCTGTCTGTCTGTGTGTGTGTGTTTGTGTGGGTGGACTCCAAATGAAACCACAAAGTCTTGTAATATTCGTTATATTTTGTGTGTGCACTGTGACCTTTGCTGGGAACGTGCAATTTATCAGCTCTTCTTTTGGTTATTGTCTATCCGTGTGCGAAAGGGTTTTGCATTGTCGGAAGTTTATCATCTGGAATGTCTGTCCCAAAAATTTAATTAGGCATGGCAATTCTTAGCGAGCGCCCTTGGGAAAACAGTTGGTGTGCCGTTGCGGCTGCAACTTTGTTAATAAAATCGATAATTCGCTCGCGTCTTAAGCTTTAATTACAAAACACTAACACTAACTCAAAGGCACACATACTAGTGGCATTTATGACGACTGCTGAACATACTGATGAGTTCTGCACCATTGTTATTATGGCCATGCAGCAGCCACATGTGGCATTTGGAATAGCTGCCTCAGACCGCCTAATCGTCTCTTAATATGCAAGGCATGCGAACTGGATTGTGACCTTAGCAAGATACGACCGCAGCTATGACTCTTGAATATCTCGCGTCATTTACATTGTTTAAATATCAAATAAAAATGTTCACTGCACACACTTGTATTGTTGAGTAGGCGACTAACCCCACGCTTGCCTTTCCTCTTCATTCTACCTATCTACCACCCCCGCAGCGCCAGCACTAAGATGCGATAACAGAAATCAATGTCGTCTGCAGCAACTTGTGCAAGCGAAGCCACAACAAGAATATAAATGAGAGTGCAACTATTGTGGCAGGCAACACGTGCTCAATGAGTAAATATTGTTATTGGTCTTTCGCAGACAACTCAGAGTTCCGTATTGATCTTGAGAAACATCTGCGCAAATAGTCAAAGAATATCGCTTCTTTCTGTGACTTAGTGTACAATACTAACAGCGAATATCAAATGTAAAAGTTTAGTCTGATTTAAATGGTCTCATATCTAAAATACTATAATATAGTGTTCAATTATTAACTAAAATTTAAATATTGCCTTGCTGCTATCTGATTTACTGAGTTGATTATATCACAGCATCTGAGCAGTGTTTTAACTTCATATCCAAACTGAGAGACCAATTTGCAAAGAACAGAGCCTTTGAATTCATTCAAGAACTTAGATGCTATCCACATAAGTATCGTATGTACAATAGATAAATATAATATATATATAATATATAATATAAAGAAATGTAGTTTATATTGACGTTGACTATTCGCCATGCATTACCACAGCTTCTGAATAGTTTGTGACATTTGTGAACGCTTCTAGGAACATGTAAAAATGCAAATTTGCCAGCTGCCCAATGTGAAGCCAATGGAGTTGTCAGACCAGCAACTAAAATTGACCTAATTGAATAACCACATCTCTTGCTATTGACTATGGCACGTGGACACGTTACCAAATCCAAGAAGAAACCTATTTAAGCAATTTGAAGGACAATGCGTCGCCAATGTCGACGTCAATGTCGATGTCGGCATCCCTGTCATCGTTTCTATACTGACAGTGACAGTGACTAAGTGCATATGTGTCAAGGGGCTGCCTCTCTCTCTGTGTGTGTGTGTGTGTGTGTGTGTGTGTGTGTGTGTATACTTGTGTGGGAGTGCTTTACAAGCCTGGAATTGAACTGAGCTGAAATAAAATTCTTAGCACAATGTTGAGTTGTGTCCAAGTGCAAATTATGCAATGTGCAATGTGTAACTGTTGCATATACTATGGTTATCCAGACAAGAAAGTAAGAAATTGACTTGGCACAGACTTTAAGATATTTATTTTCTTGTGTTGAATATACCATGACGTATTCAACAGCTGCTGTCAAACATTTTTATGCATTATCAGGAAAAACGAGCAGTAAAAATCTCAAGCCGCACATAAAAAATGGCAAAGTTCGAGTGGCAGCTAAAGCTTTCCTAAGGTGTGCCAAGTACAACCAGCTGGCATTGCCATTGCCATTCCTCCATATCTCCATGCCTCAAGCCAGTCCACTTTCCCTATCCCTATACTCAATTGTCCCTCACTGCCTCAATTTCTCTGGGGATGGCTTTGCCGCTTTAAATGGTTTCGATTTCACGTTCATGCCGATTTTATGCCTCTGTGATGGATTTAACATTTGTCTGTCTGTCTGTTTTTGTCGGTGTGTTTGTATGTGTGTCGGTGTGTCTATGTGTGTGTGGTGCCAAAACAATAAAAACAAATGTGCTCGGGGCCAACTCTGTAGCGGATTGTTTGTTCCAAGTTCACTGGGCTCTCCGTATTTGTGGATATCTTGGTAACTGACGGCAACGCAAAACAATAATAACAATAAAAAAAAAAATAATAACAAAAAAAAAATAAACAAACGGCCAATTCAAAGTTGGGGGATATAGCAGCCTCATGCAGTCCATTGGGCTGATTCGCGCTTTTACATGAAACATGTGTAAGTCTTTAATCAAAATAACTGGAGTGGAAGATACCCAGAACATATCCATTTAATAATGCAGTAAGTTATGTGTTATAAAAAGGCCGATGTTTTAAAATATTAGCATTTTTTCGTATACCATTCAGATAATTCTGTCGTTGTTTCTTAAATAAAATTGTAATGCGAAAAAGTGTTTGATATAGTAACAAGAAAATAGGAGATGCCACCAATGATTCATTTAAATGTGTATAGGGTATACAAAAACACGTGTTCAATTTACCTATATCTCTATATTTGGCATGTGAAATAAATTGCTATTTTCCCATTTATTTTTTTTTACTCTTAATTGGTATGGAATGCATATTTTTTGATAGTGCATGTTATTTAAAAGCCACGCACATAAAACGCACATTTGCAAAAATGTTTCATTGGAGTGCGCTCCAAAGAATACAATTTTATTAAATGGCTGCAAATGTGAATTTTCTTTTTTGTTTTTTTGTTTTAACTCAAAATCGATGCTGCATTTCAGGGCAGCGATGTGTCCGCTGCTGAGGCGTATGCATTTGACGACTTCAACAATTTAATGAAGGTAATTTTTGACCCACATTTCCTTGATTTCGTCTTCTCTCTCGACTCATCCAATCGACATGCAAATCGACATGTCTGACATTCACATTCATTAAATTCCAAGAACATTACTCACAGGCGCACCCACAGGCGACTCAGATACAGGGACACACAGAGAGCCAGTGAGAGATGGAGAGACTGGAAGAGAGAAAGAGAGAGAGAGAGAGAGAGAGATAGTGAGATAGAGAGAATGGGGGATGTTGGAGACTAACATTTCTGGCATTGGCCGCAACCTTCTCGGTGCTCTGTGAAAATTGCTTTTGGTCTCTGGCATCATCAAAGAATTTCCCTTTTTTTTTATTTTAATATTTTCCGCATCATGCCTTGTGTTCGCCTCGACTTATTAAATTTAATTTCAATTTAAGTTTGTTAAGAGCCATGACACTCCCAGGGACTAGTTAAGACGCAAGCTGATGATGAAAGTGCAATTATTATTTCCTTCTTGTTGCTTCTTGACGTTAAACGAATACTGCTCCTACTTACCTACTTATTGCTATAGATTCATTGATACGATGTGATGTGATGAATCGGTGCAAATGTTTGAGTATGTGCAATATATTCACGTCAGTTACTGTTGCTGGCTTGAACTAAAGTCACCGAAGCTTAAAATTATGAAACTTATTATTCTGCTTGAAGAGTCAAAGCAAAATCAATAATTAAATATGACAAAATAGAATCACTTAATAAAGACGGCATGACGGCAAATTTTGCACCCATTAAATAAATGGTGCTTCTACGTGTATAGTTCATTAGTTTAAAAGTTAAAAAGTGATTCTAGTGTATGCCCAGCAATAGCATGCAGAAAGTACAATTTTCGTGAGCTGACAACACAAAAACTTGTGCAATTTGATATGTGGATGTAGGATCAGCATAGCAAAAACCAAACTGAGTGTGTATGTGTGTGTGCTCTTGTTGTAGGAATTGTTTTCATGGGCTCACACTGAAAGTATTGGCATTGCCATTAGGCTAACAAGGCTAACCAAAATCCCCAACAAGTCATGCTCGATATTTAGAACATGGCATAATAGTCGTCGAAAAAAAAACTATTGCCCATGGTCAGAATGAATGTAAGAACCTGGCCAAAGTAGCTGATTGTTTGCACAACTAATGGCAGCCGGGCCAAGAGGGTGAGGACGGCAAAAACACAAATTGCCAATTCAAAAAGAACTTGTAATGCTTTGTTAGCCCATAGAGCTAAAGAGCAAACTTTCCCGTCAACTAAAAGGCAAGGCAGAACTTTCGTGCGGTAATTTATGCACCTTATTTAAAGTACAAAAACTTTTGTTAAAAGCACATGTAAATTATTAATTTGTGAACTTAATTCGAAAATCTTATTAAATTCAGCACAAGTCAGATTACAAAGAAAACTCGAAGGCAAGACAAAAGGCAAGGCGTCAAAAAAAAAAAGAAAGAAGGTCACACAAATTGTTTGTTCTTGTTTCGGTCAATTGACTGACATGTCTGTATTTGCTGAGTGAGATATTGTGGGTTGGGTGTTGGTCTTCTCATGGTTTTTTGTTTGTTTATCTATATGTGCAGCAACAACAACATGTGAAAACGGCTCATGGCAATAGCGCCGCCACAAGCCAAATAAAAAAGCGCAGTCTGTGCGCTCGTCATTTGGCATGCGCATAATTGCGGTTGGACATTTTGGCTGGCGGTCGTTAATTGCAGCACTCTGAAAACGACCTTGGTGATACCAACCAAGCCCCCTGGCATTGTATTGACATTTGCGCCTAAGCGTTTACTCCCTCCCACAGGCAAATTAAAATGTCGCGCCTGCTGCGCAACCAACACGTTTCAATGTTTAGGCCAATTTTTCTTCCTGGTTTTTTTTATTTTCAGTCCTACCCATGTCGCCTAATTTCATTAAACAAACACAATTTGCACTTTTTATTTAACAAGTAGGCACTGGGGGTGTTGTGTGTGTGTGTGTGTTTGCTGTGTTGTGCGCTCCACTGGGCAGCTCTACTTGCTGCCAAATGAGGAGGTTCCTGCCTGGCACATGAATATTATTAATTAAAATCGTGCAATGCATGAAAAGGTTTGTTTGCTTCCTATCTGAAGCATTGGATTGCCTCAGATTGCCTTTGCCTACCTGAGCATGTGAGTATGTATGTGTATTTGTGCTTATATTTGTGTTGGTGTGTTTATTTGTGTTTGTCTTGGACAATGTTTGCCTTTTATTAGAAATGTGTACCTGCCTCACAGACCTGTTTGTTGTGAGTGAATGTGTGCAAATGCCAGGCAATGCCTGAACACTTTTTTCTCGTGTCCTAATACCCTACAGGTCTGTAACTTATGTGTTTTGCTTCGTCAGAGGTCGAATTGTTTTCAACTTTAACTAGCTTGCGGCATAGGCAAAGTTGAGAAAGTGACGCAAAGTTTCATGAAATTTGAGAATATTAAATATTATCATAAATTAAGTATTGCAAATTTTATTTGGCAAAATGTTGCGATGATCAACTTGCCTAATTTAAATTGGGAATTTTGTAATATTTTTATTCACTATAGGGCATAAATAAAGTCGCGGTTGGCCTGCTGAACTGGTTGAGGTTCTCTTATATGTAATTTCTGTATTTGTTGCCATTTTGCGCTTCACACGCTTTGGCTCAATTGAGTTTCGACCTGTGCAGGCTGTTATATATTTCTTTCGCTTTATTTTTGCTTGCTTTACGTTCTGGCTCTTTGGGAAATTAATTGGATGGCGAGCTTTAATTGTCTGGCAGGGAGCTTGGCACACACAAATTATTCATGCGATTTTGTTTACGACAATCTTTATAGGGCAAAAACCATTAAGTTTTGTTTGTTAGCTGAAAACTGAATAAATTGAATGCTGCAAACCGTATGTAACAGCAAGCCAACAGATAAATACAAAAAAACCTCTGGAGAGTAAATATTAAATATGAATAAACTTGAATAATAATTATACGGAATTCATGTTGTCGTCGCTTTCGACGTCTTATCGTGGTTCGCATATTTTTTCCCTTTTATGGCTGACAGCATTTCGTGGCTCTTAACAAAGTGCGGGCATGTATAAAAGGAAAAATGTTATTTTGAATAAATAGCAGCTGAAAGCAGGCGCCAAGGGACTGAGAATGGGCAACGCACCTGCCACAGCTCTTACATTTTTTATGCCATTTGTGTCATCCTTTTTGTTTTTTTTGGTCAACAACTGATTTCAATTCAAATGATAAGCGATACTCTTTAAAAATGTTGTACAATGGGCATTTTGAAAAGGTTAATTGCCGCTCTTATCATCAGACTAAGGAGAAAGAACGGCTGCGTTATAAATTATACAGTTAAATGTTCCATTTAGCTGCTCACGTGGGGCACAATGACAATAAAACATATGCCACATTCAGCTAGGAGGCTGTCATTTTTGGCTTTTACATCAACTTTCGACTTCTGTCCTGAAAGATTAACGACCAGTAACTTCCTACTTCCGCTCAAATCCTATCCTTTTATCTCTTTTGCTCTGTCTCCCTCTCTTTCTCTGTCTCTCTCTCTCTCTCTCTCTCTCTGTCTCTCTCTCTCTCTCTCTCTCCCTCTCTTTCTCTTTCCTCACCTTTATTAGTCTGTTTTGTTGTCGCTCATCTAATGGCGCAATTCGTTTATTTTTGTGCAGCTGCAAAAGAATACTTTGAAATTTCATTTACGTAATATTATGTTACGTTACGCTCCGTTTGATCTCCATTTGTTTTATTTGTGGAATGCTAAAACTCTTATTAGAATAGAATTTTCCAGTTGGAGTAAATTTAACCAATTGCCACAAAATGTCTTACGCATTAAAGTGCAGAACATCGACTCCATACACATTTGTGTGTATTTTCCAAAAATCTTTCCAAAATCTTATGAGTTTGACTAAAATTCAAAAGTCTAAAGAACAAAGAACAAAAAAAAATAATCAACTAGAAAATGGTATTCTTTTTATAGAGTAAAAACGTTTGGGCTTAAATTGTTAATTAAGGGCCATTGTCACTCAATTTGGTTCGGTTTAAGAAAGATTAACTGTAGTTTACTCTTTTTGCTCAGCCTAGGCATAATTAGGCGTTTGCTTTGATACCGAATGGAATTTTTAATGGCACTTTGCCACGTGCCACACTTGCCGTATGCCACCCTGTAAGTATGCAACGAACTTTGCAAGCGGTCCCCACTTAATTGAATTGAGAACTCAACTCGCACGTAATTTGCTTTTGGGAAATTTTCATTACGCAGCAGTGGCATGCCCCAACGCCCACACAGCTGCCAGCCAGGTGGCACTCAAAGTAGCTGTATTCGAATATTTGCTTTTCAGCGCTAACTTTAGAGTTGGCTTCGTCAAGTGTACGCACAACTTTGTTTCTGGTTGCTGTTAGTTGTTTGCCATTGTAGAAAAAGAGTGCACAGAAAACAAATGGAAGAACCAAATATTTTTAAAAGCTAAAAACTTGTTTAATTGCAAACAGCTGGCAAAACTTTTCACATGCAATGCAATGAACGCATCAGTTGCTCCTAACTTGGCTAACTGCACACATTCAGTCACACATACTCTCTCGCAGTCTGTTTTGGCTGTCATAAAATTGCCCTTGTCCTCTGATGTGACATTTTATTTTGCTTGGTTTCGGCTTAAGCCCTTCACATAAACTTGTCTTTTATGGTTGTCTCGCCATTGGGAATGGGTGGAGGTGGCAACTGGCTCGCGTTCCATCATAAAAATGACAAACAAAATATACAAGCACTTTGACTATGACCAGGTAACTGTCGCTGGCAGACGCAATTTACGATAACGTTATGTATACGTCGCATGCAACCTGCCACAACATTGTCTCTTTGTGTGTGTGTGTGTGTGTGTGTGTCTGGTGTTGGGAGGACAGTTTGCTTTTGATGTAAAGAGCCACTCGAGGCAATTTTGCGCTCTTATCCCAATCAACGTGCAATAATAGACCGAACAGAGAACGAACAGAGACCGCATTACTAGAACTAACCAAAGTCCACCCATTAGATCCATCGAGCAACCACACTCACAATTATGCTATGACATTTGTTTTTGCTTAACGCTATCTCCAGAACGACCATCAGACACATCAGCAACAGGGCCAGCAGCAGCAACAGCAACAGCAACAACAGCAGCAGCAGCAATCATCGCATCAGCAGCAACAACAACCACAACAGCAACTAGGGGATGGCATTTCTGGCGACACGTTGTCCTCATTACCCCAAGCATCGTTCAACTATATCAACTCAATCGTTGGCAGCGGCGTCATTGGCATACCCTATGCTCTGCACCGCGCCGGCTTTGGCCTGGGCCTGGCCCTGCTCATCCTGGTCGCCTATATAACCGACTACTCGCTCATACTGATGGTGAGTGTAAATGTGTGCCGGATGGACAAACGCACATTAAATGCCCGACACATTGGAAAACGTTCTCATAACGGAAACGGATCGCATCCAATATGCGTGTCTCGTTAGCAGCCAGCTGCAAGTTAAATGCATTTCCGTAACTAGAAAATTTAATATGGACATAATTAATAGCAGACGCCTTAGCTATCTTTGATATGCCGCAAATTACATATCCTTATATAATTGAGTAAAGGAGCAAATCGATTCTTGCAATTTTAACTCTAAACTATAGTAGGTCGTTGTTGGAAGTGTATCCGATTGATTGATACTTAAGGGGAATTATGTACTCGTAAGTTGCGTAAGAATATCTCAGCTCCTGTTTTATAATATAACAGTCCAATATGGTAGACCATGACAAAAGTAATATAGTATTGCGATGTTTAACTGATGAGTTTGAATAATATATTTGAAAGATTAAACTCTCTCTAAAATGTAATTCTATACTATATTCTATATAGATATATATATATATATATATATATATTCAAGCAAATCAGTTTTCAGTTTTACTTCCCATTGCAACTTCATAATATAATAGTCCGATCTGGCAGACTTTGGCCAAATGTAACGTGCGCAGCGCAAAAAAAAAAAACAAAAAAACTTTAATAAAGCCAACTCATCTCCAGATACTCATTAACAACATTTATAGCTTAAGTGGTTAGAGAGGTCTATTTAAATTCCCCACACTGCAAAGGCAAAATTATGATACCCTTTTGGAAAAGTTTGTAAAACAACATTTGCATTTTCAGGTGAGATGCGGTCACATTTGCGGCAGATTCAGCTATCCGGGCATTATGGAGGCTGCCTATGGCAAATACGGTTACTATTTGCTATCGCTATTGCAATTTATGTACCCCTTTCTAGGTAAGTGGCGCTAATCGTTATATCCCATCCGTGTGCCAACAATTTTTGGCACCACACGTTCGCACACACTCATAAAACTAACAAAGTTTTCCCATTTTGCAGCAATGATTTCATACAATGTTGTTGTGGGCGATACTTTATCCAAAGTTCTGGTGCGCTTCTTTCCATCGTGGGGCGACTCGATGGGCGCCGTTCGATTGGGCGTCGTCTTTTTTGTCACCGTCGGCGTTGTCGTCCCCCTCTGCCTCTATAAGAACGTATCCCGCTTGGCCCGCGCCAGTTTCATTAGCTTGGCGTGCGTTGTCTTCATATTGTTTGCCGTCATTCTCAAACTTATGTCGGGCGATTATAAAGTGTAAGTACATACACATATATATAAATATATAGATACATAGATACATAGATACATATAGCAGTTTTACTACCGCCTTAACTAATACAAAAGTTTTATAGCCTGCTGCACAGTCGTCGTCCTTGCTAAAATTAAGCCCAATAACTGACAGTTTAATTCAGTTTCGTGTAGGTGAAAGTAATTTTTTCGTAAATGTCAGCAAAAGTGTATTTGTTATAGAACCGTTTAGGGCAGATTAATTGTATTTACTGTATACAATTTATATTTATACTATCTGTTGAAGCTAAAATCCTACCTTAATAATTCGCTTTTGATTTGACATTTAAATTTTACTTAATTAAAGAAGCAGGCTGGTGGTGTTTGCTGGTGGTGTTTGCTGGTGGTTACTATTAAATTATAAGCTATGCAATTTTTATAGTCAATTTGTTCAATTACTTTCTTCAAAAGTAATAACTTACTTTACTTTTCTTGAGGTGCCCAAAATTACGTTTGAAGAGATAAATCAAGTTTGTGTGAATAATTTGGTATGTGGAATAAACACAGGTCGCAACAAGGGTGCTTTTTGCGTGTTTTTTTTACCACTGCTGTGTGGCAACTTATAAAAATTATACAAAATATTTTTGTTTTTTAAGTGTCGACACTGTCTAATAACGCGACCAGATTTATTTGCATTTTAATTACAATTTGAGTGCGCGTTGAACGGAAATGAATTTATGAGCATACCTTGGCAGACAGTTAGCTGCCAGCTGGCAGCTGAGTTAGTTATGCTTTCTTCTTTTTGTTTTTTTTATTGTGGGTAGTTGAGGTTGCGTTCTGGTCGCTTTAGTACTAAGTGGCGCTTTAGTGCCTTTAAATCTGCTGCGTCTGGCCCGGAGGCATTGAGCAGAGCGCCAGAGCTCCATAAAATGTAGTGTGAAACTTGTTTGTCTTTTATGGCTTTTCATTAGCTTGCCACAGTGCACCATTAGAAGAGGCGCCATGGTTTCTGGCATAAATTTATATCTCAAAGATAAGCGATAGTTTTGTGTTTTTTCTCTTTTAAAATAACAATATTTTTTATTAAGTCTACGTTGAATTTCTGCTACTCATTTCAATTCAATTTTCATTGTGTTGACAGTAAACTCAACTGACAACTGCCAACTGATCAAAATAGATTAATTTCCAAAAAATGTATACCCAAATGTTGGTAAATTTGTGCAGATTTGTCCAACTATTTGGTGCTTAAATAAAGTTTGTACATACAAGTAATTTTAAGCTTACAACTTATACAAACCACCTTTATTTATTTTAATTTGATGTCTGTTAATAGAATCTGGTTTTGATAACAATTCGAAAATTTAATTTGAAAGTTTTTGTTTATTCACTAACTAGAAAAACAGTTCGTTATTTGAGGTGGTTTTCAGAGGAACTTATTGCTTGAACAAGCTGTGTTTTCCCACAGTGCAGCGGTAACAGACTCGCTGTTGCATGCCCCAATCGTACTCTATCCCACTAGCTCTTGTTGTCTCTCTCCCTCTCTCTTTGTGTGGCAATTTTGAACATGCAACTGAGCAGCGGGGGGCGAGTCGTTACCTGCTTGCCACAGCGTTGCCAATGGAAATGCTCCGGGCAGCCGCGCTCGACTGCTAGGCGACTTAAGCTGCCTGCTAAACTACTGTTACTGTTTCTCCTCCCACCCACTCTGCAAATGATTATTTCATGGTCAACGGGTCCTCGAGCTTTCCAGCTGCAGACCCTTCGCAGTTGTTGCTACTGTTTTTATTTCTGTTGTGCTGAGCATCAAATTTAAATAAAATCCCAATTTGCGTACTTTTCAGCTCGTTTTGCGCTGTTTCCTATTCTCAGTTCTCAGTTCTCAGTTCTCTTTTATCTTTTGGCTTCTATGCTGCACGCGTAAACATATAAGCCTCACCTCACTTCATTTTGTGTGCAATATTTCACATTTCTCGAGCTGTAAAAGCCCCGGGAAAAAAAAATGTTAATTTGGTGTTAACTTTGTGTAATTTTTTTTGCCAACGAATCTCTTATCATGCTGCCTGTTGCTCTACATCCGCTGTCTGCAGCACGGATACGGCTGAATCCTGGCGCTTTGCGAACACGGACCTAATACCCGCCACGGGCATCATGGTGTTTGGTAGGTAGCCGCATAAAATATGTTTGCTTATGCAAGATGCCAGCTTAAGGGATAACGACTACAAGAATGCGGATAAGAGCGCTCACAAATATCAATATCAAAACAATAAATCAAAACAATTAAAATGCATTCTCTGTTCAATGTCCTTTCTAAAAACCGTTTTTTTTTTTCGCTTTTTGTTTGGACACAGCTTTTATGTGCCATCATAACACTTTTCTCGTCTATCAATCGATGCGCGAGGCGACCATGGAACGCTGGGAGAAGGTCACCCACATCTCAATTGGTTTCGCTTGGACAGTTGCGGCTCTCTTTGGGATTGCGGGCTACTCGACATTCCGTGCTCTGTCCCAAGGTAAACAAATTGCATGCTCGTCGTACTTTTGTTTTGCTTAAAGAGCTGTTGGCTGTTAGGAAGCTTTAATCTGTCGTTATTTTTGTAGTCTGTTTTTATATCCATTGCTATTTATATTTAATTACAGGCGACTTGCTGGAGAACTATTGCTGGGATGATGACCTGATGAATTTCTCGCGTGTGCTCTTCTCAATATCCATATTGCTTACGTTTCCCATCGAGTGCTTCGTTTCACGTGAGGTATGTTCTCATATAAGAATACCCAGTAGTCTAATTTAAAAGTGTTTAAGATTACTCTCTAATGAGAATAAATAGTTAATTGATATACTAATAATAAGTAAAATAAAATAGACTAAATAAAAGTGCTCTTATAGAGAATCAGAGCATATTGAGATTTGCAGAGTATTATATATATTTAAACATCATCAACAACTTACGTAACGTACCATTTCATTCCTTGACTACAACCTTGAGATGGTTTGTGTAATGACGGCACTTTATTTTGACCCGCTGGTGGTCTTTTGGCCAGCTGTGCTGCCACACAGATTTGTTTGCGTCCCTGCCACAGTTGCATTTTGACAAAGTATTTCATATTGCTGCAACATTTTTACAGATTGTTCGTGCTCTCGTGCATCGCTTTGTGCTGAAGGAGCCCATCAGTGAGTTTACCCAGGACAAGGATCCCAGTATGGAGAAGGGTGCCGAAATCGATGAGTATTCGAAAGCGATTACCTTGGCAATTGTGTTCAGCGCCTTCATAATATCGCCCATGACCGACTGTTTGGGCTCCGTGTTGGAATTGAATGTGGGTTGATTTTCATACCGATTTATATACACAAGCAACACACATACACACACACACACACACACAGACGCACATATATCAAGAAATAACAAATAACATTCAGCATTGTATTTCATGCAAATTTCTTCACAACTTAGGGACTGCTTGCAGCCATACCACTGGCCTATATACTGCCCGGCCTAGCCTACATACAAATGGAACCGCATGCGCTCTTCAGCCGGGAGAAGCTGCCCGCTTTGGGTCTGGTTGTGTTTGGTGCGCTAGTCACCATACTGGGCGCTGCGGTGCTGCTGCCGGGCCTAATGGGGGGCGATTGCCGTTCCGATATTGTGATGGGCTATTGCCGGCAGGAGTTCCAGAATGCTACTGCTCAGGTGGCGCTCAATTGAGAGCAGTAACAACAACAACAACACCAACAACAACAACAACAACAGCAGCAGAAGCAGCAGGAGCAGGAGCAGCTAAAGAAGGTGTAAACGCAAAAGTAGCCAAGCCAAAAGTCATTACTTTAGTCATAAGTATTGGCTATACAAATTTGCATTGATGTGGGTTTTGGAGTTGATGGAGTGTGGGTGGGAACCAATTTATTTTTGGGTACGTCATTGAGTTTGGTTTGGTAATAATGTCCTTGCAGCGTGTATTTTATTTGAGAAACATTTCTTTGATTATGTATGTATGCATATATTTAGAAGCAATTTGTTTTAATATAAAATCACATTTATTTCTTGCAGATATCTTGACTAAAATTAAGAATTCTTAGTTTTGTTGTATTTCTGTGCTAAGTCAATATTCATTTTATAAAGTCAACTAACATTTGATTTGATTCTGAATAAGATAAATGTGTCTGCAAGGGTATACACATTTTCGGCAAACCGAAAATAGTTTCCTTCTGAATATTAGCTGGTATTTAAATTAAAAATGTAATTTTTGTAGCTACACCATTATAAGTTGATAACATTATGTTATATTTGGAGAAAAGGGGCAAAACGAATACTTGTACCTGAGCCTCTGATGTTCGAAAGTATCTCAAACTGTGTTGTAGTGTGTGTATCTATTTGTGTGTGTGTGTGTGTGTGTGTGTGTGTGTGTCTATTGTGAGAGTTAGCGAATTGTGGGGCAAGTGATACGAACGATTTGAAACCTGAATCTCAGTACAAAACAACAAGTTATTATGTCCTATGTATTTAATTATAATCAATATAAAATTTATTTACATTAAATTTATTTCGATTGCGCTGCTAGAAGATAATTTTTGCATTTTTAAGTGCAGTTCTTTGATTTATGAGATTGAAATATGTAGTGAAAGTTCCTTGATCTGTAGACGTCGGCGTAATGCATGAAATTTTCTAATAGTTGTTATTGTAATTACAAGTAGCTATTAGCGTAGTCTGAAAATATTTGGGCACCAATATACACACAACACATACAAACAAATGAACAAAACTTAATGCGATGAATTTGAATATAATCAAAACGAATAAAACAAAAGACAAAACAAAAACAAAAAAGTATTATACTAAACTATTTGTAACTATCTATTTATGGCATACAAGAAAAGTTATCGAATCGGATCATATTTAAACGTTTTATATATATGTATACAACTCTAAAGAATTGCTTCAGCTCCAACAATGTGACTAAGCCTTAACATTTCTTTTGAAACACGCTACTTGACAAACATGACATGACACAAACTAGTACTTTCATCTATTTATACGAAACAACAGTTTTAAGTTGTTTGAACAAATGGCACTGATTATATTTTGCATATATGTATGTATATTTCTTGTATATTTTTGTATGTATTTTCGTTGAGTTTATATTTGTATAATGCACGATATACGTATATTATGTAAATACATATTGTATGGAAAATTTTGATATGATTAATGAGATTTTTACCACATATTGAACTTACTTACTCAATATACATATGAACACTATGCTTACTTCTTTACTGTGCTCATGGGAACCAAAAGTATTCTATTCTGTTTGATCTAAGAACCAAATTTAATAGTAAAATCGCAAATATCTCTATGCTAAGAGCTTAACAACACAACATATCATACAACTCGAAACAATGGCCAAAATCAAAAGGAGCACAGGACATACCCAAGGGCATTTCTAACTAACTTTTTACAAGAACTAACGCTTTTACACAACAACAATGAACACGTGAAAACTGAACAACACTTGTATATACACTATATAGAGCTGTCTATTCAGTTATATCTAACATTTATATATATATATATATGCATATATGTGTATAAAATATTCACCGAAATTCAATATCTCATTGTTCAAATGTGCTATAATCGAATTATAGATCGTATACTTGGAAATGAATAGAAAATGATGAGATCGAGAATGCGAGAGAGTGAGAATAGTTCAGATCAGTTGATATTCTTGGCTATTCCAGGGAAACGTTACTTTTATCTAGCGAACATATATATATATATACATATATATATATGTATAATTTAATCAAGTTGTTGAACTTAACATGAAAATAGAACAAATATCATAAATTTGTGCATGTAGTTACATAATTATTTAGTATTCAATGTATGTACTTGAGCGCAAAGCGTAGAATTTGTGGCATATATTAAATACAGAATATATATAGTACATATACATATAATTTGTATGCATACAAAGTATAACCAAAATTTCACTCAAATTAGTGTAAACATAATAATAATAATAAAATGAAGTAAAGAATGTATTTTAGAAATATGCAAATAAAAATAAAAACAACAACAACGATTGTGGTTTTTCATGCCCCTTGCCACATGCTACACAGCTGCGGGCTTATCAGGCTGCTATCACAAGAGCATATTTTATATTATTTTATTTGTTTTTTGTTGGTTGGTTGTTTCCCAGCGCATTCTGTGGTTTATGATAGCGATTGCTATGATCTTAACGGTTGGGCTATAAAAGGCGCTGCCTAAGCCTAGGATAGCTACAGTTCTCAAGCGACTGCCACAAGTGCGTTTTACGTTCCCATTTCATTTACATTTTGCACTTGTGTTACAAGTTTTAATCCTGCTAAAATGGCCGACAAGTCGAATTTGCTGCTCCTGTTCGAGCATCCCACGGAGCCCGTGTTCTTGGACAAGGGCAAGAAGGTGACTGTATTCGATGTGCCAGACAACTACTTGACCGATCGCTACCGCCCCATCAGCACTGAGGTGCAGAGTCGGGTTGGCGATAAGGTTGAGCAGCGGGTGCCAGTTCGTGAGATCTCCATACCCGATCTGCGCATACCCATGTCCTTGGGCCGCGAGGAGCAGTTCTCGCTGTTCATACCCAAACATCGCAGGATTGCCGCTCGCCTCATCGACATCTTTGTGAACATGCGCACCGTGGATGATCTCCAGAGTGTGGCCGTCTATGCCCGCGATCGTGTGAATCCCGTCATGTTCAATTATGCACTCTCTGTGGCACTGTTGCATCGTCCCGATACCCAGGGTCTCGATCTGCCATCGTTTGCGCAAACCTTTCCCGATCGGTTCGTTGACTCGCAGGTGTTCCGCCAGCTGCGCGAAGAGTCCTTTGTGGTGCAGCCCGGTTCCCGGATGCCGATAATAATTCCACGTGATTATACGGCATCGGATTTGGAGCCGGAGCATCGCCTCTGGTATTTCCGAGAGGATCTGGGCATCAATCTGCATCACTGGCATTGGCATTTGGTTTACCCATTTGAGGCCGCCGATCGCAGCATTGTGGCGAAGGATCGTCGTGGCGAGCTCTTCTACTACATGCACGAACAGATCATGGCACGCTACAACATGGAACGCTTCAGCAACAACTTGGCCCGGGTACAGCCCTTCAACAATCTGCGTGATCCCATTGCCGAGGGCTATTTCCCCAAGATGGACTCGCTTGTGTCCAGTCGCGCCTGGCCGCCACGTTTCGACAATTCGCGCATCAACGATCTGAACCGCGAACAGGATCAGATCAATGTCGAGGTAGCCGATATGGAGCGCTGGCGCGATCGCATCTTCGAGGCCATCCACCAGGGCTTCGTCATGGATGTGAGTAGCGATTGCAACTCGATAAGCAACGAAAAGCTGTTTTCACTCATATTCTGAAATCAATTAATTTACTTTCTTATTCTTATTCGCATGTTTACAGGAACGTGGACAACAGGTTCCGTTGGATGAGGCCAGAGGCATTGATATTCTCGGCAACGTTCTCGAGTCCTCGATTCTCTCGCCAAATCGCACTTTGGTAGGTCGCTCAAGATAGGTCACATATCGTATGAATACTCATGTTAATATTCATTTTATTTTTCAGTATGGGGATCTGCACAACTTTGGCCATGTTTTCATCTCGTATGCCCACGACCCGAACAACAAGCACTTGGAATCATTTGGCGTAATTGGTGACTCCTCGACGGCGATGCGTGATCCAGCCTTCTACAGATGGCATGCGTACATCGATCGCATCTTCCAGGAGCACAAGTCACGTCTGCCCGCCTACACGGACACACAGTTGAACTATCAGGGCATCTCGATAACGGGCTTCCAGGTCGCTGCCAACGGCGGCCAGCCGAATGTGTTGACCACCTTCTGGCAGCAGTCCGATATGGATTTGTCTCGTGGCTTTGATTTCACACCACGCGGCAATGTGTTTGCCCGCTTCACCCACTTGACCCATTCGCCCTTCACCTACACGATCAATGTGAACAATGATGGTGGCGCCCAGAGATTCGCTTATGTGCGCATATTCATTGCACCCAAGAATGATGAGCGTGGTCAGCCAATGCTGTTGCGCGAACAGCGCCTGATGATGGTGGAGCTGGACAAGTTTGTGGTGTCACTGAATCCCGGACCGAATACCCTACGCCGTCGCTCCACGGAGTCCAGTGTGACCATACCGTTTGAGCGCACCTTCCGCAATCTGGATGCCAATCGGCCGACAGCTGGCACTCCCGAGGAGCTCGAGTTCAACTTCTGCGGCTGCGGCTGGCCCAATCATATGCTCATTCCTAAGGGTCTGCCAGAGGGTCTGCGCTGCGATCTGTTTGTCATGGTTTCCAACTATGAGAACGACAGGGTGAGTTCCACAAAATGATTAATAATTTATTGCTAAGCTTTAATATATGATATTTGGCGTGGCAGATCGATCAGCAGCTGGTTGGACGCTGCAGTGATGCGGCCAGCTATTGTGGAGTTCGCGATCGTCTCTATCCCGATCGTCAGTCAATGGGTTATCCTTTCGATCGCCTGCCCAGAACTGGCGCCGATCGTCTGGTCAACTTCCTCACTCCCAACATGAGCATTGTGGATGTCAACATACGCCACGACAATCGCGTGGTCAATCGACAGCGCTAGTTAAGCTAGCCAACTACATCTACAAATTGTGACGACCTTCGCTTGATGACACTGCACGCATATCTCACCTACTTCTAGCAAATAACGTATACATTTTATATTGCATTTATTGCATCTTTATTGAGCTTATAATAAACGCATCATGGCATTTAATTAAAGACAACACGAATTTTATACTACAATACAATTTACTATACAATTTATACTAAATTGCGGCCTTAGACGCATTTCAACTTGATCATTGATTACGCTTATCAGCAGCAAGAGCAGCAAAATCAGCCAGAGGGTGCTCTATTGATAGCCCACAGCAAAAAATACTCTTTATACCCTGTTCAAATTTAAATCCAATTGTATTTAGCAGTCTGCAATCTATATAGTATAGAGATTGATAATCAACAAAAAGAAATTAGCTGTTTTGTATATATATATAACACTAGCTAACTATTAATAAAACTGGCGCAGAGTGTTAACAAATGGGTATCTGATCTTTGCTCTAAATCGAGAACAGCTTTTCTTTTTCTTTTTCATATTATACTTGCTTTATTAAACATTCAACCTTCAACAAAGAAAGCATATTTGTATATACTATAAGCATATGTTAAAAATACATTTGGAAACTCTCAGAATAACGGGAATATATAAAAATATACACTTTAAGTCTAATTTGATTTTTAAAAATATAATTTTGTAATACTGAATTAACTTGCCAATAAATAGGAATAACAGAATTAAAGAAAAGTCTTGAACTTTATAATATTACAACTACTTACATGAATGACTTTTTTATGATCTCAATATAGAATATATTGGATATAATGTATACTAATAGCTAAGTTCAGGGTTTTCCCTAGCCAGGCACTCTCGACTAGATCACTCTCACTTTTTTCTCTGCTTTTCACTCCTATCACCAGCTGGCTGTGTTTGAGCTGGCGCTTATAATCAAGTTGATGTCGCATAAGTGGCTCAGTTTGAGAAACACCGTCGTGTGGTGCAAAAGTCTAAAAGTTGTCTGCTGAAAGTGCTAAAAATAAAGGAAGGAAAATGCGCAGCTTGTGCGAATCATTGCTGCTGCTGATAGCAGCTGTTGCCGTAAGCATAAACCAATGTAAAAAAACAAAAAAACATCCAAACAATTTAAACAAAGCGTGTGATCTTTTCTTTATTCGGCTGACCTTAGGTGGCAACTGCTGCCGTCACTCCCAGATCGGGTTTGACTTCTAGCTACGGTCAGCAGGCGAAGGCGTTCATTGATCAGTCGAGCGAGAGATATTTCAGGCTGTACAATCAGATCGCCTCCGAGACATATTCGGCCAACAATGAGGAGGACTTCGAGGCGCTCTTCTCCAAGCTGACCACAGTGAAGCGCATTGCTGATGAGCTGGTCGGAATTTCCCGCGAGGCGAGCGGTTTTGATCTCAGCAAGGTGAAAAATGCAGTGTACAAATCAGCACTGGAGGAGTTGCGCAGTGTTGGTGATTTATTTGTGCTGGGCGAGGATTACTTTTCGCTGGTGCAAATGAATCTGGCCTCACTGCAGAAGATGTCGACGGACAAGGACATTGAGCCGTATATGGGCGGTGCCAACATGCCCGACGAGGACGACAGTCCACTGGCCTATTATCCGGACATTCAGAAGATTGTGCAGCGCAGCAGCGATGTGGATGAGCTGAAGTACTACTGGGAGACGTGGCGCGACAAGAATCAGATCTGGGCTTCAGTTAATTTCTATACCATTGTACAATCGTACCAGAAGGCAGCAAACATTTTAGAGATTCCAGTGCATCAGTTATGGTATCGCTACGATAGCCAGGAGATGCTCCAGCAGATGGAGCAGGCAATGGCGGAGCTGAAGCCTGCCTATAAGCAACTCCACGCCTTTGTGCGGCATGAGCTGCATAAGAAATATGGCAGTAATGTGGTGAATCCCAATGGACCCATTCCGGATCACCTGTTCCAGCAGGTCCTCGAGCAGGCCTGGGAGGAGGGCAGCATCATTGAGTCATACTTTCCACGTCAGCGCCTTGCTCAGTTCGATGACTTTGTGCAACAGCTCAGTGCCAAGGCACTCGTCAATGAATCCGAGAACTTTTACACATCGCTGGGCTTTGAGCCGTTGAGCGCTGATTTCCACAAGAATCAGCTGAAGGAACCGAATGAGGACACCCCCAATGACGATTGTCGTCCCTCGCTCTTTGATCTGACACCGCGTGTTCTCATGATGTACTGCGAGAAGGTCAGCTTCAGGAAGCTGATGCAGTATCATGGCCACATGGCGCGTGTCTATTACGCCGAGCAGAAGAAGAATCTGCCCTCGTATCATTTTAAGGCCTACAACTTGGAGTATCCCGTGGGTGAAGCCGTCGTTCTCTCTGCCTCCTCGCCTAGCCATCTAACTGGGCGTGGTCTGGCCAAAACTGCTTTCTCGGATGAGGCGCTGATGAATCGACTATTTCGCATGGTGAGTTCAAAATTCGATAATTTGCTATGACAGATTAAATAGCAAATACAGCTATGTAGATTTGAGTGGAAATTGCTATTATTATTTTAATTGATATCCTGTTGAAGTCATCGTAGCTACTTAAAGCTTTGACACATTATGAAGAAGATTTTCTAGATATTTGAGTTTTAGTTTTTCATGTAAAAAGTTATTTTTCCACAAATTTGCACTGATTATAAGTTGACATATAAATTGATCCTTCCATATACATTTTTTTTAGAGCATTCACACTGTACTCAATATTCCGCTTTATTATGTGCACACGAAAGTAATGCACGATCTTCTGAATGGCACCGTGGATATGGATACAGTGAACAAACACTATTGGCGACTATTGGAGCTGCATGCGGGCATTGAACCGCCCACTGATCGTACAGAGGGCGCCATTGATTTCCCCTACAAATTCTATGTGAACATTGAGCAGAACTACCAGACTAAGTAAATCACTTTAAAATCAATACAACATTTATAAATATTCACTTATTTATTTTTATAATTTACAGAAAGTTCATTTCGGAAATATTGGGCTATCAGTTCTATCGCGCTTTCTGCCAGCGGGCGAGCCAAAGCGGTCCACTACATAATTGTGATTTCTATGGCAATTTTGCTGTGGGCAACAGTCTCAAGTGGGTATTTTATGGTTCAAAAATATATTTATAATATTAATTATGATTTACAATTTAGGGCTATGATGTCTTTGGGCTCGTCGAAACCTTGGCGTGAGGTAATTGGCAAAGCGATTCCCAAATATACAGGTCTGAGTAGTTTGGCGCTCCTGGAATACTATCAGCCCATCGTGGACTGGCTCAATACGCACAATAAGCAGACTAAAGTAAAGATTGGCTGGAATTCCACAACTAAAAGTAAGTTTCAGTCAAAACTTTACATTGATGAAATTTGCTCACAAAAATCTTCTTTGCTTTGCAGAAATCGTTTAAATACACTGCTCACAATTATATCTAATCATAAGCATTTGTTTGAGTAAAACAATAAACAATTTACGCAAATACCAATTTCGATTTGATTTTTAAATTATAACTGCCTTGCTGCAAGAGTTTCCAACACTTAACAAGAGAACAGCAGCTCCGATTGGGAACTAGTTCAGCATGCAGTTGTTGTCTCGCTCGCTCAGTCGTATAAGTGAAGCTCAGCGCAGCTGCGCGTTCTGTTAACGAGTAGCTGAGACAAAAATATAGTCACGATTTGGCGGTGAAGCTTACAATTCAAAATGTGAAAATTGCTCAACTTTGATTTATGAATGGAAATCATGAATAAATAATTTAATACATATTTAAAAACGGTTTAAGATAAGCAGGTATATTATGTTTGAGCTAAAAATCAGATTTTTATTGCAAAGTCAGATTTGTGTAAGATTATATTTTTAAAATGAAATGAAATACTTTAGACAGAGTGTTTTTCGTAATGTTGCCTTGGACCACTTCTTAACCTGATGCTTGCCTAAGACTGGTTGGCTTGTTTAACAGTTTTCCTTTAACGCATTAGCCGCAGCATTCAAAACGCTGTTAACTTGTCTATAATTAGCTACATTTCCCAATTGGCTGCCAGTCAGCCGAATAATCTGTTCCGGCCATTTGACAGCGTTTGCATCGATCGATGCACTTTAACTTCTACATGGCTATTGCCACAAATGCTCAACTCTGTCTCTGCTGGGGTTGGGCGGCAACCTCTAAGGTCTAAGAGCTTTTAGCCCTCTGTTTAAGTGTCGCAATGCTCAGTCGCAGCTGTTGCAGTTGGAGCTCATTGAAGCGCAGCTTTGTCGCTTGATTGCATTCATGCAACAACAGCTAAAAGCCACATCCACATCCATATCCGAATTCAATTCCATATCCGAGATGGAACATACAACATTACATGCAACATATTTGTATATATTTTTCTCTGTCTATCTTTCTCCCGTTGCACATTCCTCGCCGAAGTGTTTGCCCACTATGTTGGTCATTCTGTCAAGCCGGACTTCAACTTGACGCTTCACTTATCACGCAATAAAACACTAGCAAACAATGAAAACTGTTGAAAGGTCAGCGATTCTGGTCAAGATGTTCATTAGCCACGTCGCAGCTGAACGCCCCATGCACAGTAAAAAAGTCAAAGTCAAAACAAATTGAATGATGTCCAATTAATAAATATATGTTTGCTTATGTAAATAACGACAGTTAAATTAAATTAAAATATGAGTTGAATATAGTATACGATTTTATTAATTCGTAATATATTATCAATTATAATTTTATGTCACTTTTGATTTTTGTTAGAATTTTGTAATGATTAATTTCGGAAATCGACCCTGAGATATTTTCGATTGCAGTGCGAGCTTTTAAGCAGAGAATGGCTGATCAATTAAAATTAAATCGGTTTTGCCTTAAGTTTAATTAATAACAAACGTATGCTAAATATGAGTGACTTGGAAATAATTATTATATTTAATTCAAGTTGAAGTGTATAAAATAAAAAGTAATGACCTCAAGGAATTATCTCCGATTTTGTACTGTGTGGTGCAAGTTGGTAAAATTTCAATGCCCAACTGAAGTGAAAAATTCGACCAGTTGCACTAAGCAGCAGGCGTGCCGCTAATACACTTTTCCTTCACTATCCAATTGTTTTTAGCTCTTGTGGGCGGTGATTTTTGTAAATGCTTTGATAAATGATTTGGTTAAATGAATGCATTGCGTGTCTCAGGCTCTCCGCACTCCGCACTCCGCACTGCTGCCAATTGCGCCAAATTGCAGTTGGGGGCCGCTTCACGGCTTGAATGACCATGAAATTAAATCATTTCTATTGCAGCAGCTGCTGCGCGCAATGCCACCATGTACTCGACTCCAAACTCTGACATGGCACGGTTGCCGCGCCAGCCGGACGTAGACTTCCAAGTTGAAGTTGAAGTTTAAGCTGGAATTTGGAGTTGAGTGAAAGGCACCCACGCCAGCGCCATCTTTTCATTCGGCTTACTGAATGCCTCTTTATGCAAAATACGCAAAATGATCCACAAAAAAAGAAAAAATTAAGACGAAAAAGGGAAAACAACTTAAATGAAATTTACATGCGGCTGTCAGCCAATTTGGCTTAACTTTTTTAAATTGCCGCATGCCCATCAACAAATGCATTAACATTAACCTAAAAATTCGTCTTAACTATCTCATGCCCCATGTATGTGTATACAAATGTCTCCCTCTCTGCCTTTCTATCTCCCCTTGTCGCTCACATGCGAATTTTGTTTACATATTCAAGTTGCGCATTTTAAACAAATATTTTCTCACTGGTTTCGCACAAAGTGAGCCAGATGAAACGAGACGGCGCCGAACAAGCTAAATGAATCGCAATCAGACAACTGGGTGCGGGCATAGATAATTGCATATAGAGATAAACATACTCTCTTAAAGTTTAGAGTGTGAGAAATAGGTTGGCAGACGAGCTAATTTTTTAAAAAAGGTTGAACTCCTTCATTTGCGATGTTTATCACTAACGCGGATAATTTAGGAAAATTGTATATAATTTTCTAATTGTATTTATATTTAAAAGTAATAGTACCAGAGCAAAGTTATTTAACAGAACTAATTTGTTTAGTTAAGTAAAGAAGCGTTCGACCAAAGACTCTGCTCAACTTCTAAATAAGAAGCATAAGAGTTTTGTTAAATATTTAATCCTTATTTCATACTCAGATATCTGTGCTTAATAGGATAATGTTCGTATTAGATACAATTAATTATAAAATGTAGCATTTGCCATACATAATCTAATACACAATGTACGTGTTCGCAAATCGTATATTAAGACAATCTGAAAATTTCCCCAACATTTTGCATTAAATGGCGAAGACACTATTACTAAATTTATGTGCAAATGACAGTTGATCACGTTACATTTAAGCATTGAGGCGCCCTGTAAAAATTCTCCATGCTTCATGCTTTCATATGCGTTGTGGTCGCATCTGTGTAGTTGAAGAAAAACAACAACATGCGGCAGCTAACCCCAAGCAATTAAGAAATTATGTATATTATGACTCAGGCTGTGATGATGGCAAGCAAGCAATTATAATAATAAATAATGAGGGAATACGAAACACGAAACTTGAAGATGGACTCTTGAAATGGAGGATTATGTATACGCAGTGCTGGACAAAGCACAGCTGCTTCCACCAAAATTTTGTATGCTGGTTTAAAAATACACATACATATTATATATATACAATAACTGCAGGCGCTTTTTCTGTTAACATTTCTTTATGATTATTAGCAGCAGCAGCAGCAGCACACAACAAGCACAATGATACCGCATTGACCATAATTATCATTTGTTGCATTTCATTTTTGTTTGTGTGTTTTTGTTGTTTGAGGCAGCATAATGGTTAAGACTTTTGGCTGTCGCATTGTCTTCAGTTTTCCCCTCACTTTGCATTTGTGTTACAAGGCGTGTAAATCATTGCTTTAGTGTGAAGTTTTTACTAGCTGTAAATCTTTTACACTTCTATTAAGTGGAAAGCGAACTACGGATTCTTCTACTTCTTTTTGTTTGGTTTGATGCGCATTAAATGCAAATCATGGCATTTATTTCGTTTAATTTTGGCTTCCTGCCATGACGAATGAGAAAAAACAAAAGACTGAAGACACGAACGCGCTGAAAGATTTTAAGCACAGCTTGCGGCGGGTTATATAAGCGCGTGCCCGCCTTAAATTAAACTCAACCAGAGGGGTCAGAGTTGGCAGCGGGAGGAGAAACAGAGAGAGAGGGAGGACCGCGGCGCTTGACTGCGGGCCCGCTGTGTAGGTGGAGAAATTATGTTGACATCATCGCCAAAAATTTTGCCAAGAAGCCAACACTTCAGATAAAAAAAATGGAAAAAATATCAAAATAAAATTAATTTTACTTTCATTTTCGGCGGCGCTCATTTCATTTATTTTTGAGCTTGCATTTGTATCCGTGGCTTGATGAATTATTTCGTGGACAAAACCATGAAAAAAGAAAAAAATAAACAAATCGTCTGTTGTCCATTTTGGGATGATAGTTACTTAATCTGATTACATTTTGATTATGTTGCAAAAGCAAGTGTTGCTGTTGCAGATATAAATAAATTAATTTGTATCTATTAATTTTCATATAATACATAATATATTTAATTGCAATTGCTTGCTGTTTATGGTAAACTGAGCAGAGAGATTTAGTGACTGACGGACTGACACAGAAATAAGGACAGGAAGCTTTACAAATATTGTATTTGTAATTGTACCTATTGGCACTTCTGTTTAAAACGGTCTGAGCTGTTGGGGCTAGAGGTTTGTTGTCTAACTGACTGATTGCTGAGGCGAACGGAGCGCAATGAGGAAATCTTTTGTGTTTTTCTTATTATTTACAGCATAATAAAAAGTTGAGCGGCCAATTTGATTTGATTTGCTGCGCCTACTGCACAATACTAACAATGAAAGTCAAAAGCTTTGAAATTGCTTTTAATAGGCTGTAGCGTAAATTTCCTGGCTCGATGCCAGAGTAAAAGACAAAAACACAGTTACGGTTACATACATACACAGTTGCGAAAAGCTGGCCAATTTGACTACCAATTTCATTGTTGGGTTACCAGCTGCGTCTTATGAAACGCAAAGCTGTCAACTGTTTAGCCAATTTTCTAGGTCAGCTGGCGAGTTGCCTAAATAAAATTAAATATAAATGTACCAACGAATTTTCAAGTGTTTCCCAATTGCTCAGAGACAGCTGCTGCTGCTGCAAAGCAACTGCACACAAATGTGCAAATTATTTATGCGCTTCGCTTCAAATCATGTCATATTTCATTTTGACAATCAAATTTTCTCAAATTGCATCTCAAGTCGCATGCCTAAAGACCTGAAAGGTAATCAACTGAGGCCTATAGCAGTAAAAAATATATGATAGAAAACTTTATCTTTACCAAACCGAAGATTACATGCCCTTGTAGACCGGCATACTATGTATAAATATAAATTTAAATTTGCCAGGGGTTGATATTTCTTGAGAGTTGCAAATGATGAAGTTATATTTTAGACAACACCATTTTAAACGGATTAAGTAAGTAAGAAGTAGTATACATGAAAGATAATTTTTTTATTTTATGTCCAAATGCTGATTAAAATTAAAAATAGGAAACTAAAAATCTAATAACGAAAGGGTTATTCTATTTTTTTTTTTAAATATTTGCCATAAAATATTTTTAAAAAATGCTTAACCTTGTTGACAATAGACGGAAAACATTGTCGTACTTGTGTATGATATATAATTTTTAACTCTTTTCTTAAGTTAAATTTTTAAAATGGTTGTGTAGTTAAATTAAACTAAAATGTGTCTAGATACAACAGCATTACGCATGTCGTAAGAAAATTATAATGCCACGTGCAAGGGTATCAAGTGTTGGACCTCTCCTTGAACACTGCACATGGGCACAAAGACATAGTTTTCTTTGTGCATCTTATGCATGAGCTTTGTAAAAGAAGCCCACAAAGCTCATTCCGCTGAACACAAGAAACACCCTCGGTTACGCATGGCCCGTTGAATCTGCTGTCTGTTGGATTGTATAAGCCTTAATTCCCCACACACATGACACATAAATATGTCGCAGTCACAGTTGGAGTCGGAGTCGAAGTCGAGGCTGCTGCACAGACAATTGTGTAATTAGCTAAAAAAGGAGAAAAAAAATATAAAAAAAAAAAACAAACACAGAGACAAAAAAGGGCTTAAAGACAGTTGTAACAAAAATCTGAACAGCCATTAGCTTTTCACATATTCATTTCCATAAAGCCGACACTCAATCGTCTATGGCCTACCATTTGACAATCCCGACAAACAGCCAGGCAGCTTAGAGCTCAGACCTCAAACTGGTTGACACTCTTCTCTGCCGGCGCCAAAACTGATTTATGACTGCTTTACTGCCATTCCAGCTGTCATATGCGCCTCCATACATCACGATCCATTTATATATATATGTATATATATATCTTCTGTTTTTTTTTTACATGACCAGTATGTATTTCGATTTTATTTGTGTCTATTTTACCATTGTCCACGAATTGATGCTAGCGCCAGCAAATCTCTTGGTAACTTCGAATTGTGGCACGTGCCCTCGGACAATGTGAGTACACTGAAAGAAATGAAATAAGACTTTAATCTTCTTACACAGGTAGAAAAACTTGTTCCATAATAATGCAAGTAATCTATAGAGAATACAGATTAATTTAATTAATTATTCAATGCGGCTAAAAATTGCGTTTATATCCAATCAATAACATGGAAAGTTTCCACGTACATCACTTTTTAAATGCTCGGAATTTATGTAAGGGTATTTTTCTTACTCTGTATATTGTACAACTGTAGCTGGAATCACGCCACCTACTTTTATGATTGTTTTTACCCGAGTTATGGAAAATCGGGTCACTTTTGACAATGCTATGTCTCTGCAAAATTTGAATCCCCTCTTAGGCTCTTTTTATGTGCACTTTCCTGAATTTCGTGCCGAAATAGTGTCTCCAACTTAAAATGTATTTCTTATATATAGGAACTAAATCATATTTTGCAAAGAATAATTTTGCCATCTGATATCACTGGTCTTGCACTGGTGTGAAAGTATTCCGAAGTCGGCTATGACCGACTTCAGCGGTCTTATTTTTATTCAGTTTGTTTGGGCATTCAAATAATCTAGATATAATTTAAGTCAATTTGTCAAGCATTGCTAATTTAATTAGTAGGCTCGGGACTATAGTTAAAGTAACAATATTGCGCTAATGCGCCAATGCTAACAAATTGCAGCAGACAAACAAAAGACTTCGAACACAAACTTGATATTGAAAAACCCACATATCGAACGTTGTGAATTCTTTGTAAGAATTTTGACAATTGGGGCGCTAAATGGGATCACGCGTTGAGTTGAAGTCCAAGTATAGTCAACAGTGTGACAAAGACAACACAGGCGCAACAACAACAAAAACAACAACAAACCTGTGGCGCATCTCGAGGCAGCTGTTGAAATTTGCTGTGCCTTCAGATGCGATTTTGCGCGTTGGTTTTAGCTTACAGGCCAGGCCGGTAGTTATTATATCACCTCTGGGTGAAAGTGATGATGGCATTCGCAGACACTCACACAGTCGTCCAACTACACACGTAAATGAAGCATATGCGAACATTTTCCTGCCCCATCATTTTGGGTGCTTAGCACAGACGTCAACACTGCGGTGCAACAGGGTGTGTTATTGCAGTAAATTGCACACACACAATATGTGTGACTGTTCATCTGCTGCAACACCCTGTCTTAATGTACAGCAAATGTATGCTAATCTCAGTCTCTATCTATATTTCTCTTCAGCTATTATATGTCTGTGTGTGCCTATTGCATATTTGTGCCGCTTGTGAATGTTAATATTTGTGTTGCCATTTTTTCAATTATCGATTTTTATTTGCTTTTTACGTTGAGTTGTGAAGCGCAGTCTGGGAAAACTTCCTCATTGCATATGCCGACTGTTATGCAGTTGTAGAAGCAGATAAAAATAATAATAAAAAAAAACATATGACAACGGCATCATTTAATGTCTGCAAATAATGCGGTTTTGTCTTTGCCAGTGAAATCGGCACAAATGATGCTGCCACAAAAAAAAAAACACACACACGCACACACAGACAAACAAAAACCCATCTAAATAAAATGTCTGTCAAATGAATATTCATAAATTGTGCACAAGCAAACACAAAACCGAGCAGCAGCCGACGCAGCTGCAAAATTGTGCCAGGCTAGCGAAATTAAGAGCAATTGCTACTCGAGTTTGCGGTTAAGGTTTTATTTTTTTCTTACTGCTTTATGCAAATATTTGCGCAGACCTCGCTGCCAGGTCAAAACACACACAAAAAACACTTTCCAACTGTCGCCAGCATCCGCCAGCAGCACCCGCGCCAATGCCAATGCCCATGCCAATGCCCATGCCCGCCAGCTGTAGTTGGAGTAGTTCCAGTCACAGATACAAATACAACTACAGCCACAGTTACAGCTATAGCTACAGCTATAGCATCAACTTCAGTTGTAGAAATGAGCTGCTGCTCCTTTCACTTTCAATTCGCCACTGAGCAGAAATGAGAGCAAAACGGACTTTAGCTTGCCAATAACAAGGCAGATAACACAAAATAACAACAACAACAATAACAGCACTCTTCAGCTTTACCAAACACAACAACAATCAAAATAGAAGAAATTGTCCCAATGATTCATCTTAATTTCAACGAGAGCGGATGCTGCGAAACTCTTTCGTTGATTTTCCAAAGGCCATTCCACGCATGTGAGCTTAGCTGTGTGTTAACTCAACTCATGAGAGTTACTTCTTTTGTCAACTGCTTTTTGGGTGTTTCCCGCGCCCCGTTGACTGTTGAGATCAAGGCTTCAGCATAGCCTTGACGTTGAATCAATGCACATTGAGCGCAAGTTCGTTGCCTAAGTCTTTTGCTTTTTCGATGGTTTTTGGACGCTCAAGTTGAGTTCAAAGATGGAATATTGTTGTGAATACACCAGTTTTAATTGCTATTAACCTAATAAGTATGGGATCATGGAAAGGTGTTTGACTTTAAGCGAGGTTTATATTAAATACTCACAAATTCAGTTTATGAACGATTTGTTTTTAAAATCACTGTTCGATTGAAATAGGTTTTTGTGTTTTCCTGTTTTGCATAATGCATAATGTGTACTTTATATCTCTATTTTCTATTTAATTCGCTTTATCAATTGGTTGGCAGACTAATTTATATTTGTACGAATTGCCCTTGGACTTTGCTGTTTTCTTGCTCTAGTTAATTGACAATGGTCTCAGCCCGAAAAATTATCGTTACGTTGTGGTCAAATACCCTCGACTTGATGTGAGTTGCTACATTTAAAAGTGAAGATTGCTTGTGTTGCTGACAAGGCGACCCGTTTACATTTCAATCGCTTTGACGCGCTTCAGCCTAACTGCAATTAGCTGTCAAAGCCGAGTCACAGACATGTCACAGTCTGTCAAAAGGCATTAAATATGTCAATGCTTTTGTTGTTCTGTTTGACGGGACGATATTTTTTTTATTTTTTTTATTTTTTTGTTTTTTTTAATTTTAGTTTAATTGGCGCTTGTCATGGCTGGACAGTTGGTGGTGCTGGCTTTGAAAATGATATAAAGCACTGCTGGCTAGTTAGGCACTGAATGCGAGTATGAGTATGAAAATGCGTTTGTGTACTTACTACTGACCATGGCGTCCAATGATGCCTAACGACTTCATAACATAATTACAGTTTACGAAATGGGCGCTTGTCGTTTGCAGCAGCAGCAGCGGCAGCAGCAGCAACAGCAGCAGCAGCAGCACCAACAATTGGGGAGGTGAAGACTCTGCTGGCTGTCTGGGCCTGCGTTAAGCAATAATTTTTGTATATATGCGTAAATATATATATATATATTTTGGTTTTTGTTATAGTAAGTATTTGTACAATGCGCTGGCTGTTACTGGCATTTAATGCACACCAATACACACTCAAACTCACACAAACTCTCATCATCAGCGTCGTCCCCTTTCATATCTTTTACGCTGTGTGTCTGTGCATATTATTGTTGCCTCATCGCCAACGCAGCGCCAGCTGTTTTTCACTGACTTGCTTTTGCTTTTAGCTTGCAAACAGCCAAACAAAAAACCGAACAACAACAACAACAAAAAAAAATACTCAGCACGGAAGAGGCAGCGACTGCGCGACGGCGTCACATGAAAAACTTTGGCAGCTGCAGCTTCGCTCGGCTTCAGCGGCTGCGCTTGCGTTCAGACTTCTTTGAGACTTCGCTCAAGAAGGTCGTGTGCGCGCTCGTTTCAAAAAAACCAAAACAAATCCAAAGCTTGTCTCATAAAAAGCTTGTTTCGTTTCGCTCGTTCGATCGGTTCGCTTCGACTCGTTTCTTCGTGATTTTGAGTTTCGCAGCACGCGCGCAATTCGTAAGTGTTTGCTACTGTTTTGCTTGTCTGTGGGTGTGTGTGTGTGTGTTTGTATGTGTGTGTGCTTACAACTAGGATAAAGAGCCACAAGGACCTGTGAAATGCTGCAAAACTGCGTATTTAAAAAAAGAAATGGAGCTAAAATATTAATAAAAGCTTTAGACTGAGGAATAACAATTTCTAAACTGAGTGTGTTTATCAATAATAGTGGAATCGAGTGGCGTCGAGTGCTACGGATTGAAATTGGATTGAATTGGATTGAATTGGATTGTATTGGATTGTAGTAGTTGTTTTTGTTGTTTGCTGCTGCTTCTGCTGCTGTTGCTGCTGCCGCTGTGTGTTGTTTGTGAGTTGCAATTTCGATTTCGTTGCGGCTGCGACGCCTGACAGTGAAAGTAATTTGATTTTGCAATTGAAGTCTGAGTCGCAATCCGCAATCTATAGCTGTAGTTATAGCTGCTGTAGCTAAACAATACGTTTAACTCAACTGCAGCTTGATTTGATCCGTTTGCTATGATTATACACATGGTATATATATTTATATATACATGTATGACTAGTAAAACAATTCATTGCAAAACGCAACAAAAACTACAACGTTCAGCCAAGCCAAACCAATTCATAATTAATATAAAACAAAATTCGCAAGCAATTTTTCATTGGAATTGAATGCTTTTAAGTTTTTAATATATTGTGCTTCAATACTTATAGCTAAATACAAAAAAAAAAAAAAAAAAAACTACGTCAGAGTAGTAAACACGCCTTTTGGATTAATTCACCATATATCAATAACAACATTGGGTAAGCTATACACAAATTTGTTTATAACACTCAGTTGTTGCAACACAACAAAAAAATAAAAAAAAAATGCGAACATACTAATAAAATGTTCATGATTTTCACATTCAATCGATGTTTATTTGCAATCAGCAAGTCAGCGACAACGACGATAAACTAATTCAAATTGCAACAGCGCTCGAACCGCAAAGCGCAAAAATGACTACAGAAAAATAGACTAAAGCGTCATTATCTAATAAATCTTGCAATATAGTCGTGGCGTAGCTTAGCTGGTTGCTTGCCATGTAACGCCTAAGTATGGCTCGATCTCTTGCAAAACATGTGGAAAGTATACATATAAAGCGTTTGTAAAAAACATGTCTAAGCAAATGGCTGAAATAGTTGTCTGGATGTGTAGAGTTACTAACAGAGCGGTATATAGCTATTTGCTTGAGCAATTTAATTATTAAGTCGTTATAATAATTTTCTGAAATTTGGAGCAATTCCTTTTTATTTTTAGACGAAGTTAGGGGTTTGGATTTCTCTCCCAAATAATCAAATCGATATGAAAAAAGGCGATAATTAAGTCTTTAAAGTATTGTGTCTAGTTAATCGCAAAACATATGTCCAAATATAGTTAAACAACTAACATTTCCATACCTATTAATCTTTTTCAATGAAACATATTTCAACAGCACTTCAATTTGTTAATTATTATATAATAAACATATGCAAGAAGCGCGATCATTGAATAATAAATAAAAGAGACTACCATCGAAAACAAGAGAAAAAACAAAAAACAAAAAATAAAAACCATGTCAAGTTGCCTATAAAAACGGTTTATGCAAAAATAAAAACGAAAAGAAAAGAAGCACAATAACAAACAGGAAAACATAAATAAAAGTGCGTCGAAAAAAGGGCAAACGAGACGCAGCAACATAAGCAAGCAACGAAAAAAAAGTTTAACCCAAATTATGCCTTAACCACAAGTCGGTCCAAAAAATTATTTGGCAACGATTTTATAGCCCGGTGGAAGCTTTTGTATTTGCGACTGCACAATACACTAAACATATATAGTGTACAGTGTGTATATGTGTGTGTTACAGAGTTATACATATTTGACATGAACTTCATTATCAGCATAACGCCACCAACGCTATCGAAGTCATTTGCTTTTTGTTCAGTTTTTTGGTAACATCTCTTTTCTTTCATTTCTTCTTCGCTTTTGATTTTTTTTTTTATTTTTTGGTTTTCCTGAAGTGGTTTTATTTTATTTTTTATTTAGGGCTTTGCTTATTGCATAAGCGGTGAAACTCGTATTGCTCTGCATGCTCTTTAGAGCATGTTATATATTGGATTGATGCGTTGTGGTTGAAGTTGTTGTTTTGGCTGCTGTGCAGCAGCTGCTGCTCATTACGAAAGACTTAAGGCACAAACTTGAGAACTTTCTTTGCAGTCGAATGCCCGCCTGACACAAATTACTTGATTTAAGATGCGTTTTTTTCTTAAAGACTTAAGATATGTGCGGAATAGTACCATTAAGATATTATGTTATAGAAGAAAATACACATAGTCATTTTGCGAGGTGGATAACTGATGGTTGATTGGTAAATCTACAGAAATATGTTATAGGGTATCGCTCAGTTGGGCAACTACAACCAGATGAACACGAAGTTGGTTTCGGTGTTGTGGCGCCTAAACATAAAAAAAACCCAAAGTCCGGTTGAACTTTTCAGGCCGAAACCCTTTCTGAAAGATCATCTGGTAATAAACCCAAATTGTGATTGTTATTGTTGTTGCTACTGCGCATACGAGAAACAAGTTCCGCCAAATTGTGACCATGGCAATGGATTTCTGGCCAGCTGTTGTTTTTTTATTTTTAAGTGTTTATGTAAATTGTAAATATATGCATTTGTATGTATATTTGATTGGCCACTCAATTATTCGTTATTTTTCCCTCTTTTCTTTGACGGGCTTATGTAAAGCAATCGAAATATGTAAATGATTTCTCAATGCGAGCAATGCAATCGATTATGCATTCATTTCGACTGTTAATTGGACGTTCGCTACTGTTTTTATACACATAATATATAATATAATATATAATATATATGTGTTTTTTTTTATAGAGCTTATAACTCTGACTTGTTTAGCATGTGCATAGTGTTTAGTTTTTAGCGCTTTTTTGCGGTTAGTGACCGGCTAAGAAAAGTAGACAAACAATTTGCACGACTCATAAGCGCGAGCCAAGTATATAAATAAAATGTAGAAGATATGTTTGTCTAATGTGCAGTAGATTCAAAATATTGTTCAGTCTCCGTGCGGATAAATGCTAATTATATAATAATTATCGATATCAAAGGTAAGGTTGTTGTTGTTGTTGTTGTTGCTTAAAATTTGCATGCAACGCTTATTTTGTGCACTTTGTTGCTGTTGTGGACAGCGCTTCTTAACACTTTTTGCTGACGTCGTTGACTTCACACATTCGTAACAATTGCGCAGCGGGCGCGTGTTTTGAATATTAATTAACACATCCCCCTCCCTTCCGTGCCAATGTTCGCTGCTTCGGCTTCAGCTGCTCGGGTATCTATTGATGATTATGTAGCTGGGCGTTTGGCAACAAACACTTTGGGAATGAGTATTGCTTGATGATATTACAACGACACTTACCTTACCCAATAGCCAGTGCTATAAGTCTCTGGCTTTCCATTACGGTGTTTGTTTGTTTTTGGCCTGGCTAAATGTGCCAATGGCATGACACCAATTTTCATATAATGTGCGCCTTTGCTTGGAGTTCAAACTGCAGCTGCGCCGCTGACCCACTTGAGCAATTTCTGTGTGTGTGTGTGTGGGAAAGTCAAACGTTTTGACCTTTTTGCATTGGCCGGGCCGTAACAATTGAAATTTACCATATGGTAGCAATTCAAACAATTGGCAGATCTCTATTTAAAAGAGGATTTGTTTGAAGTGCTGAAACGAAGGTTAGTCAGCGTAAGGAGGATTTACAATAAATTTTCACTGAAATATGAACCAGAGTTAATTTTCAACAATTTTAAATATCGATTTAGATTAGTTTTCTATATTTTTTAACGACTTTTTTTTTATATTTATATGATTTTTTTTCTGCATTTTGTAATGCATAAAACTTTAATTTGCAGACAATTTTTTCATTTCGTTTTTTTTTTCAAGTTTATTTGTGCTATCCTGTATAATTTAAACATTTGTGCAAATGCATGCATTAAATTTATCATATACTGACATTTAATTATGCGCAACTCGTCAGCGTCACAAGCGAGATGCAACAACAACGATAACAAACAACGAACAACGACTAACATCAGGCGACAAATGAGCGACGAACAACGAAGCAGCATTTTGGTCGCGCATTTGCCATTGTTGTCATCATTTTATGCAGTTGTGAATTGGGCATTGTTTTTGGCTGTTTTTTTTTTTATTAGTTTTATTTGCGGTTTATGCAAACGGAATTCGTTTGCTTTATGTTGTGCGTGGTAAAAAGTGTTAAAGTTGATTAATCAGCGCCCATCGCTGCGTATACGCAATGCGTTGTATCCGCATCTGCAAAAGCAGCAGATACTGTTGATTTTGCGCGTTTAAAAATGCATTTATGTCAATTACGAAAACGAAACAGAGAAAAGCCAAAAATTGCTTGTTTGCATCGAATAAACTAAATAAAACGCATTGTTTTCCAGCAGCTCAAATAACAACAGCAGAGTCAAACTTTCACTAGACGGCGTGCACAACTAAAACAAAGTGCAAATGCAGATAAAACAGCACCACAAAAGAAGGGTGCAATAAAAATCGAAAATAAAAGAGAAGAGCAGCTGCCACAAGCAATGGTTAATTAAAACAAATAAACTGTCAGGCAGTTAAAAATGTTAATGTGAATTATGCGTACAACAGAAGTGTGAAAAGAAAGAAATGAAAGAAATGAAAGAGAAAGAGAAGCGAAAGGCAAACAACAAATACAAAAAAAAAAAAAGAAGTTAAGCCAGTTTCCGGCGTCCTTCTCAAGGCCGTTGCAATAATTGCCGATGCGGCAGCGACTGCTCAAGTTGCTCATCATAATGAGGCACTTCAGCATGGCGATAATGATGCTGTTCATAATGCGGTTGTATCAGCTGTCCACTGTGGCGGTGTTAATTTTGAACGTATTTTTTTTTTAATGTAATTTTAATCAAATTGGATACTTGCATTGCTCAAGCGTATCTTTGGTTCATTTTCTTATTTTTTGCATATGCTTTTCCAAAATTATTCAAGTTTTATTTTCTTTTATTTCATGTGATTGCATCACACATAATTCGCATAAATCGTGCAGCTCAGGTTGCTGTGTCAATTTCAACATAAGCTAAATATCCCACTGCATGTTGACAAACCAGTTAGAGGCGCCACATTTCAGTTTCTCAGATTTCATAATCGAAAAATAAATCTATTAACCGGATCTGCCAAATGTGTTAACCATTATGCAAACGATCTTCATGGCTCTCTACCTACGACTGGCAAGGAAGTAAAAACCTGGCGTCTGGTCACGTTCGCATAATGCTTCCTTATGCGATGACCTCGCCCCCTGCAGCATAAGTGCACATCTGCTCACTTCACCCTCTGACACAGACACGATCGCATGAACTATCTCCATGCTGGCAAATCAAGTTCAAAATGTCAAGTTTGCGCAGTTGCAAGAGGCGGGCACAGTAACGCCCGCGCCAGAGGAAGCGTAAGCTTAGCAGTAGCAGCGTCTCAGCAGCAGCAGCAGCAGCAGCAACTGTAACTGCAACATCAAAAACAACTACAACAGCTTTACATCTTCAGCTGCCCGTGTGGTGCTTGAACTCGAAATGAAAGTGAAAATATGTTGGCAACAGCGACGACAACGCAGACTGCAGCGCAGCTGAGCGCAAAAAGTTGCCAACTCTTACTTTCGAAGCTGCTGTTGTTGCTGTTGCTGCTGTTGTTTTTCTTGTTGTTGTTGAGTGGTCTTTGCTGCTTCGCTAACCACGAAAATAAAAATAAAATTGCTACAAGGAACGCTGCTCTGGGAACAGATCGACTACGAGATGCTCTGCCTCCATAATAAATTATGTTGCAATTACTATTGAGCAATTAGTCTTCTTAACTTAGCCAGTAAGTCTTTATACATGATGCTTTCCCAGAAGCCTGTAGTCATTTTTGTATCATCAATGAAAATTGTTATTTTTAAGTAAGCACATTCCGATTTATTATAATTTTTAAAAATACTTTTAAAAACCTACAACCAGTCATGAAATAGTCCAGTAATATTTTTATCAGAGCAATTAGTTTAAGTGTGTGGAAATTAATTGCAACAACAGATTCAAAACTTATACAAATAACTGCAGAATATCTATAATTAGTGTGTTAAATTGCACATCCGCATACAAAATGCACTTAAACTGCAATTAACAACGAAATGAACGAAATAATACTTTTAATTATTTGGATTCATTGCACACCAATGTTTAATTTGATTTTACAATAGCCGCTAATAGTTGCAAATTAAACTATGCTTGAAATTCGGCGATTATTAATGTTTGAGATCATGAAGCTAAGCTGTCCAAATGAGTGTAATCACTTGCACTTTCCATTAAAGCGAATTGGCTGCTTTTATTGCAGCTTTTCATTGCAGCTTTTCATTGCAGTCATTCGTTTCCTTCTATCGTTAAACCTAAAAATAACTCTACACAAACCAAAAGCCAAAAAAAGGAAAACTGAAAGAAAAAATTGCAGAAAAATAAAAGCAACGCAGTAAAAATGTTTGCAGCTTTCCAGTTGCACAGCGACTTTTATTTTGGTAACTGGTTTTCTGAAATTGTTGCCAAAAGTCAGCTGCTGCTTCTACTGTTACTGCTGCTGCTGCTGCTACGGCGATTTGTGACCGAGGAGGAAACGCGTGACGCTCCTAATGCGGCTGGTGCTGCTGCTGCAACTGATGCTGCATGCAACAGCAAACAACCGCAGAGTAAATTGGTAATTTGCAATTAATTTGTTGTCGGTTTAATGTGCATTTAATGCGCATATCTTTGATTAAAACTGCCAGATGAAAGCTCATTTGAACGTTTAGCTGTAGCTAATGGTGTGGTCCGCCCACCGCACTGCCCCCCATAATCTCACTCAACACCCAAGAAAGTTAGATCTATGTATAAGCAAAAACACACCCACATTTATTGTCAGGCCGGCGGACATTTAATGGCCAAAAGAAATGCTTTTGTAAATGCCAAACCGTTTTCTTTATTTATTTATTTTGAATTTTGTTTCTTTTTCTTTTATTTTTCTGCTGCTTGCAGGCAATTAAGGAAGTAATTTGTGGCCGAAGTTGTTGTTGTTGCTGCTGTTGTCGTTGCAAGATCATCAGCCACCAGCGTCATGAATGCAACCACATGAAACGTCGGCTGTTGAAGCGTCAACAGCAATTGCCATAATTGCCATTGGAGCAGCAAAACATACACTAAACACACACTCCTCAAGCACACACACCAGCACACATGTACACACCCCAGAGCTGCAGGCAAGGAGTCCAATAACCGCACCAGCACCAGCAACAGCACCAGCACCAGCAACTGGAAACTCGCCACACGAGCTTTTCGCGGCAGGCACAAAACCGATATCCAAACGGCTCCTTCAACTGAATTGTAACAGCGTCGAGCATCGAGTGTGGAGCGTGCAGCTAGCAGCGTGCAGCAAACGGGCGCCGGAAAATCCCCAAAGCCAAAAATCAGAAAAAACTACAACAATATAAAAACCAGTGGAGTGGGGATCAATGAACGCGGCACGCAGCAGTTGCCAGCAACAAAAAGAGCAGCAGCAACAGCAGTGTAAGAAAAGCGAAACGTGCCAGCAAATCGTTTGGCAACGTTCAAGTTCAAAATCGCCATAACAACAACAGCAACAATTGCAGGCTGCCACTGCAACAAGCAGGAAGTTGCACCTTAATTGGGAGCAGTGTCATTACCACGATAACAACGATAACAACAACAACAACAACGACGACAATCACACGGCAGGCTCATCTACCCGCTCAATGTAAAATGTTAGTGACCAACAAGCACAACGATAACAACAACAGCAGCAGCAGCAACAACAACAGTTACAGTTGGCACAGCAGCTGGACTCGACTGAAACACTGCCTGCTCATTAGTTGCCTGCTCCACTATGCTGGCCACGCCCATGCATCTGCGCCCACATCGACGGCAACGACAGCGCTGCTATCGGGTCAACATTTGGCACCGTGGCAGACAACAGCTCCATTTGCGGGAGCAACTGCAGCACCCACAGCGCGTAATCTGTATGCGCCATATCAAACATTCAGTCGGCAGGACGATATCAGCTTTAAGGATGTGCGCCAGCGCAACGATGGCACCGTAGTGCAGTCCTTTGGTTCCTATCGCACAGCGCGACAATCGTCAGCGCAGCGTCGCTCCGATGTGGAGATCATACCCGCACCGAGTGTGGAGCTGCCCCAGAGTGATCTGATAACGATACCCAAGCAGCTGGTGCCAACGATGCCCGAGAATGTGACGCGTCAGGGACGCCAGCGCAACTATATGTACATACCGCTGCAGACGGAGCCGGCGTCGGGCAGTGCTGCACCGCTGCTGCAGCTGCGACCCAGTCGCAATGCGACACTCTCAGCGCTGGGACCGCCCCCCGAGGGCATCGCAGCAGTGGCGCATGAGTTCAGTGCCGAGCTGGCGGCGCATGTGGGGCAGCTGCCGCAAATGCAGCCGGAACGCACGGAGCGCAGTGATCTGGTTGCAGCAGCCAGCTCGACAGACAAGCTGGAATATGCCGAGCCGGAGAATACGAGTCGGCGTGTGGGCTTTCAGTTTCCCAGCTACAGTCTGAAGCCGTCTAATCCCTTCTACCCACAAGGCTATCGCGAGGACAGCCCCATCCTTGAGGAAAGTAGCTACACGCCGCAAGTATATAGCGAGGATGCGGGTCCCACGCAATATGAGCAGGAGACGCGACACACGCGTCAGCTGTACTTCGACTCAGATGTCTCGCCCAGCTCCAGCTTTGAGTTTCCCGGCCTGGTGGCGAACTCAAAGCCACATACGCTAAATGCAGCTGTTGCAGCTGGCAAACTTTATCGCGATGATGTCACCAAATTTGGAGACATTAATGGACCCATCACAGCGCTGCCGCAGCGTCTGCAGCGTGGACTCTACTTTGGCGATACGGAATTCCGAACGGGACCGAGTCCCATTCGACAGTTTGGGCCGCAGAAGGTCTTCAATGAGTATGGTGGTCCATCAGACTATCAGAGCTCCCGCAAGAGTCGCTATTTTCCGTACAAGTCATCACGCAGTCCGCGGGTTGTGTTTCCCAGCAACGATAATGTTGGCACTACAGGACCAAGTGGATCCGGTGGACCCTCTGGGACTGGCGTCTACTTCAACGACAATATTGCTTTTAGGTAAGTTGTGAAGTTCTTAAAATGTATCTATGAATTTCGAGGATTATTTTTTAATATATTTTAATTGAAATATAAATTTAGTTTAATTCAGTATAGTTAAATAAACTGAAATTTTAAGATCCGTAATATATTTATTTATGTTTCTTTCAAAACGATTATCTATGAAATTTAGATAACATGTGTAAACCAATATTAAATGATTTCATTCCCACAGAGATCAAAACTTTGGCATTAACGAACTGGCTGCCGTTCAGGATGTACGCAATGATTATAGTCTACAGGATCTGGATAGCGCCGCGGAAGCCACCAGCAGTCCACAATCGGCGAGCACATTCAAGGAGAAGGGTAAGAATCAGGAATTGTAGCTTACAGATGCATTTACGTCCTAAGTTTGTTAAGTTAAGCTTCAGTTAGTGTCGCTGCTGGGAACTGCTTGCACTAGGCCTAATTGCCCCAAATACACCTAATCCCAACCAAGCAAAAAAAAAAAAAACACACACACACACACACACCACCACCACATGTTGCTCATCTATACATACATACAATTCCCCCAAACCATTTGACAGTCGACATCACAACGGACATGGAGTGTCAGCATCGCGGCGGTACTTGCGAGTTCTTTTTAGGCTGCTGGCTATCCGGCGGCCTCATACAGGGCACCTGCAATGGATTGCTGCGCGGCTGTTGCCATCGCACCGCCAAATCGGCAAATTTACGCAGCTCGGACTATATGGGCAATACGGTCGATCTGACCGATCTACCGATAAAGAACTACGGACCGGTCAACAACGAACCCAGTGAGTGTGGCTGCCACAACCAACAAAAATACAACAACAAAAACAAGTCCATGCACGTGCACACTAAAAACAACAACAACAACTATTTAGTAACCAAAAGGTCAAGCTTGCTCAATGGATAAATAATCACAACAACAAAACTATCCTCTTCGGCCCTCCGAAGATTTAATACCCTTGCAGACTTTCCAATTAGATTATTTTGACAAATCTAATGCAACAGCTTGTCAACTAAATATCCAATTTTATATGGTTATTGTTAATATCAGGTCAACTTTCTTCCGATTATATCTGCTGAATATAAATATATTGCTTACAAAATTCCAAATATTTTGCTCATCCAAAAAATGCTTTTATAGCAAACCTGAATAGTTGACCGATTATTGCTATATAAGCAAGAGGATATGGTAGGCTGATTTTAATATCAAAACGTAATTTGTATGATATAAGCTTCGTTAAAGAAACATAGTTATCGAACAACAACTTAACTTTCTACTGAATCTATATAGTTTAGCCAAATACCTGTATTATCATGGTAAATTATAATATATAATAAAACTCTCTGCAAGAGTATTAATTTAAATGAATTTTTGCATGCCTAACAAATAATTTGTTATAGTAACTGAGAAATGTTTTTGTTGTCTCTTGTTTGCATTATTTTGCTTTGTCTTTATTATTTATTTGTTTTGTTCTGTATTTGTGCACCATTTTCGTAGTTATATTATCTAGTTTGGAGATGCTTTATTAGCTGCAAATTTATTGTATCTTTAAAACACGCTACTAAAAACAAACGTCTCGTACAACATTTTGTGAGGGCACCCAGTGGAAAGAAATATTAGTGAAAAATAAACCTTACGACTGCCCAGCATGCGCATGTTAAGTACCAGAGTTAATGACAATTAAGCCACATTTATGCAACATTTAACGGCATGCCGCAAGTGAGCTCCATGTCCAAGCGATCCTCAGCCAAAATAAAAAATACAAAAGAAGAAGAAGAAAAAGAAAAAAGACACCACAACGACTAGAAAGTTAACGCTTAACAACTCCAGCACGCCTCCGCTTTCCCTCCCCCCCTGTCCCAGCAACAACAACAACAACAGCAAGAAGAGCAGTGAATTGCGGGCAGTTCCAAGCGGCATTTGTTTTGGCTTCATTTGGTTGCAAGTTCCACCTGCCTGTATACGACTCACCTTAACCGCTGCTCCTCACCTGATTCACCTGTTTGCTAGTTGCTACTAACCTCTGTCAAATTGTATTTTGTTAAACTCTGAACCTTTGAACTAACTAACCCCACAACATTCTCTGCATCTCTCTCTCTCTCTCTCTCTCTCGCTCTCTTTCTCTGTTGCTCATTTAATTAGGTTGCGGCATCTCACTGGCAAAGCAGACCGCCCAGCGCCGAATTGTTGGTGGCGATGATGCCGGCTTTGGGTCGTTTCCCTGGCAGGCCTACATACGCATCGGCTCCTCCAGGTAAGCACAACGGCGCCGTTTCTCCTCTTCACTTGCGGCTCACAAAAAATGATTTTCTTTTTTGCAGATGCGGTGGCTCGCTGATCTCGCGTCGTCACGTCGTCACGGCTGGTCATTGTGTGGCACGTGCCACGCCTCGTCAGGTGCATGTCACGCTGGGCGATTATGTCATCAACTCGGCAGTGGAACCGCTACCCGCCTACACATTCGGAGTGCGGCGCATCGATGTGCATCCGTATTTCAAGTTTACGCCGCAAGCGGATCGCTTTGATGTCTCCGTCTTAACGCTGGAGCGCACAGTGCACTTCATGCCGCATATAGGTAAGGCCGCAGTTGCAAGATCATGACACCGTAATGTGAATCACAGTATGATGATTCACTGCACTTTCAAGTAACGGCCAATGAGCAATTTGGCTAGATGAAATTATAATAATCATGGTATGAGATCTTGACTTGATCTTGATCTCTACGGTTCAAATATACTGCCACCATTTTGGCAGCTATTCCAATCATAACAAATTGATAACTGATGGTATAATCAAATTTCGTTCGCAGCGCCCATTTGTCTGCCGGAGAAGAACGAGGACTTTTTAGGAAAGTATGGCTGGGCTGCTGGCTGGGGCGCTTTGAATCCCGGCTCCCGTCTGCGACCCAAGACACTGCAAGCTGTTGATGTGCCAGTGATTGAGAATCGCATCTGCGAGCGCTGGCATCGACAGAATGGCATCAATGTGGTCATCTACCAGGAGATGCTGTGCGCCGGCTATCGAAATGGCGGCAAAGATTCGTGCCAGGGCGACTCGGGTGGTCCGCTGATGCATGAGAAAAATGGCCGCTGGTATTTGATAGGCAAGTTTTTCATTTGATTTCCTCACGAAATAAATAGCTAAAGATTGAATTGTTTTCATTTTTTAGGCGTCGTTTCGGCGGGCTACTCCTGCGCCTCGCGTGGTCAGCCGGTAAGTCCAATTCTTATAAGGGTTTCACAAGATTTAGCCTAACCCAATCTAATTTAATGCTGCAATTTATGTTTTCAGGGCATTTATCATCGCCTGGCATATACAGTGGACTGGATATCCTATGTAGTTGGCCTGACAGCCAATATTTAAGCTATGCTAATTCTGTCTTATTTATTCTTAACCCATCGCTTGATATCCAGCTGACAGCTTGCCCTCAAAATGGGCGAAAACATTTTGTACATAATTTACTTCCACAAGCTTTGGCTTGTATCGATTCTCGCGTTCTTTTACTTTATTTATGCATATCTTTAAAACATTTTTGAACAAATTTCGCGCAGCGCTCAATAAAAATTTCGATAATGTTAATGAAGGAATAAGAGGAAACGGCGTATTTTAGAATTTAGTAGCCACAAGATATCTGTTGGATATCTGCGAGCTAAGCGATTTTTAAATTAAACCTTAAATTAAATATAAATAATTAATGTACTTAGTCATATGCGCTGTTACGTAATTTTAAACTATTTATGAACTAATTGTGTGTAAATAAATTATGTAAATGTTTGAGAAATCAGCTATATATTTTATTTTAATTTCCTATATACCCTTTAATTGTTTTTCTTACTGCTTGAACGGAAAACTTGGATAATATAAAGGTGAATATGAAAGGCCGGAGGCAAAAGCATGGTCCGAATTCTGACAATACTGCTTGGTCCGCAGAAAATTCTCCTGCATAACGCGGAAAAGGGTGAAGACCTCATGGTAAATTTTATAATAGATCACTGCGCAAAGTTTCAAATTAAGGAAAGTTTATGATACTCATTGATGTTCATAGAACTTACCAAGCACAAGAGCGAAGACCAGTAAACACATCAAGAATTTTGATAGGTCTATAAAAAGGCCAGTCACGGCATAGAATATGCCCAAATACAGAGCAAATCCGAACTCAACGCCATGGTATATCAGCCAGGGATACATCAAACTGCTCGAATCCTGTGATTTATAAGAGATAAGGATAAGCAAGGAAGTTCAGCTCGATCCGCAGAATTAATTAGAGAAACCTAACGTTTCCAACCCTTTGAGACTTACCCGAGCTACGCCAATGAGCAACAAAAGGCTGACACCCAGGTTAATCAAGGACATGCCATAGGCGACAGTGCTAAATGCCGCTAACACTAAGGATTTTCACCAACATGATAATTCAGGAGAAATACAATAAGGATTATCACAACACATACGATTCATTAGAAGCTGCACATCCTTATCTGTGGCCTCACGTAGCAGCACTTGTTTAATCAGTAGTTCTACATCTGTTTTCATATTGATGATCATCATGGAGCTAAAGATAATTACGCTTGATATGATTACGCCCAGCCAGCCGATAATGATGGCATTATACTTGAGATTTTGGCACTGCACATAAGCAATGCTGCTGGCATGTGCGGCAGCAATTCCCTGGTTGGCAGCCTTTGCTGCTGCTGGGTTGCAAGTCATCTTTAACGAAAGTCTCAAACGTTTTAAATTTCGAATCGGAAATATTTCAATCTTTTAGTATTTTAGTATTCTGTTGTATGTATAACTTGTTCGATATAAAGCAAAAGTGTTTATAGTAGTTTTTTCTGTTGTGTTGTGTTTGTGGTGTTTGTATGGGACTTAAGTTATTGTTTGTTTGGCGACAAACAATTGACAACTGAGCGAAACGCCTGCTATGAACGCAAGCTGAAATATTTCAGCAGCATATTTGATATGCTAATGGGTTGCTCAGAGCAGAGTAGCGCAGCGCAGCGCAAAGTCAGCATCATCAATATGAATTGGATTTTTAGAAAGTAACACAAAAGAATAGCTTCCCAACTCTGACACGCAGTTAACCCAAAAAAATAATTCTTTTTTCCAGAACATCTTCCATTTCTCAGAGAATAAAAAATTATATATGCATGCAGAACTCAAAGCTTATTGTTGTTTATTGTTGTTGCAATTATGTCGCATAAAATAATTATAGCTCAAGCTGGCGCAAACATTTCCTGCGTTTCGTAATAATTAGCCAACTAGCTGCAGTGAGAACACAAACGTCTAAGATCAAGATGCCCAACCTGTTAGTGAGAATAAGTTCACAGCTGAAGCTGATGATGAAGTTGCTGCTGGCACTGAGACCGAAGCAGTGGCAGAAACTTCAGTTGGCACCCAGTTTGATTCTGGCCAGCGATGCGTGCGGTTGTCGCTGCTGCCACTTTTTTTTTTTTTTAGCTAACTCTTAGCGCTGTGTGTTGAGACATGCCACAATTCGTAGCGGCGTCTGCTTAAAAAAGAAAGAGAAGAAAAATAATCATGTGTGAAACTCTGTGAGCTGCGTGTGCCAGCAATTGAAAATTGTGCCAACTGCTGCATTGGCACAGTTGTAACATAAAGAAGCAGTCTGTTAACATATTTAGCGAAAGAACTTGTTGCGGATGCAAAGCATATCAAGGACACGAAACATCTTTGAAGCCAGCCGCCAGCAAGAACAGTCGAGCATTAAAGTAACAACAAAAATATCAGCAACAGCATCAGCAGCAACAACAAAGAGCAGTAAAAGTGGAGCAGCAATAATAAGAAATCTATGTAGAAATATCAGCTCGAAATGGTAAAGCAGAAGATACCCACAACAGCAACAAAAACAACAAGAGCAACAACAACATCCACAAAATAGACGGCATAAAAGTGAATAAAAACTTGTCATGCTTTCATTAACAGCAACAACAAAGAACAACACAACACAAATTTAGTTGTTAGCAAATTGTGTTAAACGCCCTCACACAAAAACAGTGACCGCCCGTTACTGTGACCGTGACTGTGACTCTGTGAACTGTTAACTGTGACTCAAAATGCGGCGACAGTGGAGTGAATTTCTGATTCTTCTTAGCCTTTGTTTGCTGCTCTGCCAATTGGCTCCGTTGCAGGCCAGTGAGTAAAGCCTGTCTCTCTAAGCGGTTCCTTCCCATCCTGTTAAGCTAATGCTATTCCTCCTCCAAATCAGGTATACTCAATACTCTGCTCGGCGTTCCCGCTGAGTGTGTGCATCAGAGCGGCGTTTGGCCCTGTAAACTGAGCTTCTCCTGCTGGCTGCAGGGTGGCAAGCATGCCAAGGGTTGCGGCAGCAATAAGTGGCTATTTAGTTGCTGCGTTGTCGAACCGCATTTGCAGCATCAGAATGCGCATCCGCATCCGCATCAATCGCCCCTGGATAATCTAGTTGACTATGGCAAACTCAGGCTGGGCTTGAACAATTTGCCCAAACGCATTATGTTGCGGCGACGCGATGATAACGAGCTACTCAATCTCAAGGCAAGTAGTTTGTGTGACCACAACAGAGCAATTACACTAGACAACAGGGTTGCAGTAACTGAAATTAGTTAACATATTTGTTCATGAAAATTAGAATCGAAACTAGTCTTAATTATGTTGTCTATATTTTGAACATTTTCCATATATGGAAAAGTTTAATTCGCTAGTAATTCCCACGTATTTTGCTACGATCCTATTGAAAGGCCAAAGTATATTTGAGTTTAAGCAGGAGAATTAATTATTAAATTAATTCTCTCTTTGAAAGCGTTTTCCTACTTTGCTTTTGATTTTACTTTCCAATATAATTCTAATACACTTTCGATTTTTTATATTGTTTAATATATGTATATATATATAATATAATATGAAATAATATATATATATATTTTTTTTTAAACTCGCCCTAATCCATAATTACGTAGTAACATTAGAAATCAAAAATGTATATAAGAAAGATTCCAAAAATTCACGAGTATAGAATAATGAAAGGTTGTGTAAGAATTCTTCAAGTATTGTTAGAAAACAAAAAATCTAAATGCATATTTCAAGAGTTAATTTCAAAAGCCATCAAGTTCATCGCGTGTGAGCGATGTGAAACAAAAACACAATTGAAAATATGGTACTATGCTAAGATTACTTTTTTAATACTTTTTTGAATTTGTATGTGAAGCGTTTGTATGTTAAGTCTCAGTGGTCTTAATGCCGTCATTAATTATGCTGCAATGCATTGACTAATCTCTTGTACTCCGCTCTTAGCCAGAATGTGGTGTGCCGCGCACCACACAGAATACGCTGCAGAAGCGGATCATTGGCGGCAGGCCGGCACAGTTTGCAGAGTACCCGTGGCTGGCGCATATACGCATTGCAGAGTATCAGTGTGGCGGTGTGCTGATATCGGCGAACATGGTGGCGACAGCAGCGCATTGCATACAGCAGGCGCAACTGCCTGATATAACTGTGTTTCTGGGCGAGCTGGACACACAGAATCTGGGGCACATACACGAGCCGCTGCCCGTGGAGAAGCACAGTGTGCTGCAAAAGATAATACATCCGCGCTTCAACTTTCGCATCACACAGCCGGACCGCTACGATCTGGCACTGCTCAAGCTCGCCCGACCGACGGCTTTCAGCGAGCACATCTTGCCCATTTGCCTGCCACACTATCCCATACGGCTGGTGGGGCGCAAGGGACTTATCGCCGGCTGGGGCAAGACGGAGGCACATATGGGTCATGCGGGCACCAACATGCTGCAGGTGGCTAGCGTCCCAATCATCTGTGAGCACCATCTAGACACTCAATAGCACTAACCTACCATCACTAAGAGCGTCTCACTCAATTTACAGCCACCTTGGATTGCATTCGCTGGCACGAGAGCAAACAGATCAATGTGGAAATTAAATCGGAAATGTTTTGTGCCGGCCATTCAGATGGGCATATGGATGCGTGTTTAGGTAAGGAATGTTGCATACTTTTAGGCGGCGTGGTTACAGTGCTCTGTTCATTGTTCGTTCTGCTCGTTCGCTGTTAACAGAAACTTA